>JAVJAQ010002094.1:0-442101 GCA_032362365.1 Zygogramma bicolorata
AATAATTGTGCTATATTCCAGTGAAATATTCATCAACGATTATCCACTATTGACAAAGTTATAAGTAAAAATATGTCGAAAAAAAAACAGTTTTTATTTTTTCCACCCACCCACCCCGACGGCACCGCAAAATCATTTGATCTCGTGCATGTTATCTATGAGTTATGTGCATTATTCCAGTGAAATATTCATCAAAGATCATCCACTATTGACAGAGTTATAAGTAAAAATATGTCAAAAAAAAACAGTTTTTATTTTTTCCACCCACCCCGACACGACGGCACCGCAAATTAAGTTGATCTGGTACATGTACTCTATGAGTTATGTGCTATATTCCAGTGGAATATTCATCAAAGATTATTCACTATTGACAGAGTTATAAGTAAAAATATGTCAAAAAAAACCTTTTTTATTTTTTCCACCCACCCCGACGGCACCGCAAATTAATTCGATCTGGTACATGTACTCTTATGAGTTATGTGCTTTATTCCAGTAAAATATTCATCAACGATTATCCACTATTGACAAAGTCATCAGTGAAATATGTCGAAAAAAAAAACAGTTTTTATTTTTTCCACCCACCCCGACGACACCGCAAATTAATTCGATCTGGTACATGTACTCTTATGAGTTATGTGCTTTATTCCAGTGAAATATTCATCAACGATTATCCACTATTGACAGAGTTATCAGTAAAAATATGTCGAAAAAAAAAACCTTTTTATTTTTTCCACCCACCCCGACGGCACCGCAAATTAATTCGATCTGGTACATGTACTCTTATGAGTTATGTGCTTTATTCCAGTGAAATATTCATCAACGATTATCCACTATTGACAAAGTTATCAGTGAAAATATGTCGAAAAAAAAAACAGTTTTTATTTTTTCCACCCACCCCGACGGCACCGCAAATTAATTCGATCTGGTACATGTACTCTTATGAGTTATGTGCTTTATTCCAGTGAAATATTCATCAACGATTATCCACTATTGACAAAGTTATCAGTAAAAATATGTCGAAAAAAAAAACCTTTTTTATTTTTTCCACCCACCCCGACGGCACCGCAAATTAATTCGATCTGGTACATGTACTCTTATGAGTTATGTGCTTTATTCCAGTGAAATATTCATCAACGATTATCCACCATTGACAAAGTTATCAGTAAAAATATGTCGAAAAAAAAAAACCTTTTTTATTTTTTCCACCCACCCCGACGGCACCGCAAATTAATTCGATCTGGTACATGTAATCTTATGAGTTATGTGCTTTATTCCAGTGAAATATTCATCAACGATTATCCACTATTGACAAAGTTATCAGTGAAAATATGTCGAGAAAAAAACAGTTTTTATTTTTTCCACCCACACCGACGGCACCGCAAAATCATTTGATCTTGTGCATGTTATCTATGAGTTATGTGCTATATTCCAGTGAAATATTCATCAAAGATTATCCACTACTAACAGAGTTTTAGTGAAAAAATGTCAAAAAAAAACAGTTTTTATTTTTTCCACCCACCCCGACGGCACCGCGAATTGATTTGATCTTGTACATGTTATCTATGAGTTATTTGCTTTATTCCAGTGAAAAATTTATCAACGATCATCCACTACTGACAGAGATATAGGCAAAACCTAGGGCAAAACTATGTCAAAAAAAACAGTTTTTATTTTTTCCACCCACCCCGACGGCACCGCAAATTGATTTGATCTGGTACATGTACTCTATGAGTTATGTGCTATATTCCAGTGAAAAATTCATCAACGATCATCCAGTATTGACTGGGATATAAGTAAGGAAAAATATGTCAAAAGATAATAGTATATTATGCAACGATCGTGTAATTGTGGTTATTAATACATGAGCATAAACACGGGTGTGAAGTTATCCACATCCACAACATACACTGAGAATTTTCAATTCCATAGTTAGTGGATATTGAAAATAGAGTATGTGACTATCTGTCGCCTCGTCGAGGGGGAAAAATGAGGGGATATAGTGATGTAAAAAACCAAGAAACTCAATAACTTTTTCAAAAGACTCTGTCGAGGAATTTTGAATGCAGATTTGGATTTAGGTTGACAAATAACACATGAAATGAGATATGTGATCATTTGTCGGTGCGTCAGTGAGGGTGGAGTGTGGTTGAAAGACTAAAAAAATCATAACTTTTTCAAAAGACTCTGTCGAGGAATTTTGAATGCAGATTCGGATTTAGGCTGACAAATAACACATGAAATGAGATATGTGATCATTTGTCGGTGCGTCAGTGAGGGTGGAGTGGGGTTGAAAGAATAAAAAAATTCATAACTTTTTCAAAAGACTCTGTAGAGGAATTTTGAATGCAGATTTGGATTTAGGTTGACAAATAACACATGAAATGAGATATGTGATCATTTGTCGGTGCGTCAGTGAGGGTGGAGTGGGGTTGAAAGATTTAAAAAATCATAACTTTTTCAAAAGACTGTCGAGGAATTCTGAATGCAGATTCGGATTTAGGCTGACCAATAACACATTAAATGAGATATGTGATCATTTTTCGGTGCGTCAGTGAGGGTGGAGTGGGGTTGAAAGACTAAAAAAATTAATAACATTTTCAAAAGGCTCTGTCGAGGAATTTTGAATGCAGATTGGGATTAAGGGTGACAATTTACATATGAAACGATATATGTGATCATTTGTCGGTGCGTCAGTGAGGGTGGAGTGGGGTTGAAAGACTAAAAATATTCATAACATTTTCAAAAGGCTCTGTCGAGGAAGTTTGAATGCAGATTCGGATTCAGGGTGACAAATAACATATGGAATGAGATATGTGATCATTTGTCGGTGCGTCAGTGAGGGTGGAGTGGGGTTGAAAGACTAAAAAAATCATAACTTTTTCAAAAGACTCTGTCGAGGAATTTTGAATGCAGATTCGGATTGAGGGTGACAATTTACATATGAAACGAAATATGTGATCATTTGTCGGTGCGTCAGTGAGGGTGGAGTGGGGTTGAAAGACTTAAAAAATTCATAACTTTTTCAAAAGACTCTGTCGAGGAATTTTGAATGCAGATTCGGATTAAGGGTGACAAATAACATATGAAATGAGATATGTGATCATTTGTCGGTGCGTCAGTGAGGGTGGAGTGGGGTTGGAAGATTAAAAAAATTCATAACATTTCCAAAAGGCTCTGTCGAGGAATTTTGAATGCAGATTCGGATTTAGGGTGAATATTCGCATTTGAAATCAGATATGAATCATTTTGAGTCACTAACTGAAATGATTTCGAAGGCAATTTCATAATTTCTCAAGTTTCAGTCTTAGGAATCCCAGTAGACTGAGTCGTCTATAGCACCTTATTTTAACGAACGAATATATATCAAAATCCTCATATAGTGTTATATGAATTACGATATCCTAGTTCGGAAACAAATATTGCATGAATTATTTGTAGGGCTTTCACAATTATTACGAAACAATTTCTTACAAATATTATCAACCTTATTCTAACACATCATATATATTCATCTGATTCTATCAGAACTTTTCTACTAGGTGTGTTCCAATATATTTTTGTTAAATAGTTGTTATTAAATTACTACGATATTGTGTTTGACCTAGAAACGGTTGAAAATGGAATAACCCCACACTTTGATTCATCTGTTTAATACATATTCTTTACGTTTTCCTCATTGAACATTTTCGCTAGTGCTTCCAGAAGGTAAAGCCTATGCGGGCAACGAACAGCCATAGTTCTTTGCTACCTCAACTAAAACGAGTTATATTTCTTGAAAAACCTTACAAAAGGGTGTCTATTCAAAAAAAACAAATATTTTAGATTTGTGACATAATTGAAGATTCTCGATGTTGGAAAAACTGAAAAGCTCAATGAGCCATAATCATCCACTACCTTCCACTTTAGGTACTTATTTCCGTCTCGACAAGCAGCGTTCACGTTCGTCCGGGAATGTAAAGATCTCCTGCATATGCGATTTTCTATTTTAACAAATCTTTCGAAATATTTTTGAGAGAAAACGTCAAAATGTCCACATATGCAGTGGAATCATAGAGTGGAAGCTAGTGTTCGCCAAGCAATGAGGATTCACTGTCATGAAATTGTCTAGAAAAATTTTCTGTACAGTAGAGAAAACAAGGTGAGATAAAGCAAGAATGTAAAGTGAATAATTCGCAGAAAAATCATTTGTATACCGCAAAAGAAATATCACACTGCCGAACTGAGTGTCTTGCGCCTTTATAAGCAATCTTCTTGGTCGTCCGGATATGTAAGACATTATCATAATAGGTATACAGTCTACCATTCCATTCCCCAGAAAAAGATGAAAGCTTCACTACTGATGAACGGTTTTTTGGTTTTGTTGATTATAGTGCAATGGAAATATTTTTTCTTAATCATCAACAGTGTAATACTAATTGAGCCTTCGAACAACCAAACCAAAAATACAAAATAAAAATCCCAAAAATATATTTTACGGCCATAAATCAACCTGATTGAAATTATGAATATCATATTCCCATTATTATATTTAACATTTAATATTTGTGAATATTTAAACTTCAATAAATTTACTGTAACAAAATCGCCAAGTTCCAAATTGGCAAATTCAGGCTGGTTAGATTCCGAGAAATATGAGAAATCGGGACTTAATTACTGAAATATTTCAATGCTATTGGTCGAAATATTAGGCTTAACATTCTTGGGATATCGAAGGGCTAACACAATTATCTCTCTGGATATCGCACATGTATGTGTTACCGGCAATGTGTATAATTCAGGCATTGTATAGAATGCCTAGGCATTCTATACATTGCCGAGTGAATCCAGGCAAAGTATGAAATAAACTCATTTCTTAACAATTGTACAAACTTTGCCTAGGCATTGTGTATAATGCCTAGGCATTATATAGAATGTCGAAAGTTTTGCAAGCAAAGTATAAAATGAACAACATTGTTAAACATTGTTCATTGCAAATAACAAACATGAAATGTATTAAACATAGGATCTGAAAATCCTCATATTTTACTAGAGTAAAATTTAAAAGTGAAACATTAATTTAAGAAATTACTTGTTACAGCAGGAAAGAGAACTATGGTTATGTTAGGTTAGGTTAGGTTAGATTAGGTTAGGTTAGTTTAAAAATATGTCTGTTCCATTGTTTTCAAGTTAAGGTTAACCTAACCTAACCTAACCTAACCTAACCATAGTTCTCTTTCCTGCTGTAACAAGTAATTTCTTAAATTAATGTTTCACTTTTAAATTTTACTCTAGTAAAATATGAGGATTTTCAGATCCTATGTTTAATACATTTCATGTTTGTTATTTGCAATAAACAATTTTTAACAATGTTGTTCATTTTATACTTTGCCTGCAAAACTTTCGACATTCTATATAATGCCTAGGCATTATACACAATGCCTAGGCAAAGTTTGTACAATTGTTAAGAAATGAGTTTATTTCACAATGGAACAGACAGATTTTTAACTCTGCCTGAACTCCAGGGGCCTGTTTCAAGAAAATTACCAGTGAACAAGCGACTAGGTACAAGTTCAATAACGACAAGTGACAAGGACTAGTAATTTCTGTTTCAAGTAATAACTACTCGACAAGTATATTGTTTCAATAAAATTACAAGTCTATAGGTGACAAGTTACAAGTGTCACGACAACTAGTCAGAACTAGTAGTTTCTGTTTCACAAAACTAAACAGCGACAAGCAAAGGGACGACAAGTTACCAGTGTAGAAATAACTAGTGACAAGTGCCAAAATTTCTTGTTTCACAAAGAAATTTCGTACAGTTGTAGATATACAAGTGAAAAATTTGGTGCATATACAGAGTATTAACGTTAAGCAAGGGCGGTCCAAGGTCAGTTCCTCGAGGGGATGGGATAAACAGTTGTCAGTAGAGGCAAAAGGGTACAAGGAAACATCCAATGAGTCTATCGCTTTCATCAGTGCCGTATTAGTAAATGGGCTGACTGGGCTGCAGCCCAGGGGCGCACGAGCTTGGGGGGCGCACGAGCTTGGGGGGCGCTCGAGTTTGGGTTAAAAAAATGAGAAAAACGAGATTGACCTAATGAGGCGTTCAAAGCAAAGTATTTACGTACTATTTGACTATTTCAAAAGTTATTATTGAATCAATGTAATATTCATCCATCGTTCCACTATGGGAGAGGGAAAACTCAATAACCTTATGTTATTGAATACTTCAAGCGACTTGACCTCCCAAGTGGATTTCAACAACTTGATCGAAGATTTTGCCAAAAGAAAGAACAGAAAAAAATCAATGACTTAAATGTGCCATGGAACACTTTAGCCAGTGTAAGAGACAATGTTAAATAGTGTAAATGAATACTTGTAAATATTTTAAATTAAAGAACTTAATTAAACAAATAAAATCAATAAAATGAGGTGAGTGGGTGGTCCGCGATGTTGGAAAAATATCGCCATGTTGAGCTTAGTACTGGTTCTTAGTTCTTATCTCACCAGTAAATACACGCTCAACGTGTCGGATTTCCAACTACCAGTCCGGGACACGGCGGGACCATAGGTGGTGGATAATGGAATGACTCTCTTTTGAGTTAAGGGATATCAATACCCTCCCGAACCAAAACTGGAAAACTGACAAACTTAAAAACTTTAACATTAGTAAAAACATATTGGGGGGGGGGGGGCGCTGCCTATCATTCAGCCCAGGGCGCCAAGGGTTCTTAATGCGGCCCTGGCTTTCATCAATAATAATACCGTCGATACATTCAAAAAGTATTTAAATTCAATAATGATCTTCGCTCGCCTATATAGTTGATAATCGGGGGAAGTTGTAATTACCCTTGTGGAGCGAACTTTTTTCGAAAGCTGTATTACGGTAGAAATGAAAATTGAGGTCAACTATCCCATATGACTAGTGTCGAGAAAATATCGTGACGGCTTAGTTCCAATAAAACCTCTGTATTTGTCTGAACTCTTCAATTGAACGTTCCATGCATGTGCCGTCATGTGGAACAACCGTATGCGAAAGACTGATGGTGACGAAATAGTAGTTTACCTAACAAGTGCGGAAAGTGATACTTGTCCGCGCGTGCGCACGTGTTAGGTAGGTACACAATTGTTTCACTAGCGTTCGGAAAAAACCCAGAAGTTAACGTAAAAAAACATTTGTTGTTAAATACATATCAACAAATTAATAATTTTTGTTTTTAGTATTGAACGTGAAATTTGGTGAATTTTTTTTGAGTTCAATTACAATCGTTAACATAGATTACCTGTACCAAAGAGTGTGTGGCTTGCATGTTTCTTGAAATTTCAGCGCAATGAGCCACCAAAAATGTCCCTTCTGAAAGTTTTCATTTCCTTATTAAGTCACCGTTGTCAAACCAAATATATTCCTTTTCATACATATAAAGGGATTTTGATGGAGTAAATCCAAGTTTGCAATTCTAGCCGCTTCCGAAACTGACTCTGGCAAATAGTCGTTGGAAGAATCCATGAAAAATCATATTACGAGAAAAGAATCTGCGACGGGACAATTGGTATTGACAAGGTAGTGTTTCGACAAATTTATTTTTTCTTTGTTGCTACGGTAATTCAAACTGTCAAATGTTTCGTGTGGTCGAGTAATACATTATGTGAAAATGCACAAAATTAACTTTCCAATGATAACGTTATTTATTGAAAGTTACTCAAAGAATAAATGTGGGAACGGCGTTGAGAACATTAACCCCTCAATAATAGCGGTATTGATGAGAAACACAAATACGTTTTGGTTCAGGGTATCAAAAGATCGACAATTAGTGGTGGGTTTCAAAGTTTGTTTTTCGTAACGGTACTTTAACAAAAACTTATGAACGTTACTTCAACAAGAATTGAACATGTGATCCGTTTGCTTCCACTGACGAATCAGGTATCGACAAACGTCCTAACTAACTTGGAATCATTGTAACGGGATGAATGTCCCCAAAACAAGCGGGTAGTGAATCTAGCAGAAAAATTTCGTTGAAAATGAAAGTTAACAATTTCAACTCGATATGGAATGGGCCGTACCATGTTTTATGGCGGCGTTGAAATTATTTTCAAAGAAAACAAACTGAATAAGTGACAGACTGAAACAAACGTCTGTCCTACATTCATCTGCACAAGCAAACGCCGATTTTTCATGGAATGTTGGGCTACATTTCAATGAATAGGGTATCATTAAAAAGATAATTGTATCCTTTTTCACATGATATATCACTCGACCCCACAATCCATTTGAAATTTTGGGGTTGTAACAATCTCTCGCTGAGAGTTTAAAGGCGGAGGTTGAAAACTGTATATGAAATTTGTCGTCCCCTTTGAAAGCAAAATTTACGAGTCTGAGCATTTTTTTACTTCTCGTCGGATCACTCTGTATATATAAAGCATAGGATATACCACATCGAGGTTCGACTGACATTAATCGAATATACATACAACGAAATTTGTGATTCATTGATGACACTCTGAACCTCTCATTAAATTGGTAGGTACCCGCAAGAATATAATAATTTATTCTTGTCCTAAACATTCGAGCCCTACGGATGTTGACACGGTGTTCTTCTTCGGAATCACTGGACCACATGTTTTCTATTATATCAAATATTCAATCAATAATATTCAACGTTGACCATGCCTTGTACACTGGTCGAGTTATACTGATAAATTACTAGTAATTCTCATGCACTGGAATTTGTGGAAACAGGAACGAAGTGATTAGGTGAAAAAACACTTGTAAGATTGAACACATATACATGTCAGTCCTCACTCACAAGTTTAGCTTTTAGAAACGCAAACTTGTCAGAAACGGCATTTACCAGCGTTACTCCCATACTTGTGAATATTGCTGAAACAGCACACCCGTAATTCGTATAAAAAAACAGTTGTAGGATTGGACTGGTAAACTTGTCACTCATAATTTACAGGTGTAACTTGTAGAAACCCAATTTTGTCGAAATGGTAATTTACAACTGCCGCAGTAGTATTTTACCACTAGTATTCGCTTATTGAAACAGGCCCCAGCAGGCATTCTATAGAATGCCTAGGCAAAGTATGAAATGTTTAAAATTTCACACTTTGCCTGCTTACTTTTGGCAATGTATAGAATGCCTAGGCATTCTATACAATGCCTGATTTTACACTTTGCCGGTAACATATGCATTGAGTGAATACCCTTCAAAACTATAGTTTCCAAGAGCGTATATTGTTGTTGAGTGAAAACTATCGTTAATATTCAAGTTACTGTGAAAAAATGTGTGCTCATATTGAGGTTGCTCAGTGAGTTAATTCTGCTGTTGAGTGAAAATTATTGTTAGGATTGAAATAACTGAGGAAGTGTAGTTTTTTAACAAATAGTTGTGAATTGAAAGGGGTAAGTAATTGCATTTCAAGTTGTAGGTGTTTTTCATTATTTCGTCATGGTTTTCAATATAACCGCGACTGAAAGCGAAACCTATAGAATTTTTCTCACTATTTCACCGCTCCGACAAACTTTGTGTAACCGTTTTTGAAACGGTAGCTCACCGAAAAATCATATAAGCTTCTATCGGCATGCAAAAGATTAGTTGTGTCTAACACCAGTTGAAGTGAAAACAATATTGATAGGTACCATTATCAGATGTGAGCAAGATATTACAATTTTTAATACAATAGTCCTGGACGTATTTGGAAAAACTAATCTTTCGGAAATATATCCCCGACGAATGATATATCAATGTTCAGGAAGTTCATTAGACTGTTAATAGATCAATTTCGAGAATTTTAGCATCACATTGCGAATATTAGACATAAGCTGTAGTATGGTAAATTCTGTAAAGATTTCTATGATGCATTCTTGAAACCAAATAATCCTTTTTTTGTGACGAGTTTAACCCTTTCACAGGCGATGGGAAGTATTTTTCCCACTCATTTATAATTCGTTCACGGGCGACGGTAACAACTTTTCCCGCAAATTTATCTTTCGCCATCTCGTGTTGGGTAGTCGAACTTTGGAAAAAAATTCGCGCGCCCGTTAGTGAACTGCAATTTGTCGAGGAAGTCTATCAAACTAGTTCATGTTGAAAACTCAGTGAATTTAGCGCCAAAAGTACGTGTTTTACCGAATTTTATTTTTTAACTTCTGAAAAAGGTAAGAGCTAAGCCCATTTTTTTATGATATGATGAATTAGTGATGGATTTCTCCTCTCTGAATATTTGATAGCTTGTAAACATCACAGGGTGTTATGTAAACGAGATTTGTTCAACCGGGAAGCATTCTTCCCATTGCCCGCTGTGCATGGTGACTATGCTTCATATTTTGGAGAGTATTTTTCGTATTTTTTAAATTATTCTATACAAATTAATACCTGTTGATACCCCAATTATTCGGAATATTATTTCACCGATGATTTTCTTACAGCATATCTGTCATGGCTGAAAACTGGAATCTTGATGATCCGTTACAAGCAGAAGCCGCCCTGGATTACTATTTCAGTCTTCCAGATGATGAAACTCTTTCTGAACAGGAGGAAGATAGTGATGCAATAGAGGAAATGCAGGAATTATTGGAGCTCAATGAATTGGATAACTCATATCGAAATGAAGCATCAAGCCCAAATGATGGAACAATTATATTTGGAGAAGCAGAAGATGAGGAACATTCTGAGCCGGTGCCACCTATTGAACCAGAAACTTATAATAAAAAAAAGCAGAAAAAGCCCGCGGTTCAAACCAAGAAAGCTATGAAAGCTGCCGCAGACGCCATAAAATACGACGAACATTTGAAATGGACCCTTGATACGACAGTTCTTGATAATCTCCAAAAAGATTTCACCAAACCTGCACGCTCTCAAATCAATCTCGGAACACGCCTAAGAGAAATTGATTATTTTATGAAGTTCTTTGGAGATGTGATCGAAATATTGGTAAATGAAACGAATAGATATGCAGCCCAAAATTTGGAAAGGAGAAGTAATAAAAATTGCGAGCCTGGACCATCAAAAAATTGGACTGAAACCACCGTAGACGAAATCAAAGCCCTAATAGGTATACTATGTCTTATGGGCATTCATCGGTTACCACGCCTGAGCAATTACTGGTCAAGTGATCCACTTCTTGGGGTAGCTCAAATTTCTCAAATAATGTCGTCAAAAAGATATAAAAAGTTGATTGAGAATCTGCACATAAATGACAACGAAACTGCAATTCCAAAAGGACAACCGGGGTATGACAAACTTCATAAATTACGACCATTGTTGGAAAAAATGCGTCAAAACGGAATCAATGTCTATGAACCATCCCAGATTTTCTCAATAGATGAATCTATGGTACCCTTCAAAGGACGCTCGGGACTCAAACAGTACATGCCAAAGAAGCCCATAAAATGGGGATACAAAGTGTGGTGTTTGGCAGATGCATCTACGGGTTACATTTACAACTTTGAGATTTACACTGGGAAATCGGACACCGCAGAAGAGGAAGGAATGACTGGGGAGAAAGTGGTAATGAACTTGGGCTCAGTTATCAGCAATCAGAGTTGTCTAGTTGCTTTCGACAATTTTTTCACGACATACCCACTGATGAAAAGGTTATTGGAGAAAGAAACCTATGCAATAGGGACAGTAAGATCTAACAGAAAAGGTTTACCAGATCTGATGCAAAAAAAGAAACCATCACTCGAAAGGGGTGAGTTCATGTTCGGCGTGAAGAAATCAATTGCTGCTGTCAAATGGATGGACAACAACCCGGTATGTTTCCTGAGCAATTATTGCTCACCCAAAAACACGTGTTCGGTACTGCGCAAATCAAACGATGGGTCTAAATTGAAAGTATCATGTCCCGAAGTTGTTTCGAAATATAATGAAATAATGGGTGGTGTTGATCGCTTCGATCAATTACGGGAATGCTACGAAATTGGAAGACGTAGTACTAAATGGTGGCACAGGCTATTTTATTATTTTCTCGATATGGCAATCATCAATGCTAATATTCTGATGAAGGTTGACAAACAAACTCCAAAAGCTGAACAGCTGACATTCAGAATAAATTCAGCCAGACAACTGATTGGAAACTTCTCATCCCGAAAAAAAAGAAATAAATCGGTGTCTTTTCTGGCAGATAAAGGAAGAGTACCTGATGAAGTGAGACTTGCTGGAGTCGGAGATCACTTGCCTGATAAAATGAAGACCTATCGAAGATGCAGATTATGTTCTGCAGGGCACATTGAGAAAAGAACTCGAATTGTCTGCTCTAAATGCACTTTGTACCCTTGTGTCTTGATCCTTGTTTTAAAAAATTTCATGGAAAATAATCACATTATATATGGAATTGGTACATACCATATGCTATATCCGCAAATCGTTTGAATTATAACCTATATGTAATATATTTTTGCGAATATACATATAATAATACTGATTTTTTTATTTTCTTTATCGACAATAAGTGGGCGCTGGGAATATATGATCCCACAACCCCCAAATTTTCACCCTTGTGAAGTAAAAATTATTTTTGCTTTTTTCTCATATATTTGATAAAAATTAAATTTTTTCTCATCAAAATTGTTAAAAAAATAGTTTCCCCTAGTTCGCGCCCACGAAAGGGTTAAGACTCTATCATCTCACATATGATCGAATGAATTACATTCTCATATACGAATGAAGTTTTTAAATCTTCTGGCGATTCAATTACTAATTTTTTTCAATACTGTTTCTGATTAGAAGACTTCGCATCAGACCGTTGTAGTTTTCATGTGAATATGCCTACCAGCGTGAAATGTATTCGCAAAAAGTAGCTTACTGAAAAATATTATTATCATTCATCTCAAATCAATCTGGCAAAAAATTTCAACAGAATAATTCATTTGGAACCTGGGGTTTGGTATTAGATTATGACTATCAATCAATGCCGATTGAACAGTTAATCTGATCATAGCGAATTCGACCTAATTGTTCCAGACTGCAATCAATAAAAATCAATTTCTTGCCTCTGAAAAAATTTATTATTATATCTATTATATTTTCAAAGCGTTACATACTTCAGTGCCTTTTATTTAATGCCCCCCCTATTATTTTTTGAATGGGTTAACTCAAAAAATTGAAACTTATTATAATGGAATTAAGGCATAAATACCATATTTTGGAGTGAAATTAATAGATGAAAATTTCAGGATGGCGACTGGGCGCCACCTGGAAAAAAATTAAATGTAAAGAGGCGACTTGTGATACATCATTTTGAAGCTCCCGACGAATACTTACAAAACTAGAATATGAAGTCAATATCTTCACCTACTACAAAATGGCGGAACTGTCAATAATTACTCGAATACAAACACATTAATATCGATGTTTCTGAAAATATTCCTTTTTCTCTGCCATATGGCAATTCCAACAATCCGACAAGGTTTAATAGGTTATTTTCTGTTCATAAAAAAAGACAAAAATGTCAGTACGACAAGGTCATCATTGTTCAGTTCAAATATTTTCATTTAGTATTCGATTTTATAAGTAGATAAGTACCATGTAAACAAACTCCAAAATGATCAATTGAACAAAATGTAACAGGAAAACTGTGTTTTAATATGCTGGGGACTACTTTTGATCCTCTAATCATCGAAATTGTCGAAGTGAATCCTGATAAATTCGATATGGATATTATTATTATTCCAACAAGATGGGGCACCACCACATTACTCCAGACTAGTAAGAAACTATTTGGATAATACTTACCATGGGTGTTGGATTTGCCATCGAGGTCCTACGGAATGGCCACCTTTAGACTTTTTTGCGGGGCTATTTGAAGCAAAAGGTGTACGAAACTAAACCTGCTTCAATATTGAATATATGGGCAGAGAATAATAAATATTTATAGAAATATTTACGTTACTGTGTTCGAAAATGTTCGACGATAAGGCAACCATTTCGAGCATTTTCTGAACTGAACTCAGCTTATTTCCTGGAGGTATGAAGTTGAACGTCGATGTATTCAGGCAATTATCAAATGTTGCGCCATCGTGTAGTAGGTTGATATTGACTTCATATTCTAGGATTGTGAAGTATTCGTCAGGATCTTCAAAATAATGTATCACGAGCCCCCCTTTTCATTCATTTTTTTCTCCAGATGGCGCCTAGTCGCCATCTTGAAATTTTCATCTGTTAGTTTCACACAAAATATAGTATTCATTCATCAATTTCTTTATCCCAAGTTTCAATTTTTTGGGTTTACCCGATCAAAAGATAGGGAGGGGGGGGGGGCATTGAAGGGAAGCACTGTATACATGTTTGTTTCGAATCCACTCAAATAAGTAACTCTGGATCGAAAGATGAAAATGTCAAAATATGAAATCACCATCTGAAATACCACTAATATTCTCAGAAAATTGTGGGAATTCCTAAATAATAATTATGAGAATACAAGATATTTCTTTCAAAGCTATATTTGTTATTTGAGGAAAAAATTGAAAACATTGAAAATAAGTCAGAACGAGCATATACGATAGTCTCTGCAGAATTTTTCAGTATTCGCTCAAAATAATATAATACGCTTTGAATTAATTTCTGAGTCGATTCCAGCATCAATATTTTCAATAAATTATATTATAGTAACTGGAGACCGTTTTATTATTTAATTTTTGTTAAATCGCGTTTTTTGAAAATTATGTATAGATACGAATTGTATAATGATAAAATATGAATATTTTTTCCTTATATTCAATTCGGCTCAAAGATATTAGATAAGTAAGAACGATTTCTTTTCAATCCATATTTCTTAATATTTGGCTCCCAAAGACCATGATTTTTGTGTTTCCCCATCCAATTTCATGAGAATGTATCCATTTCTATTTTCAGGGGAGTATATATCAGTTCGATATTCCTACTTTTTCTTATTCATCTCTCAAGATGGTGCGTAAACGAAGTTTCGATCTGAACACTCTCATCAAGTTTGTTAGCGAGAAGGAGAGCTCCGTTGATATAACTAAACTCAAACAAACGAGTCCCTTGATAATTGAGGCAAGCACATTCATTTTTGGACAAGCAGACCCGAAAAAATGCTATTCGATACTGACAACTATGAAACGGTATCAAAATAAATTTTCTTTGAAATTCGAAAATGATCAGAAATGCACAGGAACGATGGGTAAATCTTCAAGAGAAAAACAACATTTGAAAAATGCACTTCTTGAATTGCTAGGAAATGAGGATTTGAGCTCCTTGAAATATATTTCTGCATCTGATGAACACTCCCAACTTTCAGTCTTATGTAAGGATCTTCAAATGAAAAATATATATTGTAAAAGACGACGAATACAAGTTCAAATCATACGATTGTTGAATAAGAAACCTACAGATGATGAATTATTTTCTACGCCAGTTCAGAACGTCCAACTTGATCGTAACATCGACCGAATGGATATAACCCCTATTTTACCACAAAAAATAAATATCATTTCTGATATCAGGATTCCCGATGATTTGAGAATCGATTTTTCAAGAAAAAATTATGAATCTGAAATATACCCCGATGAAAGTATAGGATCAACTAGGAAAAATTCAAATCAGTCGAATTTATTGATGAACAAATCAGGCGAACACTCTTCTCACAATATCAGTCATTGTAATAATTCATCAATTGATTTTGATGATAATTGCAGTGCTGATATTTCCGATAACATGAAGAGTTCAGATTGTGTAACAACAGACACAGAAGTTATTCCAGCAGTTATGAATAATTTGAGTTGTGCTGTCGATAAACCAGAAGTCTTACCAAAAAATACAAAAAATTTGAATTTGGTAAAGTGGACGAAACCTAAATTCAGTCAGTGTAAAGTTTTTGAGGGAGACTTTGTTTTAAGTCATGATGAGCTGAAACAAATAATAAATGATGATAAAAAATTGATATTAGGAATGTGGACATATCTAATAATGAATAGAATCAGATCAAAATCAAAATTCCTCGACAGAGCCTTTTGAAAATGTTATGAATTTTTTTTAATCTTTCAACCCCACTCCACCCTCACTGACGCACTGACAAATGATCACATATTTCGTTTCATATGTAAATTGTCACCCTTAATCCGAATCTGCATTCAAAATTCCCCGACAGAGCCTTCTGAAAATGTTATGAATTTTTTTAGTCTTTCAACCCCACTCCAACCACACTGACGCACCGACAAATGATCACATATCTCATTCCATATGTTATTTGTCACCCTGAATCCGAATCTGCATTCAAAATTCCCCGACAGAGCCTTCTGAAAATGTTATGAATTTTTTTAGTCTTTCAACCCCACTCCAACCACACTGACGCACCGACAAATGATCACATACCTCATTCCATATGTTATTTGTCACCCTGAATCCGAATCTACATTCAAAATTCCTCGACAGAGCCTCTTGAAAATGTATCGGCGTGAAGGTGGCCACGAGTTTCTATCCACGAATTTGTCGCGTCGCGCTGCCGAAGTCGACCGCCAGCGGCTCCCAAAATGTATCACGAACTCGTGGATGGTCCACGAATTCGCCCAACGATCAAGTCGTTTTCTTCTTATAAGATTATATATACCTTTGTGGAAAGGCAGGGAAAATGTAAAAACACTCGTGGATGAGAATCTTTTGATGCACTCCAACTGAGAGATAATTCAAAACCATTTCATATTTGAAAAATCTCGTGGATGGAAAATTCTTAACACGAATCTACACTATTTGATGAGCTGAATAAGACGCACATATCGAAAGATTATGTCGGGCAGTCACTAACCCCCCACCCCTACTTTAATAAAATTCAAAATAATTCATAATCTCACTCGAAAGTCTCGTGGAGAAACTTTTTCAGCACGATTCTGTACTTCTCGATGTGCGGTATAAGATCTACATATCGAACGTTTATGTCGGGCAGTCACTAACCCCCCACTCCTACTTTAAGAAAATTTGAAATTATTCATTATCTCCTTCGAAAGTCTCGTGAATGGAACTTTTTCAACATCAATCCATACTCCTTGATGTGCAGAATAAGATCCACATATCGATCGAATATGTCAGGCAGTCACTAACCTCCCACCCTTACTTTGGAAAATAATTTATCTCATTCAAAAGTCTCGTGGATGGAACTTTTTTAACATCCATCTATACTCCTACTTTGAGAAAATTTAAAATTATTCATTATCTCGTTGAAAAGTCTCGTGGATGGAAGTTTTCCAACATGAATCCATACTTCTTGATGTACAGAATAAGATCCACATATCGAATGATTTTGTCGGGCAGTCACTAACCCCCCACTCCTACTTTGAGAAAATTTAAAATTATTCATTATCTCGTTCAAAAGTCTCGTGGATGGAACTTTTTCAACATGAATCCATACTTCTTGATGTGCAGAATAAGATCCACATATCGAATGATTTTGTCGGGCAGTAACTTACCCCCACTCCTACTTTGAAATAATTAAAATCAATTCATTATTCCATTCAAAAGTCTCGTGGATGGAACTTTTTCTACATGAATCCATACTTCTTGATGTGCAGAATAAGATCCACATATCGAATGATTTTGTCGGGCAGTAACTTACCCCCACTCCTACTTTGAAATAATTAAAATCAATTCATTATTCCATTCAAAAGTCTCGTGGATGGAACTTTTTCTACATGAATCCATACTTCTTGATGTGCAGAATAAGATCCACATATCGAATGATTTTGTCGGGCAGTCACTAACCCCCCACTCCTACTTTGAGAAAATTTAAAATTATTCATTATCTCGTTCAAAAGTCTCGTGGATGGAACTTTTTCAACATGAATCCATACTTCTTGATGTGCTGCAAAAGATCCACATATTGAATGATTATGTCGGGTAGTCACTCGGGCAGTTACTAACCCCAAACCTCTTTTTTTCATCTTGAACCAGTATGAGGATACCTACAACAAATGCTTAGGCTAACTATTATATTGGTTTATCAACCAACGTAATCATATTAATGCTGTGTGTCATTCACGAGCAATTTTCATTTTTGTATAAGCCATGGCTTTCGAGCTAATAGGGGCTTGTATAAGCCATGACTTTCGAGCTAATAGGGACTTCATACTGTTACAGAAGTTCCTAGCGCCGGCCCTGTCGTCGATAAACGCAAATTAGTGTGACGGTTTGAAGGAAGATCATTTACGAGCGATATCTCGTCAAGTGTGGAGTATTCGATTATCGGGATTTCTCTGGAGGATTCTCCATCTGTGAGAGCGGGTATAAATACAAGAGCCACCCACCGCTGAAGCGGAATTTCTATTAGAGAGAGTTTATCAGAGTACAGAGCGCTGGATAGTTGCGGAGCAGTTCAAGTGATTGTATTGTTATGAAGAGTTGTAATGAAAAAAGTAAAGTGTTGTTTGAGGTTTAAATCGACGAACCTAAGGAATTATCGTAACAATACTTTGAAATTTTTAATGCCCCTCTGTGCCACCTATTCTGCACATCAAGAAGTATGGATTCATGTAGAAAAAGTTCCATCCACGAGACTTTCGAATGAAATAATGGATTGTTTAAAATTATTTCAGAGTAGGAGTGGGGGTGAGTGACTGCCCGACAAAATCATTCGATATATGGTTCTGATTATGCACATCAAGAAGTATGGATTCATGTAGAAAAAGTTCCATCCACGAAACTTTTGAAAGAAATAATGGACTGTTCAAAATTATTTCAGAGTAGGAGTGGGGGTGAGTGACTGCCCGACAAAATCATTCGATATGTGGATCTTATTCTGCACATCAAGAAGTATGGATTCATGTTAAAAAAGTTCCATCCACGAAACTTTTGAATGTAATAATGGATTGTTCAAAATTATTTCAGAGTAGGAGTGGGGGTGAGTGACTGCCCGACAAAATAATTCGATATGTGGATCTTATTCTGCACATCAAGAAGTATGGATTCATGTAGAAAAAGTTCCATCCACGAAACTTTTGAATGAAATAATGGATTGTTCAAAATTATTTCAGAGTAGGAGTGGGGGTGAGTGACTGCCCGACAAAATCATTCGATATGTGGATCTTATTCTGCACATCAAGAAGTATGGATTCATGTAGAAAAAGTTCCATCCACGAAACTTTTGAATGAAATAATGGATTGTTCAAAATTATTTCAGAGTAGGAGTGGGGGTGAGTGACTGCCCGACAAAATCATTCGATATGTGGATCTTATTCTGCACATCAAGAAGTATGGATTCATGTAGAAAAAGTTCCATCCACGAGACTTTTGAATGAAATAATGGATTGTTTTAAATTATTCAAAAGTAGGAGTGGGGGTAAGTGACTGCCCGACAAAATCATTCGATATATGGATCTGATTATGCACATCAAGAAGTATGGATTAATGTAGAAAAAGTTCCATCCACGAGACTTTTGAATGAAATAATGGATTGTTTCAAATTATTCAAAAGTAGGAGTGGGGGTAAGTGACTGCCCGACAAAATCATTCGATATGTGGATCTTATTCTGCACATCAAGAAGTATGGATTCATGTTAAAAAAGTTCCATCCACGAGACTTTTGAATGAAATAATGGATTGTTTAAAATTATTTCAGAGTAGGAGTGGGGGTGAGTGACTGCCCGACAAAATCATTCGATATGTGGATCTCATTCTGCACATCAAGAAGTATGGATTCATGTTAAAAAAGTTCCATCCACGAGACTTTCGAATGAAATAATGGATTGTTTAAAATTATTTCAGAGTAGGAGTGGGGGTGAGTGACTGCCCGACAAAATCATTCGATATGTGGATCTTATTCTGCACATCAAGAAGTATGGATTCATGTAGAAAAAGTTCCATCCACGAAACTTTTGAATGAAATAATGGATCGTTTTGAATTATTCAAAAGTAGGAGTGGGGGTAAGTGACTGCCCGACAAAATCATTCGATATGTGGATCTTATTCTGCACATCAAGAAGTATGGATTCATGTAGAAAAAGTTCCATCCACGAAACTTTTGAATGAAATAATGGATTGTTCAAAATTATTTCAGAGTAGGAGTGGGGGTGAGTGACTGCCCGACAAAATCATTCGATATGTGGATCTTATTCTGCACATCAAGAAGTATGGATTCATGTAGAAAAAGTTCCATCCACGAAACTTTTGAATGAAATAATGGATTGTTCAAAATTATTTCAGAGTAGGAGTGGGGGTGAGTGACTGCCCGACAAAATCATTCGATATGTGGATCTTATTCTGCACATCAAGAAGTATGGATTCATGTAGAAAAAGTTCCATCCACGAGACTTTTGAATGAAATAATGGATTGTTTTAAATTATTCAAAAGTAGGAGTGGGGGTAAGTGACTGCCCGACAAAATCATTCGATATATGGATCTGACTATGCACATCAAGAAGTATGGATTAATGTAGAAAAAGTTCCATCCACGAGACTTTTGAATGAAATAATGGATTGTTCAAAATTATTTCAGAGTAGGAGTGGGGGTGAGTGACTGCCCGACAAAATCATTCGATATGTGGATCTGATTATGCACATCAAGAAGTATGGATTAATGTAGAAAAAGTTCCATCCACGAGACTTTTGAATGAAATAATGGATTGTTTCAAATTATTCAAAAGTAGGAGTGGGGGTAAGTGACTGCCCGACAAAATCATTCGATATGTGGATCTTATTCTGCACATCAAGAAGTATGGATTCATGTCAAAACAGTTCCATCCACGAGACTTTTGAATGAAATAATGGATTGTTTAAAATTATTTCAGAGTAGGAGTGGGGGTGAGTGACTGCCCGACAAAATCATTCGATATGTGGATCTCATTCTGCACATCAAGAAGTATGGATTCATGTTTAAAAAGTTCCATCCACGAGACTTTTGAATGAAATAATGGATTGTTTGAAATTATTTCAGAGTAGGAGTGGGGGTGAGTGACTGCCCGACAAAATCATTCGATATGTGGATCTTATTCTGCACATCAAGAAGTATGGATTCATGTAGAAAAAGTTCCATCCACGAAACTTTTAAATGAAATAATGGATCGTTTTGAATTATTCAAAAGTAGGAGTGGGGGTAAGTGACTGCCCTACAAAATCATTCGATATGTGGATCTTATTCTGCAGATCAAGAAGTATGGATTCATGTAGAAAGAGTTCCATCCACGAGACTTTTGAATGAAATAATGGATCGTTTTGAATTATTCAAAAGTAGGAGTGGGGGGTTAGTGACTGCCCGACAAAATCATTCGATATGTGGATCTTATTATGCACATCAGGAAGTATGGATCCATGTCAAGAAAGTTCTATCCAAGAGACTTTTGAATGAAATAATGAATTGTTTTTAATTATTTCAAAGTAGAAGTGGGGGTAAGTGACTGCCCGACAGATCATTCGATATGTGGATCTCATTCTGCACATCAAGAAGTATGGATTCATCTTAAAAAAGTTCCATCCACGAGATTTTCGAATGAAATAATGAATTGTTTTGAATTTTCTCAAAGTAGGAGTGGGGGGTAAGTGACTGCCCGACAAAATCATTCGATATGTGGATCTTATTCAGCACATCGAGAAGTACAGAATCGTGCAGAAAATGTTCCATTCACGAGACTTTTGAGTGAGATTATAAATTATTTCGAATTTTATAAAAGTATAGGAGTGAGGGGTTAGTGACTCCCCGACATAATCTTTCGATATGTGCGTCTTATTCTGCACATCAAGAAGTGTAGGTTCGTGTTAAAAATGTTCCATTCACGACATTTTTCAAATATGAAATGGTTTTGATTTCTCTCTGAGTTGGAGTGCATCAAAAGATTCTCATCTACGAGTCTTTCTACATTTGTCCTGCCTTTCCACATATACAATAAGATGAAAACGACTTGATCGTTGGGCGAATTCGTGAACTATCCACGAGTTCGTAATACATTTTGGGAGCCGCTGGCGGTCGACTTCGGCAGCGCAACGCGACAAACTCGTGGATAGAAACTCGTGGCCACCTTCACCTTGGAAATGTTATGAATTTTTTTAGTCTTTCAACCCCACTCCACCCTCAGTGACGCACCGACAAATGATCACATATCTCGTTTCATATGTAAATTGTCACCCAAAATCCGAATCTGCATTCAAAATTCCTCGACAGAGTCTTTTGAAAAAGTTACGATTTTTTTAAATCTCTCAACCCCACTCCAACCACACTGACGCACCGACAAATGATCACATATCTAATTTCGTGTGTTATTTGTCAACCTAAATCCAAATCTGCATTCAAAATTCCTCGACAGAGTCTTTTGAAAAAATTATGAATTTTTTTAGTCTTTCAACTCCACTCCACCCTCACTGACGCACCGACAAATGATCACATATCTCATTTCATGTGTTATTTGTCAACCTGAATCCGAATCTGCATTCAAAATTCCTCGACAAAGTCTTTTGAAAAAGTTATGAATTTTTTTATTCGTTCAACCCCACTCCACCCTCACTGACGCACCGACAAATGAATACATATCTCGTTTCATACGTAAATTGTCACCCTTAATCCGAATCGGCATTCAAAATTCCTCGACAGAGTCTTTTGAAAAAGTTATGAATTTTTTTAGTCTTTCAACCCCACTCCACCCTCACTGACGCACCGACAAATGATCACATATCTCATTTCATGTGTTATTTGTCAGCCTAAATCCAAATCTGCATTCAGAATTCCTCGACAGAGTCTTTCGAAAAAGTTATTAAGTTTCTTGGTTTTTTACATCACTTATATCCCCTCATTTTTCCCCCTCGACGAAGCGACAGATAGTCACATACTCTATTTTCAATATCCACTAACTATGGAATTGAAATCTGCATAGAATTATGCGTAAAACAACTCAATAACACGGTAACAAATAATCGAGTAAATTTTTCTCAGTGTATCTTGTGGTTGTGGCTAATTTCACACCCGTAGCATAAACCGGGATACGAAACGAGCCGAAGGTGAGTTTCGTATGGTTTATGCGAGTGTAATAATAACCATTACATGAGAGTTGCATACGCTATTTTATCTACACCCAATTAATAATGAAGAACTAAACATATTATATTATTAGGTGTTTATATTGAACACAATAATAGTAAGTAATCAATCGTATTTCTTTGAAAAATTCGACGAAATTATAATTAATGGTATAACCACGAAAAATACAACAATGAGAAATGAAAAGAAAAAAAATGAACAACATCTCTGCCGAGGTCAGGATTTGAACCCGGACGTTTCTGATCACTGCCCTCGCCTTTGACCACTCGGCTATGATAGCTCATTCTGACTCTCTTGATAAAAGCGTGGCTAGAAAACCGCGAATAACTTCACATGAACTAAAAGAGCGTTGTGTTTACCTCTACATCGAGTGCACCCAGAAAACCTACAAAGACAAAGTCTCGAGAAAGTCTACTATAGTGGCCAGTTATCAGACAACACAAACATAATCTCAGCTGTTTAGCCTTTTCAATTCTATCATTCACTGCTAACTTCAAAACGAGGGGTAATTCGCCGAGGCAATTTGGTGTACAGATGAGAGGAAGTGCGAGGCATTGTCGAGGCAGTGCGAAGCAATGCGAGGCAATGCGAGGCAGTGCGAAGCAATGCGAGGCAGTGCGAGGCATTGTCGAGGCAGTGCGGAGCAATGCGACGCAGTGCAAAGCTTTGCGCGACAATCCAATCACAAATTTTTAAATACAAGTCACCTATATCGGCTCGTCATACTCATTTTCCACTTCCTGATTTGTATATATATAGTCAACTTCGTTATTATAGGAGTAATCTTTTCAAATCACAGATACCCACCTCGATTATTTACATAATGTCATAAAGTTTTTTTAATAAATTCAGTCAATATCGCAAATGGCTTTCAATTAAAGCATAGTACAGAGTTCTGAGTTGACGTACTGATAAGTATTCTTAAAGTTTTCCGAATCTGTACACAATTAATCTTAGTTTTTTTACTATAAAACGTATATGATGGTTCCATTTCAGATGATGACTCATGATTATACCAAGAAATTTGATTTCAAAATGGATAAGGCTTTCACGGCCCATCAGCTTTTCAGTATCACTACTTTTGTTCGTTTTTTGTAATTTCTTCAAACCCCAACAGAAGTAGTGATATTTGATTTCATTTTTAGTTAGTATAGTCGCCGTATAGAATTCATTTTACGATGTGCATCTAGATTTGGATTTTATCTCGGATTTTACCAGATCTTTCATCAGGACTCTAAATAGTTTTCATTTAAGATTCAAACATTAGAAAAATTCATCTTCCACTATGTTTTAAAGACTTGATACAAATATGTGAATGCAATATGGATCAACTTTGTATATCAAGTTAGCGAGGCACTTTTCGAAATATGGAAAACTAATGATTCCATAATTTGGTGCTATTTTGTTGCTAATTAGTTGCGAAAGAAAAAATTTTTCCGCTCCTTTTTTTTAAAATTACATTATGTCTCGCTAACTTGACGTCAAGTTAGCAATACAACTTTTTTATTATTGAGATTTTCATAATTTCAACTAGACCATTAGTTCCTCTAATTATTCGCTAATTAGTTGCGGAAGAAAACATTTTTCCGCTCCTTTTTTTTTTAAATACATGATGTCTCGCTAACTTGACGTCAAGTTGGCAATACAACTTTTTTATTATCAAGTTTTTCATAATTTTGACAAGACCATCAGATTCTTCTAATTATTCGCTAATTAGTAGCGGAAGAAAATCTATCACTTTATTTTTGTATGAAAAGATATATGATGTCTCGCTAACTTGACGTCAAGTTAGCAATAAAACTTTTTTATCCTCGAGTTTTTCATAAT
This sequence comes from Zygogramma bicolorata, assembly GCA_032362365.1. Classification (NCBI taxonomy): domain Eukaryota; kingdom Metazoa; phylum Arthropoda; class Insecta; order Coleoptera; family Chrysomelidae; genus Zygogramma; species Zygogramma bicolorata. Next base: position 24,778 of record JAVJAQ010002094.1, read on the forward strand.
TTTGACTAGACCATTAGATTTCTCTAATTATTCGCTAATTAGTTGCGGAGGAAAATCTTTCATTTTATTTTCGTTCGAAAAAATATATGATGTCTCGCTAACTCACACGTCAACTTTGAAATACATTTTTTATATTGAGTTTTTCATAATTTTGACTAGGTATATAATTTTTGCAATTATTCGCTAACATGGTATCTAAGAGTTTTATGAGGAGTAATTTTGATATTTCATTCAACACGATTTTGTCCAGAATCAACCAAAAAAGTGTTTGTGTCATACCTACTTGGAGGTTGGAAAGAGATCAATTATTGACGACAGGTAGGTAAGAAATAACTTTTCCGACCTCTTTTGAAACTTTCCAAATTCACTCATAGGAAATAGAAAATGTATCTTTTAACAGTTCATATATTCATTAAAACATAAAACACACAACACAACTTTCTGATTATAACTCGGAAAAAAGAAAAAAAGACTAGATTCGAAAAAATAGTAGGCATATTCTGTCTGAATCCAATTTGAGTTTTTTTCACTTGGAATATATAAGTAGTTCCGGATGACCCATATTTTTTTCAGACTGCCTAATTGGTTTTTCCCTTAAATCGTCGTACACTGTCGGATTCAATCCCCTTTCACACACCGCCGTGTGGTGTCCGATGGTTGTAGACTGTCTCATTTTCAAGTTGTTTCCTTTGTAATTTACAAACTCCATTAAACTGACATGAAAAATTTTTCGGAATAGCTACTATCTCTAAAAAAAAATTATGGGAGTTTTTAATGAAATCATAAAGATTTCGGATAATTGGTAAAACCGATGTTTAAATTAATTGTGTAATTTCGTGATAGGAATTTCTAATATCTTCAATCAGCTACGTGAAATTTTAACCCGAAAGCTTATAAGTTCGAAAGCGATCTGCAAATGTGCCCACCCCAATAATTGAATATACAATTCAATTCCTTCCCTGGTATTTGCTAGGAAAGAAGTAACTTTCTGATAGTTGTTAGCCCATGTTTTGTAGGTAACCGAGAATGGCCCGAATATATCGTCCAATTTTTCTTATTGTAAAATGGAAGTATATTAATGTCGCCAAAGAAAATTATTTATCATTTATTGGAAATTCAAAATACTGAAAATAATATGATAGCGGCATGAAATTCAACCAATAGAATCAGTAAAGAAAGTCAGATATTTTCAAGAAGTGAATAAGTATGTCGGGGAAATAAAAGTTATACGTCAAATCCATTATTTCGCTACAATTTCCTGTGTGCCTCCGTGGCGCAAAGTGTTAATAGAACGGACGATAGTCTTCATCCCCCTCTAGGTATTGGGTTGAACCCGGGGTCGAGAACTGTTTTTTTTTCAAACCCTTCGTTCTGTAGGTTCTCCTAGTTTTGGGAATTTCAGGAACGTTATACCGTATCTACTTTCCAGTTTTAGTTCTTTAATGAATTTTATTTGTTAGTTCCATAGAATTATTTTAAAAGAATTGTTGTTCGAGGGAAGCGGAAAAAGCACTTCACACCCATGTTATACATAACATGGGTGTGAAGTGCCTTTTCCTCCCTTGACTGTCCTCCGCTACGCGTCGGGCAGTAACCTTCATCCTCTGGAGGAAAAGTGGCACTTTGCACCATTGTTATACAAATAGCTATTATTATCATCAAAAATCATCACAAGTTCGCTTGTATTCAGTATAAAGTGAATGTACATAAACAGTAGCACCACTGAAGTAACAATTTCAAACAATTGCTACTTGTGTTTGGTATAGCCACGTAGGTGTTTCTTTTGAATATATCTCGGAATATATAAAATATGAAATGAAAATATAGAATGGAATATTAAAATTACTCCTCATGGAACTCCTAGATACCATGTATGTTTTAGAACAGAAAAAAAGAAAAAAATTAGTTTCCTCCTCAACTAATTTGCGAATAAATGCAGGAATCTAATCATATACTTACCTACTTAGTCAAAATTATGAAAAACTCAATAATATAAAAAATGTATTTCTAAGTTGACGTGTAAGTTAGCGAGACATCATATAATTGTTTAGAACGAAAATAAAATTAAAGATTTTCCTCCGCAACTAATTAGCGAATAATTAGAGGAATCTAATGGTCTAGTCAAAATTATGGAAAACTCGAGGATAAAAAAGTTGTATTGCTAACTTGACGTCAAGTTAGCGAGGCATCATATATTTTTTCAAACAGAAATAAAATGATAGATTTTCCTCCGCAACTAATTGGCAAATAATTAGAGGAATCTGATGGTCCAGTCAGAATTATGAAAAACTCAATAATAAAAAAGTTGTATTGCTAACTTGACGTCAAGTTAGCGAGACATCGTGATTTTTTTAAAAAAAGGAGCGGAAAAATTTTTTCTTCCGCAACTAATTAGCGAATAATTAGAGGAATCTAATGGTCTAGTTGAAATTATGGAAATTCCAATAATATAAAAGTTGTATTGCTAACTTGACGTCAAGTTAGCGAGACATCATGTAATTTTTTAAAAAAAGGAGCGGAAAAATTTTTTCTTCCGCAACTAATTAGCAACAAAATAGCACCAAATTATGGAATCATTAGTTTTCCATATTTCGAAAAGTGCCTCGCTAACTTGATATACATGATTAACTTTTCACTTAGATGAATTGTGTCACCGGAAATTTCTAACATTCTGGATATTTATTTTCAATACGACAGAATATTGATCACAAAACTTGACCGCTATCTTTAAATAAACGAAAATAACCTCGGAAAAAACAAAGGTAACCCTATAAAGTCCTTCTTTGAATATATTATTAACTTGAAAAACAATCTACATAACATCCACCGTTTAGGGACCTATTTTTTAGTTCAGCAGTATATACATTTTTATGTTGAGCATTGTATAAATCACCAAAGCATGAATGCGCGGGGGCTAAGATTACAGGTTGCGCATTTTCCTAGGCTCATCCTGAGAAATATCTCGGAAAATATTAATAAATGCCAATAGAACTTTCGCAAATGAGTGATTTCGAAAGGAATATAAAGAAAGTATGAACCATTTATGGAGGTAGTGTTGAGGCAATGCGAGGCAGTGCGAGGCAATGCGAGGCAATGCGAGGCAGTGCGAGGCAATGCGAGGCAGTGCGAGGCAATGCGAGGCAGTGCGGGGCAGTGCGAGGCAATGCGAGGCAGTGCGGGGCAGTGCGTGGCATTGTCGAGGCAGTGCGAGGCATTGTGGAGGCAGTGCGAGGCAATACGAGGAAATAAGGCAATTTGGTGTACAAAATTTGGCCAGCGAATTACCCCTCGCTTCAAAAAGTAATCACAACTATCAATATTATGACTAGCCTTACAACACTCACACTGAATATGATTAGCAATCAAACTTTTGGTACTCTTACCTTTTTCTTGGCGAGCCTGTAGGACTTGAAAATTATCCTTAACATTTTTCCTTTCAATAGTTTTCCGGAAATCAGTGCGCGACTTTAAAAACTCTTTCAGATCACCCCACTTCATAATGTCTACCCTGATATTCTCATATTCTTCCCGCATTCACGCTCTGTTATCTTAAGTTTGCTAACCAGGTCAACTGTTAAAAAAAAACAGTGTTCAGTTTTCTGGCCCAAAGCTTTCAAAGCATTCAACCTTTTTGATATGTCATCTATTATTAGGCCCCTAATTTCACTTGCAGACTCCCGAGTCTTGGGTTCGAGTTCAAACAATGACTTTACGTGTGTGTGCACTAATAAGCGGTCATTATTCATTATTATACCTATCGTACAAAGTTGTCCAAGCGTTATGGTAATTTACAGCACAGAAATGTAAATATTTTATAACCTCGGATGCGGAGTCTTGCAAGCACCCTCTCATGTAGTGATACTTTGAATCGATACAAGATTATCGTTTTCGTGAATTAAACTCAAAAATGTATGTTTGAGGCTTTCGCGGCCGAGGTTATTAGTAAAACTACTTTTCTTCGGGCTTGAAGGCCGTCGTTCTTTGGAATTTCTTCCTGACGTTTCGCTAGCGCGAGTGGCTAGCTTCTCCAGAGGCTTACTCATTTCTGATGACTGGAAGAAATTCCAAAGAACGACGGCCTTCAAGCCCGAAGAAAAGTAGTTATACTCAAAAATGTATCTCTAAACTCTAGCCAAGATTTATAGTCTCCCGAAAACTTAGGCAACGGAATAAACGGCAATTCAATTCCATTCGATACGCCACCATAACCTAAACCCGGACCTGATCTTACCCCGGAGCTCCTAACACTATTGACCTTGTCAGAGTTATCAATTTTATTCAATAAAACCTCTCACTCTCAATATCAAGAAATATTCCCAAAACAGTATCATTTCCTATAACTCAGGGTCTAACGATTCCGCATTGAATTCAATTTGTTAAATCCCCAAAAATTTTGATCGGCGTGAAAACAGCCACGGTTTTTTCCAGCCACGCTTTTTATCTGGCAACATCGCACGTTAGCGGTTAGACGTCGATCGTCTCTACCACCAGTTCGTTTAGCAAAATCGAAAGAGAATAGAATCTTACACTCAGTTGAGGTTTCAAAAAAAATCAATAATTTGTGGATTATAAGATAATGAAAGGTACTGGGTATAACTGAATAATATATCGTTTGGGAATATTAGTTTCAAAAAATTATGAACATTTCCACAGAGTGATTGGTATTTCTATGCGGTGATTCGACAGTTTTCTTTTCATCTGAAATGCACCCACACATTTCAAAAGTCATTGTCGGGTACAGAGGGGTTTGAAAAATTCGAAAATTTCCCCCCAAGTTATTTGACCGTGGCACACTTTCTAGATAGGTGAAAAACATTCGTTTCGGTTCTAATTATACTCCCACACTTTCAAAAGTCATTGTCGGGGCTCCAGGTCGGGTACAGAGGGGTTTGAAAAATTCGAAAATTTTTCCCCAAGTTATTCGACCGTGGCACGCTTTCTAGATAGGTGAAAAACATTCGTTTCGGTTCTAATTATACTCCCACACTTTCAAAAGTCATTGTCGGGGCTCCAGGTCGGGTACAGAGGGGTTTGAAAAATTCGAAAATTTTTCCCCAAGTTATCTGACCGTGGCACGCGTTCTAGTTAGGTGAGAAATATTCGTTTCGGTTCTAATTATACTCCCAAACTTTCAAAAGTCATTGTCGGGGCTCCAGGTCGGGTACAGAAGGGTTTGAAAAATTCGAAAATTTTTCCCCAAGTTATTCGACCGTGGCACGCTTTCTAGATAGGTGAAAAACATTCGTTTCGGTTCTAATTATACTCCCACACTTTCAAAAGTCATTGTCGGGGCTCCAGGTCGGGTACCGAGGGGTTTGAAAAATTCGAAAATTTTTCCCCAAGTTATTCGACCGTGGCACGCTTTCTAGATAGGTGAGAAATATTCGTTTCGGTTCTAATTATACTCCCACACTTTCAAAAGTCATTGTCGGGGCTCCAGGTCGGGTACAGAGGGGTTTGAAAAATTCGAAAATTTTTCTCCAAGTTATTCGACCGTGGCACGCTTTCTGGATAGGTGAAAAACATTCGTTTCGGTTCTAATTATACTCTCACACTTTCAAAAGTCATTGTCGGGGCTCCAGGTCGGGTACAGAGGGGTTTGAAAAATTCGAAAATTTTTCCCCAAGTTATTCGACGGTGGCACGCTTTCTAGATAGGTGAAAAACATTCGTTTCGGTTCTAATTATACTCCCACACTTTCGAAAGTCATTGTCGGGGCTCCAGGTCGGGTACAGAGGGGTTTGAAAAATTCGAAAATTTTTCCCCAAGTTATCTGACCGTGGCACGCGTTCTAGTTAGGTGAGAAATATTCGTTTCGGTTCTAATTATACTCCCACACTTTCAAAAGTCATTGTCGGGGCTCCAGGTCGGGTACAGAAGGGTTTGAAAAATTCGAAAATTTTTCCCCAAGTTATTCGACCGTGGCACGCTTTCTAGATAGGTGAAAAACATTCGTTTCGGTTCTAATTATACTCCCACACTTTCAAAAGTCATTGTCGGGGCTCCAGGTCGGGTACCGAGGGGTTTGAAAAATTCGAAAATTTTTCTCCAAGTTATTCGACCGTGGCACGCTTTCTAGATAGGTGAAAAACATTCGTTTCGGTTCTAATTATACTCCCACACTTTCAAAAGTCATTGTCGGGGCTCCAGGTCGGGTACAGAGGGGTTTGAAAAATTCGAAAATTTTTCCCCAAGTTATTCGACCGTGGCACGCTTTCTAGATAGGTGAAAAACATTCGTTTCGGTTCTAATTATACTCCCACACTTTCAAAAGTCATTGTCGGGGCTCCAGGTCGGGTACAGAGGGGTTTGAAAAATTCGAAAATTTTTCCCCAAGTTATCCGACCGTGGCACGCGTTCTAGTTAGGTGAGAAATATTCGTTTCGGTTCTAATTATACTCCCATACTTTCAAAAGTCATTGTCGGGGCTCCAGGCCGGGTACAGAAGGGTTTGAAAAATTCTAAAATTTTTCCCCAAGTTATTCGACCGTGGCACGCTTTCTAGATAGGTGAGAAACATTCGTTTCGGTTCTAATTATACTCCCAAACTTTCAAAAGTCATTGTCGGGGCTCCAGGTCGGGTACAGAGGGGTTTGAAAAATTTTAAAATTTTTCCCCAAGTTATTCGACCGTGGCACGCTTTCTAGATAGGTGAGAAACATTCGTTTACGGGGTCTCCCAATATATTTTGATTATTTTATTTATATTTTTCCTATTTGCAGTAAAATTCTATTTCAGTAAGTTCTGTCTTTTCTGAATCTATTAGGTTATATTGATAACCTATGATAGTGATTTTTTTTTCATTGGATTTTTCATAACGCCATCGCCTTCGATCGAAGTCCTTGAGCAAGTGGACCTTGTTACTAACTCTCTGCGCCATACCTCAGGAGCAGCATGGTTATTCGCGAACTCGCCAACCATGAAGGTGGATCGAACACACGACCTCTCAATCACGAGTAAGTCGCAAAGCCACCTCAAAAACAAGAAAATTGTACCTCATTTATTATCATCTATTAATGCACCCTAAAGGTAGGAATATGTGTGGGTGAGAGACGGCTACTACATTCATTTGCTAGAGAACGGTGACCAACTGACACCTAATTAGTGCATTTACTGTTTCAGTTGGTCTCGTTAGTGTAGAGGATAGCACGTCCACCTTTCAAGCGGAAGACCGGGGTTCAAATCCCCGCCAGGCCACCGTGCTGGGTAATCGCACGTTGGAAGGCAGAATCTTGTTAATCAATTGCTCGCATAAGTTTCGACTTCTGAGGGTTGACCTTCGTCAGCTGGTTAACGGAACGAACAATTTTAGAACAACGAGAGATAAAACAAATCGTTGAGGGAGGTATCACAGACAAGACGAATCCATTTTTTTTTCAACTAAAATAAAAATCCATTTCATGTGGCAGAGATTTAACGACGTTTGTGATGTGCTTGAGAAATTTTTCACTCTGCAACTGGGCGAAGCTGAATGTGTTTATAAAAATAATATTTCGAGATGAATTGGATATACAAGGTGTCTAGATATCAGCGAACTTATATCGCAGAATGAATTGTTGAGGCGAATTTTCAGTTATAAAGAGATCAAGTTGACAATAAAATATATCTAAATGAACGTTACAAAATATCAAATAACAATTTTGTTATTTTTTTTATGGAACCTCGAGTCGTCAGAATACGACGGAATGCACATTTTACTGTGTCCATTCTGTTCTATTCACCTGGAAATCCAGGAATGAACTAACAAAAAATTAGATAAGTGGGTGAGCTCCCGGGACGTGATCGAGTGGTCTCGAGTTCAACCCTGTGGAGAACTTTTCTGTCGTTTGAAGAATAACCTTCACGTTTCATGATTCGCAGAAGCTATATAATCATTGAGCTGGAGGATGGTTGGGGTTAGGTCGAATAACTGAAACCACTTTGCCGACGTTTTTACTTTTAAACAGTCATTCTCAGGGTACTACAAGGTTACAGTAAATCAGATATATACACATACAAATAAAAACGTAATAAAATTTGTGACTAGAATCAATTCTGAGAATGAGAGGTCAAGATTAACTAATTTGGTACGAATTTAATTCAATTGACGGCAAAATGGTGAAATGAAACAATAACAACGATTTTAAAAATGTAGGAAACGGTTGAACTCACAAATCTTTGGTTTTCTCGTCTATTGAAATAAATAATAAAAAAACATTTACATGAATTGAAAGATTCCCAGTTTTCAATACTGAAATATACAAAAGTATATTTCTGACCGGTAAAAGGTTCACTGTGTGAGCAACAATTGAAGATAAATTGGGAACTCACTTTCTGCAACCTGAATAGAATTCTAATTTTTTATTTTCATTATGAAAACACAGCAATGAGTTTCTTCAGATGTGGATTTTGCTGAAAACCCACAACCATCCTCCAGCTAAATAAATCTACTGAGTACAAAAAACCACATTCAATTGTATAACCATGCTCCTGAGGAAAGATGTAGAAAGTCAGGACCAATATATAGATAATGACTTGCACAAGCCTCTTGAAAACTCCTCGTAGGGAGGGAGAAGTTGCCGATAAAATTTGAAAAAAAAAGTATCGAAACCTTTGAAAATATTGTTACGATATTTCCTTGGGTTCGTCGATTAAAACACCAAACAACACTAAACTCCTTTTATTATAACTCTCTATCACAATACAAGACAACACAATCACTTAAATCGCTCCGACAACTTTCCAATGCTCGCTCGCTACTAAAACTCTCTGTACTAACAATTCTACCCTTCGCACTAAGCAATAACAAAACTCTTTCCACTTAGCTCTACTAAACTCTCGTCACTTAGCTCTGAATACAAATTCTCCGAATAATCAACTCTCTGACTAACTAACTCTCCGTAATACAAATTCTTCCCTCGCAGCGAAACCGGTCCCGTATATATATCTGCGTGCCAATCGAGAATCGTCGAGAGAAGCCCCGATGACGCGTCTCGAATTCTCCAGGCGGCAAACACAGTTCTTGGAAAATGACGACGCTACGGCGCGGTCCTTCGCCTCGCGTTTACGATATGGTCAGGGCCGGCGCTAGGGCGTAACAATATAATGAAAAAATGCATACTAATTCGAAATCAATAAGTCAATGTTTCCAAATTGTTTCGAAGTTTTGAAACTCGTTTTTTCAGCCATAATATATTTCAACAATCGTTATATTCTTTGTACCGAAATCCCCTGAATGTATTGATAACATTGGCCTGATCAATAATTCCATACTAAAATCATCTATTTATCGAAGCTCTGAAAAGCTTTTGAATATATGTGCGGATAACTGGAATCGAAACGAATGTTATTTACATCGCTAGAACGCGTGCCACGGTCAAATACCTTGGGAAAATTTTTTGAATTTTCCAATCTCTACCCGACCTGGAGCCCCGACAATGACTTTTGAAGGTGTAGGAGTATAACTAGAACGTAAACGAATATTTCTCACCTAATTAGAACGCGTGCCACGGTCAGATAACTTAAGGAAAATTTTTTGGAATTTTCACACTCCTCTACCCGACCTGTAGCCCCGACAATGACTTTTGAAGGTGTGGGAGTATAATTGGAACGTAAAAGAATATTTCTCACCTAACTAGAACGCGTGCCACGGTCAGATAACTTGAGGAAAAATTTTTGAATTTTTCAAACCCCTCTGTACCCGACCTGGAGCCCCGACAATGACTTCTGAAAGTGTGGGAGTATAATTGGAACCGAAACGAATATTTCTCACCTAGCTAGAACGCGTGCCACGGTCAGATAACTTGGGGAAAAATTTTCGCATTCTTCAACCCCCTCTGTACCCGACCTGGAGCCCCGACAATGACTTTTGAAAGTGATGGAGTATAATTAGAACCGAAACGAATGTTTTTCACCTATCTAGAAAGCGTGCCACGGTCGAATAACTTGGGGAAAAATTTTCGAATTTTTCAAACCCCTCTGTACCCGACCTGGAGCCCCGACAATGACTTTTGAAAGTGTGGGAGTATAATTAGAACCAAAACGAATGTTTTTCACCTATCTAGAAAGCGTGCCATGGTCGAATAACTTGGGGATAAATTTTCGAATTTTTCAAACCCCTCTGTACCCGACCTGGAGCCCCGACAATGACTTTTGAAGGTGTAGGAGTATCTATAAAACAGAAACGAATGTTTTTCACTTCGCTAGAACGCGTGCCACGGTCAATTATTTTGGGGGAAATTTTTTGAAATTTTCAATCTCCTCTACCCGACCTGGAGCCCCGACAATGACTTTCCAAAGTGTAGGAGTAAATTAGAACCTAAACGAATATTTTCCACCTCGCTAGAACGCGTGCCACGGTCGAATAACTTGGGAATTTTTTTTTGAATTTTTCAAACCACTCTGTACCCGACCTGGAGCCCCGACCATGACTTATGAAAGTGTGGGAGTATAATTAGAACCGAAACGAATGTTTTTCACCTATCTGGAAAGCGTGCCACGGTCGAATAACTTGGGGAAAAATTCTCGAATTTTTCAAACCCCTCTGTACCCGACCTGGAGCCCCGACAATGACTTTTGAAGGTGTAGGAGTATCAATAAAACAGAAACGAATGTTTTCCACTTCGCTAGAACGCGTGCCACGGTCAAATATTTTAGGGAAATTTTTTTGAAATTTTCAATCTCCTCTACCCGACCTGGAGCCCCGACAATGATTTGTGAAAGTGTAGGAGTATCATTCAAACAGAAACGAATGTTTTCCACTTCGCTAGAACGCGTGCCACGGTCAAATATTTTAGGGAAAGTTTTTTGAAATTTTCAATCTCCTCTACCCGACGTGGAGCCCCGACAATGACTTTTGAAGGTGTAGGAGTATAATTGGAACCTAAACGAATATTTTTCACCTAACTAGAACGCGTGCCACAGTCAAATAACTTGTGGAAACATTTTCGAATTTTTCAAACCCCTCTGTACCCGACATGAAGCCCCGACAATGACTTTTGAAATGTGTGGGTGCATTTCAGATGAAAAAAACTGTCGAATCATCACCACAGAGATATGATTCACTCGATGGAAATATTCATAATTTTTTAATCTAATATTCCCAAACAATATATTATTCATTCCTTCATCCAACAATCCACAAAATTATTGATGTTATTTGTAACCTCAAATGAATGTAGTAAAAAGATTCTATTCTCTTTGGATTTTACTGAAGGAACTGTTGTTAGAGGCGTTCGACGTCTAACGTGCGATGTGCGATGTTGCCAGATGAAAAGCGTGGCTGGAAAAAACCGTGGCTGATTTCACACCCGTATGGATTGAATCGTTTCTATCAATTTGGAATACTGAACTATGGAGTTTCACTTTTCACACGAATATTGTATTGCAAACAGTATTCAGTAGCTTTAACTACGGATAAATATTTGACACCCTCTGAACCAAGTTTTCCAACAAATCTGGTGTGAGAAGTTTCTCTTGAAAACTGAACCTCTGTGCAATAAGATAACGTTTTCCACATTAATCTTTATAATGATAATAATATGAAAGATTCATCAATGCAAACTTCATCATCATGATCTCAACTACTGACGCTCATTTTGATAAATATCTGCCGTACTAGTAACACAGACGCGGCAACCGATAGGAGGAGGGTGTGTTATAAACAAGGGTCTATTTAAGGTACCTATCTGATACATTCAAACAAGCAACGATTTCCATGATATTCAGTATGTGGGGGTTTTCGAGGGCGATAAATTGAGACAGCTAGGTTTCATTTTTGAAAAACGTCGTTTTATAAGTGTTTTCAGGCAAAAATTCTATGTCTGCTATTTATTGGCGGGAAGTGATACTAGTATTATTTTTCAATTGGGAGAAATTAACTGCTTCACCCACACAGCAACACCGAAGCTACTTCAGAAGATCTGAATTTCGGAAACGGCTCCAACGATTTTCATGAAAAATAGTTGGGGGTTCGGGGCTGATAAACCGATAGAGCTAGGTTTCGTTTCATTAGAAAACGTCGAATCATGATTTTTTATTCAAATAACAGATTCATATTCTTTATATTTTGTCGGTAAGATCAAAAAATATTTCTTATATTTCATCAGCATCTGAAAATAATTTTCAACATACCTTTTATATCGTCGTTTTGAAAAACGAAATTCATAAATTGTGTGACTCGAAATGAATTTTTCTCGTTTCGACCCTTTTTCCACCATCTTACACGGGTTGAAAAACTCCGATATGTTATTTTTCTTATACAGTTGGCCACAAGGAATAACATATCCGAAAAAGGAAGGGTTACAATGTCAAGTTCACAAAATGTCCTTTTTTTTCAGAATCACAACCCCATTTTCACTCCCTTAGACGGCCTGGAAAACTACGACATGGTATTTTTCTTATGTACTCGGCCACAGGGAATAACATATCCGAAAATGAAACGCGTCCGATGTCAAGTTGACGAAATAGAATTTTTATTAGTTTTTCAACCTCATTTCCACCCCCTTAGACGGCCTGGAAAACTCCGACATGATATTTTTCTTATGTGCTCGGCCACAAGGAATAACATATCCGAAAATGAAACGCGTACAATGTCAAGTTGACGAAATAGAATTTTTATTAGTTTTTCAACCTCATTTCCACCCCCTAAGACGACCTGGAAAACTCCGGTATTTTTATGTGCTCGGTCACACGTAATAACATATCCGAATATGAAACGCGTACAATATCAAGTTCACGAAATAGAATTTTTCGTAGTTTTTCAACCCTATTCTCACCCCCTTAGACGGCCTGGAAAACTCCGACATGATATTTTTCTTATGTGCTCGGCCAGAAGGAATAACATATCCGAAAATGAAACGCGTACAATGTCAAGTTGACGAAATAGAATTTTTATTAGTTTTTCAACCTCATTTCCACCCCCTAAGACGACCTGGAAAACTCCGGTATTTTTATGTGCTCGGTCACACGTAATAACATATCCGAATATGAAACGCGTACAATATCAAGTTCACGAAATAGAATTTTTCGTAGTTTTTCAACCCTATTCTCACCCCCTTAGACGGCCTGGAAAACTCCGACATGATATTTTTCTTATGTGCTCGGCCAGAAGGAATAACATATCCGAAAATGAAACGCGTACAATGTCAAGTTGACGAAATAGAATTTTTATTAGTTTTTAAACCTCATTTCCACCCCCTAAGACGACCTGGAAAACTCCGGTATTTTAATGTGCTCGGTCACACGTAATAACATATCCGAATATGAAACGCGTACAATATCAAGTTCACGAAATAGAATTTTTCGTAGTTTTTCAACCCTATTCTCACCCCCTTAGACGGCCTGGAAAACTCCGACATGATATTTTTCTTATGTGCTCGGCCACAAGGAATAACATATCCGAAAATGAAACGCGTACAATGTTAAGTTGACGAAATAGAATTTTTATTAGTTTTTCAACCTCATTTCCACCCCCTAAGACGACCTGGAAAACTCCGGTATTTTTATGTGCTCGGTCACACGTAATAACATATCCGAATATGAAACGCGTACAATATCAAGTTCACGAAATAGAATTTTTCGTAGTTTTTCAACCCTATTCTCACCCCCTTAGACGGCCTGGAAAACTCCGACATGATATTTTTCCTATGTACTCGGCCACAAGGAATAACATATCCGAAAATGAATCGCGTACAATGTCAAGTTCACGAAATAGAATTTTTCGCAGTTTTTCAACCCCATTTCCACCCCCTTAGACGGCCTGGAAAACTCCGACATGATATTTTTCTTGTGTACTCGGCCACACGTAATAACATATCCGAATATGAAACGCGTACAATATCAAGTTCACGAAATAGAATTTTTCGTAGTTTTTCAACCCTATTCTCACCCCCTTAGACGGCCTGGAGAACTCCGACATGATATTTTTCTTATGTACTCGGCCACAAGGAATAACATATCCGAAAATGAATCGCGTACAATGTCAAGTTCACGAAATAGAATTTTTCGCAGTTTTTCAACCCCATTTCCACCCCCTTAGACGGCCTGGAAAACTCCGACATGATATTTTTCTTGTGTACTCGGCCACACGTAATAACATATCCGAATATGAAACGCGTACAATATCAAGTTCACGAAATAGAATTTTCGTAGTTATTCAACCCTATTCCCACCCCCTTAGACGGCCTGGAAAACTCCGACATGATATTTTTCTTATGTGCTCGGCCAGAAGGAATAACATATCCGAAAATGAATCGCGTACAATGTCAAGTTCACGAAATAGAATTTTTCGCAGTTTTTCAACCCCATTTCCACCCCTTTAGACGGCCTGGAAAACTCCGACATGATATTTTTCTTATGTACTCGGCCACAAGGAAAAACATATCCGAAAATGAAACGCGTACAATGTCAAGTTGACAAAATAGAATTTTTATTTGTTTTTCAACCCCATTTCTACCCCCTTAGACGGCCTGGAAATCTCTGACATGGTATTTTTATATGCGGTTGACCTCAAGGAATAACATATCCGAAAATGAAAGGCGTACAATATCAACTTTTCGAAATAGAGATTTCAGAGTTACCGAACCCCATTACTACCCCATTCACATCCCGTTCAGATAATCCGAATAACCCATAATCATCAGATTTTCAACTCAGCTCATCGAAGGAAGCATCACATTGATTGCCGTGGCGTATATCATATTTCTAGAAGAGTTTGAAAAAAATTCGATATATTTTTTCTCAGTGTATGTTGAGGATGTGGATAACTTCACACCCTTGACATTGTACGCGTTTCATTTTCGGATATGTTATTCCTTGTGGCCGAGTACATAAGAAAAATACCATGTCGGAGTTTTCCAGGCCGTCTAAGGGGGTGAAAATGGGGTTGAAAAACTACGAAAAATTCTATTTCGTGAACTTGACATTGTACGCGTTTCATTTTCGGATATGTTATTCCTTGTGGCCGAGTACATAAGAAAAATTCCATGTCGGAGTTTTCCAGGCCGTTTAAGGGAGTGGGAATGGGGTTTAAAAACTACGAAAATTTCTATTTCGTGAACTTGACATTGTACGCTTTTCATTTTCGGATATGTTATTCCTTGTGGCCGAGTACATAAGAAAAATACCATGTCAGAGTTTTCCAGGCCGTCTAAGGGGGTGAAAATGGGGTTGAAAAACTACGAAAAATTCTATTTCGTGAACTTGACATTGTACGCGTTTCATTTTCGGATATGTTATTCCTTATGGCCGAGTACATAAGAAATATACCATGTCGGAGTTTTCCAGACCGTCTAAGGGGGTGAAAATGGGGTTGAAAAATTAATAAAAATTCTATTTCGTGAACTTGACATTGTACGCGTTTCATTTTCGGATATGTTATTCCTTGTGGCCGAGTACATAAGAAAAATACCATGTCGGAGTTTTCCAGGCCGTCATAGGGGGTGAAAATGGGATTGAAAAACTACGAAAAATTCTATTTCGTGAACTTGACATTGTACGCGTTTCATTTTCGGATATGTTATTCCTTGACGTCAACCGCATAAAAAAAATACCATGTCGGAGTTTTCCAGGCCGTCTAAGGGGGTGGAAATGGGGTTAAAATACAACGAAAAATTCTATTTCGTCTACATGATATTGTACGCGTTTCATTTTCGGATATTTTATTCCTTGTGGCCGTGTACATGAGAAAAATTCCATGTCGGAGTTTTCCAGGCCGTTTAAGGGAGTGGGAATGGGGTTTAAAAACTACGAAAATTTCTATTTCGTGAACTTGACATTGTACGCTTTTCATTTTCGGATATGTTATTCCTTGTGGCCGAGTACATAAGAAAAATACCATGTCAGAGTTTTCCAGGCCGTCTAAGGGGGTGAAAATGGGGTTGAAAAACTACGAAAAATTCTATTTCGTGAACTTGACATTGTACGCGTTTCATTTTCGGATATGTTATTCCTTGTGGCCGAGTACATAAGAAAAATACCATGTCGGAGTTTTCCAGGCCGTCTAAGGGGGTGAAAATGGGGTTGAAAAACTACGAAAAATTCTATTTCGTGAACTTGACATTGTACGCGTTTCATTTTCGGATATGTTATTCCTTGTGGCCGAGTACATAAGAAAAATTCCATGTCGGAGTTTTCCAGGCCGTTTAAGGGAGTGGGAATGGGGTTGAAAAACTACGAAAAATTCTATTTCGTGAACTTGACATTGTACGCGTTTCATTTTCGGATATGTTATTCCTTATGGCCGAGTACATAAGAAATATACCATGTCGGAGTTTTCCAGACCGTCTAAGGGGGTGAAAATGGGGTTGAAAAACTACGAAAAATTCTATTTCGTGAACTTGACATTGTACGCGTTTCATTTTCGGATATGTTATTCCTTGTGGCCGAGTACATAAGAAAAATACCATGTCGGAGTTTTCCAGGCCGTCTAAGGGGGTGGAAATGGGGTTGAAAAACTACGAAAAATTCTATTTCGTGAACTTGACATTGTACGCGTTTCATTTTCGGATATGTTATTCCTTGTGGCCGAGTACATAAGAAAAATACCATGTCGGAGTTTTCCAGGCCGTCTAAGGGGGTGAAAATGGGGTTGAAAAACTACGAAAAATTCTATTTCGTGAACTTGACATTGTACGCGTTTCATTTTCGGATATGTTATTCCTTGTGGCCGAGTACATAAGAAAAATACCATGTCAGAGTTTTCCAGGCCGTCTAAGGGGGTGAAAATGGGGTTGAAAAACTACGAAAAATTCTATTTCGTGAACTTGACATTGTACGCGTTTCATTTTCGGATATGTTATTCCTTATGGCCGAGTACATAAGAAATATACCATGTCGGAGTTTTCCAGACCGTCTAAGGGGGTGAAAATGGGGTTGAAAAATTAATAAAAATTCTATTTCGTGAACTTGACATTGTACGCGTTTCATTTTCGGATATGTTATTCCTTGTGGCCGAGTACATAAGAAAAATACCATGTCGGAGTTTTCCAGGCCGTCATAGGGGGTGAAAATGGGATTGAAAAACTACGAAAAATTCTATTTCGTGAACTTGACATTGTACGCGTTTCATTTTCGGATATGTTATTCCTTGTGGCCGAGTACATAAGAAAAATACCATGTCGGAGTTTTCCAGACCGTCTAAGGGGGTGGGAATGGGGTTGAAAAACTAATAAAAATTCTATTTCATTAACTTGACATTGTACGCGTTTCATTTTCGGATATGTTATATTTGTGGCCGTGTACATAAGAAAAATACCATGTCAGAGTTTTCCAGGCCGTCTAAGGGGGTGGGAATGGGGTTGAAAAACTAATAAAATTTCTATTTCGTAAACTTGACATTGTACGCGTTTCATTTTCGGATATGTTATTCCTTGTGGCCGAGTACATGAGAAAAATACCATTTCGGAGTTTTCCAGGCCGTCTAAGGGGATGGGAATGGGGAATTCACATAGAGAGAATTATTGCCAATAAACAATTCTGGGAAGAGATGGTCCCGAAATTGAAAGATTTTTATTTTAACTACTTGTTACCACAAATTGTTGACCCTGTTTACCCAAATGAAATTCGTAGGCGACAATGGTCAGAACAAGAGTTGGAACGAAATTCCAAAAATCTTTCAACATTTGAAATAGATAATTTACCCAAAAAACTGTTTTCTAATGGATTGAGAGGCGATACAGATTACTATAAACCTTGTTCAAATTTTGGCAACCACACAATCTGTAAATTTTCCAGTTTGCTGTGTAGCGAACTGAAAATTGAAGACTTTGAGAGTTTGAATGGTTCTGCTTGGTTGACAGACTCGATTATAAACTGTGCCCTACATGTAATCACCAGAAAAAGTTTCAACATCTTATTTATTTCCGTGGAAAAATCATACGCAATATTCAATTTCACGAATCAGTTGGAACAATCCTTTTTCGACGATCTAGATGATTTCTCAAAGTACGAAAATATTGTTTTACCACTACATATTAATAGAAATCACTGGTGTTTGATAATATTGCATATTAATAGAAAATTATTGACATTCATAGATCCACGAGGTGCCACTAAAAAGAACTCTCAGAAGTATTTAGATTCACTCAAGTCTTCTCGAAAAATGTATGACATTCATAAACATAAACATTTTTCAAATGAAAATTGGAATTCAGATTGTCCGGATCACCTGAAACAAATCGACACATTCAATTGTGGTGTTTTTGTAATTTATTTCTGTCTGCAATTCATAATCAATTCATAAACATAAACATTTTTCAAATGAAAATTGGAATTCAGATTGTCCGGATCACCTGAAACAAATCGACACATTCAATTGTGGTGTTTTTATAATTTATTTCTGTCTGCAATTCATTAGGGGCCGTTCATAAAATACGTCACACTAAAATCAGCTTTATTTGACCCCCACCCCCCCATTGTCACGCTGTGTCACACGTTTTGTGACCCCTCCTAGAAATATTCTGTCACAAAAACTAAGACCCCCCCTGCTGAGTATGATAAATTCTAAATGATAGTACACAAATTCTGAAAATTAGAAATATTCATTTATGGATGGCCACAAATAATATACACATTTTACATAATCAGAAGATTCAATGCTCAATAACACAAAGAAACAGTAAAAAATCGCTTTATTTTTTCATTTGTATAGTGAAATACAGTGTACTGTAACAAGATTAATTCGCATTCCCAATTGAAAATTCATTCGCAAAGATGGAGTCACTATAGATTTGATTAAAAAATCTGACGAGTTTAGGAATTCGTTAGAAGATGTCGCACATGTAGATTCCTAAAAAAGTAGATTTCTACCAAAAGTGGTCACGCTGGCTTCTAGCGCTCATGTCAAAAAATAATAAGCGGCCGTATACCCCCCGTCCCCCCTTGTCACATCTTGTCACACTCAGCCAGACCCCCCCCTTGTATGCGAACGTATTTTATAAACGCCCCCTCAGGAAAGAATCATTTTATTCACCCGTGGATCTAGTGAATTTTAGGAAACAAATTAAATTGCTTCTTCTCGAAAATTCGGACAATGTATTGAATTTATGCTTGGTTTGTGGTGAAACAGTTGAAACTGAAATAATAGAACTGTGTGCCAAAGAAAGTTCCACCGTAGGTGTCACGATTTGAGAGATATGAGTTGTTAGTTATGTCATTGATTGATTGCTTGGTTGGATTTTTCATCTTCTATCTGAGATTTTTCGTTTACTATTATTTAAATTTCCTACGATAGGAAACAACGGTTTGTTATGTAATCAGAATTTTATGTTCATTTGATCAATCTTGGGATGTTTTCATTTTGTACTTATTGTTAAACTAACTGAACGCAACTGTGATCGTACTTATTTATTGTATATATCCATGGAGGAATATGTATATATAAATAAATTGTTTATATTTCCTGTCAATTTGATCGATCTTGATTCGGTTGTGTTTTCATTTCGTACACTCTATTTCAGTGACTGAACGAAAGTATGTGTTATGCATTGTATATATCCATGATGGAAAGAAAAACATATTATGACGTGAATTGTTTATATTTCCTACGATAGGTCAGTGTAATTATGTTTCATTGAAATTGGGCCGGATTGAAAAATTCCGATCAGACCTCTATTACCTGTGAACTATTCTAGAAAAATACCTTATTTTATCAACCATATCCATCATCTTATGGCGGCCTGGGAAACTTTGACATGGTATTTTTCTTATGTGCTCGGCCACAAGGAATAACGTATCCGAAAATAAACGCGTACAATGTCAAGTTTACGAAATAGAAATTTTATTAGTTTTTTAACCCCATTCCCACCCCCTTAGACGGCCTGGAAAACTCTGACATGGTATTTTTCTTATGTACACGGCCACAAAAATAACATATCCGAAAATGAAACGCGTACAATGTCAAGTTAATGAAATATAATTTTTATTAGTTTTTCAACCCCATTCCCACCCCCTTAGACGGCCTGGAAAACTCCGACATGGTATTTTTCTTATGTACTCGGCCATAAGGAATAACATATCCGAAAATGAAACGCGTACAATGTCAAGTTCACGAAATAGAATTTTTCGTAGTTTTTCATTTCCATTTCCACCCCCTCAGACGGCCTGGAAAACTCCGACATGGTATTTTTTTTATGTACTCGGCCACAAGGAATAACATATCCGAAAATGAAACGCGTACAATGTCAAGTTCACGAAATAGAATTTTTCGTAGTTTTTCATTTCCATTTCCACCCCCTCAGACGGCCTGGAAAACTCCGACATGGTATTTTTTTTATGTACTCGGTCGGCCACAAGGAATAACATATCCGAAAATGAAACGCGTACAATGTCGAGTTCACGAAATAGAATTTTTCTTAGTTTTTCAACCCCATTCCCACCCCCTTAGACGGCCTGGAAAACTCTGACATGGTATTTTTCTTATTTACTCGGCCACAAGGAATAACATATCCGAAAATGAAACGCGTACAATGTCAAGTTCACGAAATAGAATTTTTCGTAGTTTTTCATTTCCATTTCCACCCCCTCAGACGGCCTGGAAAACTCCGACATGGTATTTTTTTTATGTACTCGGCCACAAGGAATAACATATCCGAAAATGAAACGCGTACAATGTCAAGTTCACGAAATAGAATTTTTCGTAGTTTTTCAACCCCATTTTCACCCCCTTAGACGGCCTGGAAAACTCCGACATGGTATTTTTCTTATGAACTCGGCCACAAGGAATAACATATCCGAAAATGAAACGCGTACAATGTCAAATTCACGAAATAGAATTTTTTGTAGTTTTACAACCCCATTCCCACCCCCTTAGACGGCCTGGAGAACTCCGACATGGTATTTTTCTTATGAACTCGGCCACAAGGAATAACATATCCGAAAATGAAACGCGTACAATGTCAAGTTCACGAAATAGAATTTTTCTTAGTTTTTCAACCCCATTTCCACCCCCTTAGACGGCCTGGAAAACTCCGACATGGTATTTTTCTTATTAACTCGGCCACAAGGAATAACATATCCGAAAATGAAACGCGTACAATGTCAAGTTCACGAAATAGAATTTTTCGTAGTTTTTCAACCCCATTTTCACCCCCTTAGACGGCCTGGAAAACTCCGACATGGTATTTTTCTTATGAACTCGGCCACAAGGAATAACATATCCGAAAATGAAACGCGTACAATGTCAAGTTCACGAAATAGAATTTTTCGTAGTTTTTCATTTCCATTTCCACCCCCTCAGACGGCCTGGAAAACTCCGACATGGTATTTTTCTTATTTACTCGGCCACAAGGAATAACATATCCGAAAATGAAACGCGTACAATGTCAAGTTCACGAAATAGAATTTTTCGTAGTTTTTCATTTCCATTTCCACCCCCTCAGACGGCCCGGGAAACTCCGACATGGTATTTTTCTTATTTACTCGGCCACAAGGAATAACATATCCGAAAATGAAACGCGTACAATGTCAAGTTCACGAAATAGAATTTTTCTTAGTTTTTCAACCCCATTCCCACCCCCTTAGACGGCCTGGGAAACTTTGACATGGTATTTTTCTTATTTACTCGGCCACAAGGAATAACATATCCGAAAATGAAACGCGTACAATGTCAAGTTCACGAAATAAAATTTTTCTTAGTTTTTCAACCCCATTCCCACCCCCTTAGACGGCCTGGGAAACTTTGACATGGTATTTTTCTTATTTACTCGGCCACAAGGAATAACATATCCGAAAATGAAACGCGTACAATGTCAAGTTCACGAAATAGAATTTTTCTTAGTTTTTCAACCCCATTCCCACCCCCTTAGACGGCCTGGGAAACTTTGACATGGTATTTTTCTTATTTACTCGGCCACAAGGAATAACATATCCGAAAATGAAACGCGTACAATGTCAAGTTCACGAAATAAAATTTTTATTAATTTTTCAACCCCATTTTCACCCCCTATGACGGCCTGGAAAACTCCGACATGGTATTTTTCTTATGTACTCGGCCACAAGGAATAACATATCCGAAAATGAAACGCGTACAATGTCAAGTTCACGAAATAGAATTTTTCGTAGTTTTTCAATCCCATTTTCACCCCCTATGACGGCCTGGAAAACTCCGACATGGTATTTTTCTTATGTACTCGGCCACAAGGAATAACATATCCGAAAATGAAACGCGTACAATGTCAAGTTCACGAAATAGAATTTTTCTTAGTTTTTCAACCCCATTCCCACCCCCTATGACGGCCTGGAAAACTCTGACATGGTATTTTTCTTATTTACTCGGCCACAAGGAATAACATATCCGAAAATGAAACGCGTACAATGTCAAGTTCACGAAATAGAATTTTTCGTAGTTTTTCAACCCCATTTTCACCCCCTTAGACGGCCTGGAAAACTCTGACATGGTATTTTTCTTATGTACTCGGCCACAAGGAATAACATATCCGAAAATGAAAAGCGTACAATGTCAAGTTCACGAAATAGAATTTTTCGTAGTTTTTCAACCCCATTTTCACCCCCTTAGACGGCCTGGAAAACTCTGACATGGTATTTTTCTTATGTACTCGGCCACAAGGAATAACATATCCGAAAATGAAACGCGTACAATGTCAAGTTCACGAAATAAAATTTTTATTAATTTTTCAACCCCATTTTCACCCCCTATGACGGCCTGGAAAACTCCGACATGGTATTTTTCTTATGTACTCGGCCACAAGGAATAACATATCCGAAAATGAAACGCGTACAATGTCAAGTTCACGAAATAGAATTTTTCGTAGTTTTTCAATCCCATTTTCACCCCCTATGACGGCCTGGAAAACTCTGACATGGTATTTTTCTTATTTACTCGGCCACAAGGAATAACATATCCGAAAATGAAACGCGTACAATGTCAAGTTCACGAAATAGAATTTTTCTTAGTTTTTCAACCCCATTCCCACCCCCTTAGACGGCCTGGGAAACTTTGACATGGTATTTTTCTTATTTACTCGGCCACAAGGAATAACATATCCGAAAATGAAACGCGTACAATGTCAAGTTCACGAAATAGAATTTTTCGTAGTTTTTCAATCCCATTTTCACCCCCTTAGACGGTCTGGAAAACTCCGACATGGTATATTTCTTATGTACTCGGCCATAAGGAATAACATATCCGAAAATGAAACGCGTACAATGTCAAGTTCACGAAATAGAATTTTTCGTAGTTTTTCAACCCCATTTTCACCCCCTTAGACGGCCTGGAAAACTCTGACATGGTATTTTTCTTATGTACTCGGCCACAAGGAATAACATATCCGAAAATGAAAAGCGTACAATGTCAAGTTCACGAAATAGAAATTTTCGTAGTTTTTAAACCCCATTCCCACTCCCTTAAACGGCCTGGAAAACTCCGACATGGAATTTTTCTCATGTACACGGCCACAAGGAATAAAATATCCGAAAATGAAACGCGTACAATATCATGTAGACGAAATAGAATTTTTCGTTGTATTTTAACCCCATTTCCACCCCCTTAGACGGCCTGGAAAACTCCGACATGGTATTTTTTTTATGCGGTTGACGTCAAGGAATAACATATCCGAAAATGAAAGGCGTACAATATCAACTTTTCGAAATAGAGATTTCAAAGTTACCGAACTCCATTACTACTACCCCATTCACATCCCGTTCAGATAATCTGATAAACCATAATCATCAGATTTTCAACTCAGCTCATCGAAAGAAGCATCATCATTGAATACCGTGGCGTATATCAAATTTCTAGAAGAGTTTGAAAAAATTTCGATATATTTTTCTCAGTGTATGTTGTGGATGTGGATAACTTCACACCCGTCCATAACCTGTTGAAGTATACCACAAAACAGGAACTCGCTGGGGCAAACGTTTATTTATTCAAAAAGAAACTTTCTGTGACTGACTTTCACAAATATATATATGACTAGTATTTTCGATAGTTTTGTTTTTGTGAGGTTATTGAATAATTTTTTCAACAATTGAGTGGGTACATTGTTTGTTTTTCATTTGGTGACAGCCTCGCACATGTGAGAGGAAGCTCCAATTTGATGTGGAAAACAATTTGTTGAGTGTACTTTGATGTTTTTCAGAAACTGTACATAGAGTATACATTTTCTGAATTCTCATTCTCTCGAAAAGAATGTGGTACTCTCAATGGATATGATTGTGTCGAATGAGCGTTGTGTGGATTTTTTCCTATAACACATTTTTCAAAAACACCCCGTATACAATGCTGAATACACTATGTATACTAATGTTACATTTTCCTCAACTTGATGCATAATTTTGAAGCTGACAATACGTCAGTCACCATAACTTTTGTTTTATTTTACAACCGGCAACACCTCAATTCTTATGTTTCAATGTTTGAACATTTTCGGTCTCAGATAAGTCACACTGTTATCTTTGCGTGGGAATATCATTCTGTCAGCGAAACCGTATAGAGATGTATCAAATTGTCCGCTGAAAATTTGCAACACATTTCGATTTATGAATATCTGCTGGTCATCAGGCAAAATCATTATTTTTCAAATTCAGTATATTTGCAGGACACTTTATGTTTCTTGTTTACGAGAAACAGTTTTTAAAAAAGAAATTTATTTTTCACAAAAGCCGGTTATATTCGAGAAGCAACAATACAATATAAATTCTTAACAATGTTCACTAGACGAAGTCTGTGTCTATTCTGAATGTGAGAATTGATAGCGAGAACCAAGAATCTAGCCTCGGCGATGTCGTTCCACTGCTTTTCCTGGAAATCAGCGTGTGTGGAAGTTCTGCTGTCAGCGGGATTCATCGGGAAGGCATACATAACTCCTCCATCCCCTAGAAGGAACTCGAGGGTGGAACCACTTGAGTTTCGTTGACATCATGGTGGTTGTCCTCCTCTGGTTTCAGTAATCGTAGAATTACTCGCCTTTGGGAAACTAACACATAGGCGATGATGATGATGACGGCGCCCAGCGTCGCGATGCTCCATATGGACCACTTGCTGTAGTTGTCATGGACGTCGATGTACTCCAAAGGTTTTTCTTCAATTTGTTCGAGTTGGAGTTCGTGCAATTTGTCTAGGGAAACTTTCTCCAGGCTCAGTTTTTGAACTTGCATCAAAGGAAGATGTATTTCTTTAATTTCTTCCAATGTGATGGGGTGCCCAGCGGTGATTCCCTTTTCATTAGCGTAAACAAATTTGGAAGTTTTCAAAGCACATTTTGGTGGGACAACGAACAGGTATGTCCCTTTCAATAGGGCTACGTCATTTTCTTGGCAAATGGTTTGCAGTTTCTGATTATCCGCAAATATTCCAATATAGTGGCCGCTATTGATTTCTTCGATGATATCTTGATTGATTTTCACGGGTACTTGTCGGCATTGGTCAATTTTCGATTCGTCGGAGAGCAGTGTCGTCACACAGTCCGGGTTGTCTCGGATTGGAAGGAGACGATTTTTCTTGCAGAGAAAGTTTGGCTGTAGGTCGATGCACTCTTCATTTTGATATTGGTACATTTCGTTGCTTAGGGTGAGATAGGATGCAGGTGGGATTATAATCGATTGATTTTGATTGGGTATCGAGTAAAGGTGATAGTGATCGAAAGTTTCAGGATGAACTAGAGGGAAATCTAGCGAGAATATAATTTTATTTTCAACTGCAAAAACACTCGTTTCAACTATTCCATAATATTTAAGGTAGTCTCGGTTTTCGAAGACCAGTTGAGAATAGCTATGTGATCGAGAAAGTTCATTTATTATTTCCTGCAAATCATCAGGAGATATAATACTGTGATGCAAAGTTTTCAGGTTAGCAAAGCTTATAGCGATTTCAGTCTCTGATAGAAAATTGAATAATGAATCGAGATTTAATTTTATTTGATCTAGAATATCGTGAATCTCTAAATAATGAGCGTAGCTAAATTTTGTTTCATTGATTGCAACCCGCAGTTCATTGATTTTATTCTCGATCAATTTTTGATTAGATGAAACTGTGGTTATTGTTTCATTAATATTTTCCATCAATTTTGAGGTCATTGATATTTGTTTGTTGATTGTTTTGATTACTCGATTTTGGTTCGATTCAAGTTCAGAAATACTATGATAGATTTCCTTTGCATCTTGTTCATCTAAATTTCCGCTGATAAACTTCACAAGAGAACCAAGAGGGGCAATGAGTGCTCTTTTGATGCGTTTTTGGGGGAAAAGAGAACGAAATTTCTGGATGACTGTATCAACTTTATATTCGATGTGCTTGTACGAATTGAGAAGGGCGATTCTTTGGAAAGATTCTGTGGCGTTTATTGTTGTTCCTAAAAGCTTGTATTGATTGGTTATCGATACAATTTGGTTTTCTATAGGATTGATTGGGATGTAGTGTAAGAAGGTATGGGAGCCTATCTTTATTCGTGCTGTTCCCAATTTAAAGGGGAGGATCCCTGGATTCGTTCGAAGATTCTGAATTCGAACTTTCTGTGTCGTCGTCAGATGGAGAGTCACTGACCTGTAACAAATTCGGATCTTTTTTTCTGGGTGGTTTGAAGTGTTGTTTATGGTAAGTGTTTTGTGGGGTTGTCACAGTCAGATCTGTGCTTTTGAGTATGTGTTCAGGTCGATAAAGGGGGCTAATTTTGTCTTGTCTCTCTGGGGTTTTCATGTATCCGATAGTTCCAGGTTCGAAATTCGGGGGTTCATTTCGATTTTCATTTCGCTTCGATATGATGTTCGATTTTTGTTGCGATGTATTGTTGTGGATGGTTTTATAAAGTTCGGACATCGATTCTTTATGTTTGTTTAATTCGTGATTGATTGGATTAAATTCTGAATCGATATCGACTGGATCTTTCAGTTCCAAATGTCCTAGAATCAGATCTACGGGTTTGTGTTTCGTAGCTGAATGTATGGAATTATTATAACCCAAGACGGAAAGTGTGATTTTTTCGAAGGGGTTCAAATTAGGTTTTGAGAGGTTCAATGCCCTCATGTGCTCTATGATGGTGGAGTGGAATCTTTCGACAATCGCATTGGAGTTTGGGTTGTGTGGCAGAGTGTAGTGCCAGTTGATTCGATACATTTGAGCAAATTCTTTTAACAGGTTTTGAGTGAATTCCGTTCCATTGTCTGATACGATATTTTCGGGAACTTTGTAGGATGATATAAACTGTAGAAGAGACTGATAGACGTGAAGTGCAGAGAGACTAGGAATTATATATGCTTGGCCAAATCTGGAGAAACTATCGCAAATAGTTAGGGCAATAGTTTTGCTGAATTTGAAAGTGTCAATATGAATGGTTTCGAAAGGTTTTTTGGGAGTAGGAGTCAATTGGAGTCTGATTAATGGAGGATGTCGTTCATATTTTGATTGTTGACATATCGAACAATTATTGATGAATTGTCTTACGTCATTGTGTAATTTGGGCCAATAATATTTGGTTTTCAGTTCAGCTATAGTTTCGTGAACGCCACGATGATTTGTCAAACCATCATGTTGGGTTTTAATCAGTTTTTGTTGTCGTTCTTCGTTGGGAACATCGTAAAGTAGTTTTTGGGACTTGAGAAGTTTGAATGATGAGTTTTTGAATGTTTGGGAGATGAAACCAGACATTTTTTTGAATAGATTTTCATCATCATCGTTTTGAAAGAAAAAGACATATGTACGTTTTGGAACGCCATATTCTTTCAAGAAATCGATAATTTGCTGTTGAAATGATTCATCGGTCACATATAGTGTCCATCGTGTTCGACAAGTTGGATTGCCGAATAGTCTTCTCATATCCAATCGGGGATTTTGATCGACTTTGATTACTACTACTTGACATAAAAAATTATTGATTGGTTTATCAGTAATATTTATAGTCAATATTGGGTTTTCGTTACTAGTGTGTACAGTTTCGTTGTCGTCATTGTCTTCAGGATCGATCTGTCCAATGATAGAGTCATCATCGGGTTGTCGACTTGTGGATGGTATATTGTTGTCTAAGGTTGGATTCTCATTGTACTCTTGCATGAACTGCAGAATAGGGGGAAGTATTTCGTTCGTTTCGTTAGGGTAGAGTTCGATTCTTGAGAGCGCGTCTGCGTTCGTATTGGCTTTTCCTTTCTTATATATTATTTGGTAGTCAAATTCTTCGAGTTTGAGTCTCCAACGGACCAATCGAGAATTTGGCTCCTTCAATGACATGAGCCATTTCAGTGGTTTATGATCTGTTATAATTTTGAATCTTTTTCCAAAAATGTAGGGCCTGAAGTATTTGGTTGACCAAACTATTGCCAAAAGTTCTTTTTCGATAGTCGAATAGTTTCGTTCAGCATTATTCAGGGTCCGCGACGCATATGCGATTGGTCTGTCATGTCCAATAGGGCCTTGGGAGAGAACGGCGCCGATGGCGATGTTACTGGCGTCGGTTGTCAGGTTAAACTCTTTCGTGAAGTCTGGGTATTGGAGGATCGGATCGTTTGTTAGTAGGGATTTACAGTCTTCGAATGTTTTCACGTAGGTGGGATCGGCAATATTGATTTTCGCTCCTTTCTTCAGACAATTTGTGAAAGGTTTTGTGATTTTTGCGAAATTCGGAATGAATTTTCTATAATAGCCCAGGAGTCCAAGGAAGCCTTTTATTTCTTTTGTTGTTTTGGGGATCGGATAATTAGTGATCGCTTTTACTTTATCTGGATTCGGTTTGATTCCGTCTGTAGTGATAATATGTCCAAGGAAAGCAACCTCTTTCCTCAAGAACTCAGACTTGTCGAGTTGAATTTTCAGGTTATTCTCGCGTAACCTCTGGAACACTTGTTTCAGATTCACAATGTGCTCTTGTAGGGAAGTAGAGAATACGATTATATCGTCCATGTAGACGAAACAGATTTTATTCTGTACTCCCTTCAGGACATTGTCCATAACCATAATGCCCATGCTCGACATTGAAAGCCGTTTTCTTCACATCATCTGGGTGCATTTCAATTTGGTGAAATCCACTAGCCAGATCAAGTGTTGAAAAATATTGGCATCTGCCCAATTTATCAAGAATATCCGATATGTTTGGCAATGGATATCGATCATCGATAGTTTTTTCGTTGATTTTTCTATAGTCCACCACGATACGCCATTTCCTTTTTCCGGAAGCATCGGCTTTTTTGGGAACCACCCAAATTGGTGATGACCATGGAGAATCGCTTGGACGAATGATACCTTGTTCGAGCATATCGTTTATCTGTTTTTCCACTTCGGGTTTGTGGACAAACGGGTATCGATACGACTTCGTATAGACTGGGGTTTCGTCTGATGTTTTAATGCGGTGTTTCACTTGATTCGTGAAAGTCAATTCCGATTTTTCACGGTGAAAGATGTCCGCGAAAGATCGACACAAATGTTCAATGTGGTATTTTTCTTCAGGGTTCATATGTTGGGTACGAATGAGATTGGTTATATCAGTTTTGTTCTCAATTTCTGGTGTTATATTTGCAATAGATGCATGAAAAAATTCAAATTTATTGATATCGAAAGGTGAAACAGGTAAGGGTTCATACAAATATATTTCTTGCGTTTTATTGGTATTATTTTGAATGTCGATAGGGGCATACCCATTTCGGGAGGTCGTTAACCCTTCTCGAATGAGGCAATTGAAAATTTGAGTGTCAGTAATGGTAATATCTCCATCAGAGATATTGACAGGAATTTTCACCGATTCTATTGTAAATGGCTCAATTCTGGCATAAAATAAAAGTTTTCCCTTGCTTTCGTAATGGGATAAAGAAAGTTGAGTATCGGGCGTTATCAAAAGAGATTTCTGTAAATCTAATTGAACATTCAAATTCTTCAGAGTTTCATAACCAATGAGTCCATCGAAAAAATGATGAAATTTGAAAAGGTAAAATTTTATCTTTTTTTTTCGTGTTGAATTCCTGAAAAGCTGGTATTTCAGCACAAAAATTTTTTGTAGTAGTTTGAAAAATTGAACTGATCGTGAATGGTTCGTTAGAAATATATTCTGAAAAGAAGTTTTCGGCAATTTCGGGGTTCAAAAAACTTTTTGTGGCACCAGTGTCAATCAATAAGTTTAATGGTGGGTTACTTATTTTTATGTACGGAAGGTCTTTCCGATCATAAATATAATTGATTTCTATGGTATCTCTTCCGAAACATCGACTTTTTGAAAATTCTGTTCATCGGAAGTTTGATTGGTAGACGCGGCAGCAAAATTTTGGCTGTCAAAACTTTCGTTATGTTTATTGTCATAGTTGTCGGGGTTTGGTTCATTCGAATAGTCGCTATATTGTGGATAAAAGTCGTCATTTTGGTAATAACCGTCATAGTAGGCCATCTCATCACAGTATGATGGTTGGTCGATATTGTACAGTTCTTCTGCAATATATTGGGGTTGACGTGGTCTTACTGTGCTTGGTTGTCGGGAAGTAGCATTACTATATGAAATACCACTCATAGGTGTTGGTTTTGGTTGGATGGGCTGATTATGGTTATTAGGTTTCCATACATTTGTGGAACCTCTGGGGTTACCAAAAACTTGGCGGTTTGTAAAAAATCTTTGGGGTGCTACTGATCTCGGTTGAATATTCATTGGACCGCGAGGAAATTCGGGGTTATTTGGCATTCGATAATTTGGAACAAATTGACGCACATTTGGGGTTTGATTATTGAATTTTTGAGGTGGTCTGATTTTTGATTGATCGAAGTTTGGTTTTTGCAAGTGCCGAATATTATTTTCTGAAACAATGAACTGCCTTGCTTCTGGCAAACTGGTTGGTTCCATTGCGCGAACAGTCGAACTTAAGGGCTCTTTCAATCCGGCAAGAAAAATTCTCAATGCATGGACGTTATAGAAATTCTTTTTCACAGTTTTTGATTGAACAAGAGTTTCATGTGTATCAAGGTAGTTGTGAAGAGCACTTAAATTTGACATTACGCGAGTATAAAAATGTAAGGCTTGTTCGTTGGGATTTTGTCTCAATTGATCTAGATCAAATAAAAGTCCATTTTCATCTCTTTGGTCTCCAAAGTGGGCAACCAAAGCACTTTTCACTGAATTCCAGTCCTTTTGAATACAAATACTATAAACTTCGCGTGCCTGTCCTATCAGTTTTGAATATATTCCAAAAATTATTGTCACATTTTGACTACAATTTATATTTGCTGGACTTGGGTCCCAATATGTGGAAATAATAGTATTAGCAGTATCCAAAAATGAAGATAGTTCTAATGGGTTACCGTCAAATTTTGGAACAATATCCAAAAGTTTAGGTTCAAATTTTGGAATAGTAGACATGATCGATTAATTCATTAGCAATATTATCAACAATTGACAGTTTTTTGCGAAATTATTGCTGTTAATTGAAATATCTATGATGAATGATAATTGATCGATTTGACTGAATATATTGATTCACGTTCACTATTTTCTGAAAATGAATTAGCAAATCGCGAATTTCCTTCACCTATATCTAACTCACAATCACTATTTTCGGAGAATGAATTAGGATGCGAGGAGAATGACACAGACAGAAAATGAAATAAGCAACTTACAGTACTGCAATGAAGATGCCGGTTTTCATCCTTATTGGTCCTTGAAGTTCTCTTCTGGCTTCTGTTGCACTGCTACCCAATGGGACTGTCCAGGAAACGGAGATTCCTTTTGAATTAACAGTTAATACTGACGGAGAATTCGCGATGAATGTCCGTTCAAAATCCTACAACGACTGCGCCACTTTATGTTTCTTGTTTACGAGAAACAGTTTTTAAAAAAGAAATTTATTTTTCACAAAAGCCGGTTATATTCGAAAAGCAACAATACAATATAAATTCTTAACAATGTTCACTAGACGAAGTCTGTGTATATTCTGAATGTGAGAATTGATAGCGAGAACCAAGAATCTAGCCTCGGCGATGTCGTTCCACTGCTTTTCCTGGAAATCAGCGTGTGTGGAAGTTCTGCTGTCAGCGGGATTCATCGGGAAGGCATACATAACTGACATTCGGTCAAATCATTGTTCTGTATCGTTTGTTTTTTAGCATATTTTATCATGACCACTATAGATCAACTTCATTCCTCTGGACTTTTGGTATTCATTTACGCACATAAGCACTCAGATGGACTATCGAGAATATTACTTTTCATTCTCAGTTTTTTCATAAGTTTTTCATGTCATACAGCAGGAATGAAGCCATCTTTGGCGTTCGATTGACTGAACTGTCATTCAGCTGGATGAATATTTCTGTCTCAAATCGATCCATTTCGGAAGTAATGTAATGTAATTGTTATGTATTCGGTTGCAGGCATTTATTTCGACTTGATTCACTTTGAAGTATAGGTTTTATATGACAGTTATTCACTCATCTAGACCATTTATATCAACAGGACTTGATTCATTTAGAGTTCTGCATTATTGCTCGAGCTTGATATATTCACCATGCGTTGGAGATATTTGCGCTCGTCTAGACCCGATGCATGTTTTTTCACGTATGATTTTCAAAATATTTGACATGAATTTCGAGCTATTGCTTCGTTTCACGACTTATTTCATTCAAAATTGTGTTTGTTATGTATTCTAATGGTCCTTTGTATTCGTCTTAACTTGATTAATGCTGTTGAAAACCATTTCTGACGTCAAGGCTTGATTCTTTTGTACCAAACTGAACTATCACATTCAGTCATAATTAATTTTCGATATGATCCGTCATATCGATTTTTATATCTTTGTCATGTGTTCCGTTCAACTAGCGCAATTGTCGAATCTCATCAAAACTTTTGGATTCATTCAACCTTATGTTTATATGTTCTACACATATACAGTTCATTATCACATGTATTTTTTTTTTTTCAAAACTTTTGCAATCGTCTGCACATGCTTAATTCGGAATTTTCGCATGTTTCAGATATTTCATGAGTATGAAATTTTCCCAATGAAGTAGAATTTTTCATACAGGCAGAAGTGATCGACTCAAATGATTCTACTGCGACCCGAGGTTGCATGAAGCTTGGACTCAGCATAGAATTTATCATGATAAATGACAACTTTAGAAACTCAAAAATCCGAATTCGACCTCAAAAATCCCACAAATATAGATCACAGGATTACTTGTGAAAATTTGTTCGGAAAATGGAATGAACGTAGTATTCATGTCTTGTAAAAATTTAGCCTGTTGTGTTGATCGTTCTGTGACATGTGAAAATTGTCAAATATGCAGAACTTCCATTGCAACTTTTTGAGAATTTTTGTTTCAGTTGAATCAATATTTCTGACTTAGCTGGATTCATTTTGGAATTCAGGCTTGATCATTATGTATCCAGCTGAATTATTATGCTCCTTCGTGTATTCGACTTTTACATGATCTGGACTCAGTTTCCAGATTCCTCATTTGTTTCAACGTAAAATCGATTTTGATAAGTTTATCGCGTTATTCGTTCGAATATCATAATTGCCGTACTTTTGGATTGATTCGACCTCATATTCTTATGTTCTTACACCTATGCATTTGGTTGTTGCATCTCCTCAAAAATTGTTTGATATGTACATCATGAATTATTTGAGGTGAACTCTAATGAAAATTTCAAAGACATGACTCTCAATATATTCTCAATTTATTCCTTCAATTTTGTAATGGATGTGTTATCCATGCCGTCTGAGCATTAAGCGTGCAGTGCTGATTGCCTGTCACTTGTAATGTCCAATATGTAGAACATTCGTAGCATATTTCATTCGAGAATTTTTGTATCATAAAACCATCACTGTTTGTTTTCCGATATACATTTCATGAACTTTCTGAATATTTCATCCCCTCGAAAGGGATATGATAGTTGACGAGTCTGAAGAGTTCTGTGTCAGATCAACTCGGGAAGGATATAATAGTTGACGAATCTGAAGAGTTCTGTGTCAGATCAACTCGGAAAGGATATGATAGTTGACGGATTTGAAATTAGAGTTCTGTGTCAAATCATCTTGGAAAGGATTGCAGACGAATCTGAAGAGTTCTGTGTCAGATCAACTCGGAAAGGATATGCTAGTTGACGAATCTGAAGAGTTCTGTGTCAGATCATCTTGGGAAGGATTGCAGACGAATCTGAAGAGTTCTGTACCTTATGGTAGTTGACAGGTCATCTTGGAAAGGATATGATATTTGACGAATCTGAAGAGTTCTGTGTCAAATCAACTCGGAAAGGATATGATAGTTGACGAATCGGAAGAGTTCTGTGTCAGATCATCTCGGAAAGGATTGCCGACGAATCTGAAGAGTTCTGTACCTTATGGTAGTTGTCAGATCATCTTGGGAAGGATATGATAGTTGACGAATCTGAAGAGTTCTGTGTCAAATCATCTTGGAAAGGATTGTAGACGAATCTGAAGAGTTCTGTGTCAGATCATCTTGGAAAAGATATGATAGTTGACGAATCTGAAGAGTTCTGTGTCAGATCATGTTGGAAAGGATATGATAGTTAACGAATCTGAAGAGTTCTGTGTCAGATCAACTCGGAAAGGATATGATAGTTGACGAATCTGAAGAGTTCTGTGTCAGATCAACTCAGAAAGGATATGATAGGTGACGAATCTGAAATTAGTGTTTTGTGTGCAGATCAACTTGGAAAGGATTGCAGATGAATCTGAAGAGTTTTGTATCAAATGACAGTAGGAAAGGATCTTGGAAAGGATATGATAAATGACGAATCTGAGAAGAGTTCTGCACCGAATATTTGCTGTTGTTCGACATAGGTTATGGAAGAAAAACTAGCAACGCTATAATTGTAGACGAATCTGAAGAGTTCTGTGCCAGTTGACAGATTCGATATTCGGACTAAAATCCTCAAAAATGTTGATAGGGTTCTATTCCCAGATAACACAGGATATCCTATGGATATCCATTTCGTGTCCAATTCTGGTCGGAATATCCCTGGATTTGAAATGGACATCCATGAGATATCCATCAATGAATTTGAAATGGATATCCTTTAGCAGATATCCTATGGATATCCATTAGATATCCACAGCAATAAATAATGTAATGAAATTCCAAAATTGATTTTAATAGCGTCAAGATATGAGTTCCTCCAATGTTTGGATCATTTGAGCAATAGCCGTATCTTTCGTTTTGTTTCTGGATTAGAAATGTTAATCCATTGGATATCCGTCAACGGATTTGAAATTGATATCTTTTGAAGATATCCCAAACATAAAATATCCAAAGCTATCATAAATCAATGGAGAAATACTCGTAGATGAATAAATTGTATCTTTTCAGAACTTATATGAATAGGACCCTGCGACATCCTGACTATGCTATAGACAGTTTCTGGCGCTCTTGTATGCAAAAGGTATTCGTCTCTTTATCTCTCTCTCACTATCTGGCTGACCGTAAGTGAGATAGAAGCGGAGACAGATGAATACGTATTGAATACATGAGCGCAATAAAATACCTATTATCGCATATCTGTCCGTCCCCAGGCCATGATCTGTGACTGAATAGTCCGTAGTTCCGTGTTCCATCGGTCCGTGTCTATTAGCGGGAAGAGATCATGCAATTTTTGACAGAACTCGAGTTGAAAGAAGAGAGAATTACTTGTAGAATTTCACTGTCTCGGCACGAGTTCTGCCATAAAATTCGATATATAAGACGAGTTCAGAGGTGTTTTCTGGCGCTCATGTATTCAAAACGTATTCGTCTGTCTCTTTCTCTCTCGCTTACGACCAATCAAATAGTGGGAGAGAGATGGAGAGACGAATACTTTTTGAATACAAGAGCACCAGAAAACGCCTATATTCAACAGTACCTTCCATCAGTTCCACCACTGATGTATCTCTCTCTCTGTTTGTGGTACGTCAAAAACAGAGAGGGAAACATCAGTGATAGAACTGATGGAAGCTCTGTTGAATTTCAGAACATTTACGCCATTTGCTTCGTTCACCGACGCAGGCATAGCATAGCCTCAAAAGTAAAATATTTTTCTGTTGTGATATTGTTAGTGAGTTGAGTATTGTGCCATTATTGTGCGTTGTTGCTGTTTTTCATTCTTCTTTGAAGGAAATAGGTGAATAGTTCAATAGTAAATTATCTTTCTATACATTTATTTCTCATCATGTGTGTAGGTGATGAAAAATGAGTAACGTGAACAAACGAAGAAATAAACAATTGACCCAAGTCAATTATATAAAAGAGCAAGAATAGAAATGGAGCAGTTGGCGGAAGATTCTTTAGGGCTCGCTAACACTGTTGACTCCTGTTCCACCTTGTCTTCAACATCATTATTCGTTCCTGATCATGAATTGGGGTCTGAGGATAAACAATACAATGATTCTGATGCAACAGAATCTGAGAGTTCTTCCAATGAGTTGCACGATTTGGATGATGAAGTGGAATTAAATATTCCCACAGATGCCAAAGACTTCAGTGAAACTTACCATAGTGATGATATAAATTTGGGTTTGCAGTTAGGAGAATGGGCAATACAGCATAATATCAATCATTCAGCCCTAACATCGTTATTACACATATATTGAAACCTATGCATGAGGAACTTCCTTTAGATTCACGAACTCGTATGAAGACTCGGAGAAAACTAGAGATAATATCAATCGAACCAGGGCACTACTATCACTTCGGCTTTGAAAAAGTTATCAGAAAAATCATTCATTCAGATATGAATGAAACTGCAAAGTCCAATTAAATTGAACTCTGTATAAATATTGATGGGTTACCACTTGCAAAATCCTCTGGAAGTCAGTGTTATCCAATATTATGCAAATTGTTTGGTGTTAACAATGTTCATATAATTGGTTTATACCATGCAAATGATAAGCCAAAAAGTGCAAATGATTTTTTGGGATCATTTGTGAATGAAGCAAATGATATTCTCTGTAATGGCATTTTTCATAATGGCCATAATCATTCAGTTGAAATAAAAGCATTCATATGTGATGTTCCAGCAAAAAGTTTTGTTAAATATACTAAAGGGCACGGTGGCTACTACTAAATGCACTAAATGTACAACTGAGGGTGTATTCATCAATAATCGAATTTGCTTTCCAGTTACTTTCAATTTGAATCTCCGTAGTGATTTAGATTTTAGAAATAAAACAGATGAAGAACACCATACTGATAGATCAATTTTGGAAAACTCACCAGGCTTGGACATGATCAAAGATGTCCCAGTGGAATACATGCATTTAGTTTGCCTAGGAGTAGTTAAAAAGCTAATAGTAAATTTGTGGATTGATGGTAGACCTGGAAAAAAGTTATCTGCTCGTCAAATCTCAAATATATCTGATTCATTACTCATGTATGAATCTCAAATACCAGTAGAATTCAATCGTAAAACACGCTCATTGGCCGAGGTCAAAAGGTGGAAAGCAACCGAAAGTCGGACTTTTCTTTTTTACCTTGGGCCAGTTGTCCTGCAACCAGTACTGAACCATGGTAAATATCTTAATTTTTCAACACAAACATGTTGCAATGACCATTTTGGCGAATAAAGTTCTCACGAACCAAATTAATTATGCGAGAGCTCTCTTGAAATATTCTGTGGAAACATTCATTACCCTATACGGACAAGAATATGTTTCCCATAATGTTCACAATTTGCTACATTTATGTGATGATGTTGAAAATTTTGGAACATTAGATATGTTCAGTGCTTTTCCATTTGAAAATCGTATGCAAGCAATAAAAAAATTGATTCGAAAAAGAGACAAACCATTGCAACAAATTTGCAGGAGGCTTCTTGAACAGGAGAACATTTGCATCAATTCCTTGACTAGTAACCAATCAAAACAATTTGAAATGTGCATTGAACATTTGGAGGGTCCTTCAATTGATGTGAAAATAAATAAACAGTTCAAAAAAGTGAAATTTCAAAGTTATATCCTGGCTCTAAGTGATGCTAATAATTGTTGTTGTCTTTCTGACGGTAGTCTCATAATCATCAGAAATTTTGTTGACAATGATGAAGAGCCCAGAATTATTGGTGAAAAATTTCAAATTCTGGAGAACTTCTTCACTTTGCCTTGTGAGTCTTCTGAATTAAAAATATATGAGGCAAGTGATCTTGGCCCTCTTCAATATTGGTATCTGAGAGACGTTACATACAAGTGTATGAGATTGAAATCAGATGATAATCAGTATGTTGTTTTTCCGTTACTACACATTTAGATGAGCATATATTTTTTTTGAATTATGCACCTGATTTCTGAGATTCTGAAAAATAGATAACAATACTCTGGATTTTCATAATGCAAATATATGCATACTATTTTTTATGAAGACTCGGTCTATTGGGATTGAAAAAAGTTTTATTCAATCATTTTAACATATACCTCAGTATTTAGATTTTGAGAAATTTATTTGAGACCTGCCATGTGTACACACTGTATGTTATATTGGTGAATAACTCTATGTCTATAGAAAATATATCATAATCTTGGAGTTTGTCTTTCAACCATGTGGAATATTTTAAGAGGAGATTTTTAATACACAATGGAAATGACATGAACTGTCGTCAATTTCACAGAAGAAGACTCAGTTGAAGCCGTCCCTACTTGTTGGATTTTAGGCAACCCAAAATGCTATTCGCCTACATTTTCTAAGGAGAAGTTGCTAGCAAGTATAAGAAAGCATGAGGAACCCAACACATGTTGGCCTCTTCATGATATTGTCATTTTCCGAAATGGAACCTATGGTAATTCAACCTGTAAATGGATAAGGGAAGACTTGATTAATATAACTTTTTTTCAGAAAATTACCTAACATCGAGATCAAAGGCAAGGAAAGCTGAGTATAACAGTGATCTCGCCTCAGATACAGACCTAAGATCAAGAAAATTGGAGAAGAAAAAATACATTTCATCTTCTGATGAAGAAGAAATGATCGGTTCAAAATTGCCTGAACCACCCGAAATGCCAAAGATGACTCACTCCTTGTCTCAAGAGGCTGAAGTTGAAACAACCGAAGATACTGAACCATCCAATGATAATTGCTTCAAGTACACCTTCAGCAAACATAAGTATGCTATACATAATGATAAGCTTTTGATTCCATTATTGTTCATGTATTACTTATTTGAAAAAAACTATACTGAGTGATTTGGAACCAACCCCCCTCTGTATTTTTGTTGTTATATTTTTTGGACATGAGAATCTGAAGTTGAAAGGTTCAAGATCATCTACATGAAAAATGATGGGGAACAAAATAATATGTTCTTTTTGTTTTGTATATCAATATTGATTTTTGATTTGAATTTGCTTTCACAGGTATATCATCTTGCTCTTGCTGTCCCCTACATAACATTGGTAAGAGAATTATTATATAAGTAGGCCAATAATCAAATACAGAAAGTTTCTCACTTGAACAAAATACGGATGATTGAACTAGTAAACAACTAATTTCTACTTGAGAATTCAAAAAATTCAATATATAGGTTACAATAGTCATAACACTATTTATTTATAAGCTAATAATAAATGAATTTTCAGGCGATTCGATCAAACCATTAATCAAACAGCAGGTTTAACAAGGCATATATTGAATGAAGTCTTGGAAGAAATAAGTTAGAACAGGAATCAGCAGCACCAATCATCTATCAATAAACAGAGATGTCCAATCAATATTCGTGGAATTTGAACATTTTCCTATCAATAGCCCTGAAACAATGAACCTCTTGGAAGAATATTTGGGAGATAGATCTGAATTCCAAGCTGCTGTAGGTAAATTGTACGTTTCTTTCTTCCGTTTTCTCCAGATCTCGTTTTTTTTAGACGAATGAAATCTCAAAAATAGGAGGAGGAACTTTATACGATTTTGTCAAACGATGCCTTTCTGCCATGATGACCAATATTTTTGCCTCCGAATACAGCTGGTATGGAGCAAAAAAAAAGAAAATATTCGGGAAACTGAAACTGGCTGAATTGTTACTAGGTACAATTTATTTCATAATTTGCATTTCCTCATACAGACTTATAATTCAACTTATATTTCCTCAGAATTTTTTTGTAGATTTCAACACAGATTATACCCGTCAATATACTGATTTGTACTCATATCATTTCAGAAGCGGCTGATCTCAGTGGTTTGTCCGAAAATAGAAAGGCAACTGAAGAAGCCGTCAAAGCTTGGCTGAGAAGGGCAAAGGAAAGACATCTCCCGAGAATGAAGGAAACGCCTGGAGAATGAAAATGTCATTCAACATACATTCTTCATTTAATATTCAATGTGTTTATTTTTCAGTTTATTCATTTTATTTGTTGATAACCTTAAAGTTTATGAGATTTTTTTTTTCGTTTCATATTTGTGACCAAAGTTTATTAATATATTTTTTGTTCAATACAATTATTTCATTTCCATTCAGATCACTATTTATATATATATATATATATATATATATATATATATATATATATATATATATATAAGCATACCACTATCTACCGAGCGTCCGTACATTAACAAATTACTATCTTCCAAGCGTCCGGCTCCAACAGAGCGTCCATATATGGACGCTCTGAAGAAACTGTGTAGAATCTGAACTCAGAGCACCAGAGTAGTTCACATATTTGAAAATTCGTTGGACGCCTTCTTGATAGTTGTGCAAATTTTTCGAATACTTTTGTATATTATTAGTTCATCAGGTTTGCCGCCAGCG
This sequence comes from Zygogramma bicolorata, assembly GCA_032362365.1. Classification (NCBI taxonomy): domain Eukaryota; kingdom Metazoa; phylum Arthropoda; class Insecta; order Coleoptera; family Chrysomelidae; genus Zygogramma; species Zygogramma bicolorata. The sequence continues at coordinate 65,385 of JAVJAQ010002094.1, forward strand.
ACGCAAGGAGCATTTCTGAATATTCATTGAAAGGTATATATTACTTTCGGACCGTCGATTTCCAAGCGTCTTTCGATTTCTGAAGAAGAGGCAACGCTGAATAGGGGCTGATTTCAGAAGGCAGCGTGTTTTAAAAAGTGCAGAATTTGTTGACAAACATTCGTTGAGTGAAGAGTGAGTGATATTTGATAAACCGATTTCAGGGAAGTTATGAATCAAATGAGGTTTTGACACACACTCATGACTACTTTGTATTCTTTCGCTGTTTCTGCTTGAGTTCATCAACGCACAGACCTTTTCGCTTTTCGCGGGAAACCATACCATTCCTAGCTTCTTCAAAGGCTAGCCACTCGCGCCAGCAAAACGTCAGGAAGAAATTTCAAAAAACGACGACCTCCAAACCCGAACAAAAGTAGTGATACAGATGGCTTTTCCTTTAAGGATATCATGCCAGAGTGGTGATAGGATGTCGTGTGTGTCCAATATCCTTTACAACTATTTGGTTTGAACCTCACAACAGGGAGAACAAAAAATTAATTTCAATTCGTTATTTACAACCTCTATGGATTGTGTAATAGATCATTCATCAACTAGCCCCCATGAATTGAATTAATCGAAATAATTCATAATCGGTATTTTTGATACATGTTGGTAAAAAAAATTGGTTTGAAAACCATTTGTTTTTCATTCCGGAAACGCGATGTAATATCATATACAGAGTGGCTCATCGAAAATATATCGCAAGGCATTAGAGGCTGGAAAATTTATTTCGATAAAATCCGAATACACGTCAGGACACTTTTTGACAAAAAATAAAAAAATTTATTTGATTCAACTCAAAAACATACCGTATAGTTAAGTGAATGTGCACACTGTTTCGGAGTGCTGTGAAGTTTGGTTTTATATGCTCAAAAAAAACTAAAAGACTCAAGTCGGGCGACCAAGAGGGCCACTCAGTTGCACCCCTTCGTTTACCCAGGGACCTGGAAACGTGCCATTCGAGTAATTGCGTACATTCAGCAAGTAATGGGGGGAGCTCCGTTTTGTGGAAAAATATTTCTTGTGCATCACATGCAGGGTCATTCTCTATGATATTTGTCATTCTATATGATTTTTGTAATTGCGTACGTTCAGCAAGTAATGGGGGGGAGCTCCATTTTGTAAAAAAAAATCTTGTGCATCACATGCAGGATCATTCTCTATGACATTTGTTATAAATGAGTCGATGGCAATTTGTAGTGAATCCAGATACAGGACACACGATGAAAATTACCTGTTATTGAATAATACCAAGCTAGGTAGGGTCCCATCAGAAAAACAGGGAGTTCTGCCAATAATCTCAAGCCCTATGAATGTTGTCTTATTAACTCAGGTGGTCAGTCAGTATACTCAATAACGATCGGAAATTCTGAATCGATTGAAACGTCGCGTCGTGCTGATACTAACAACTCAGACAATGGAAGTCTGCGATAACAGTAGCAAATTTACATCACTCTAAAAATTTTTAAAAAAATATGCGAAGGATATGCACAGCATTAAAAAACAAAGAAACCTCTCGAATGAATTTATTGGAATGAAACGGTCAGTATTTAGGTGAAATAAAATCGGTTCTTGCATTTTTCGTCAAAAGTAGTGTTGAAATTTTGAAATTCGATATTTTCTGAACGAGAAATATCTTATTTGAAGAGTTATCATTTCATTTACTTCTTTCTGAATGATTCAAGTGCTAACGCCTAACGTTCCACTTAGGGGAAGGTTTGGTTATGCTTCTAATGCTGTTGTTGTAAAACTCTTACCTAAAACTCCAGAAAATTGCATGTATTCATGCAGGTTTTTCGAGTTGCATGATTTTTTTTTGGTGCGATGAGTTGCTACATCTGTTTTTGGGTGTGTTGGGCCCCAAAAAATATTTAATATCATTCAGTGTCTCAGAACTTCGTATTCTCTTATAAAAATATTGGCGTGGAATCATGAAAATTTTTTTGCAGTCATTATTATATCCATCCGTACAGTGGCAACTGTAGTAACCTTTTTTAATTAAAAAAGACTACCAATTCTAGCCCTATACAGTGTCATCCCCAAAGTATGCACCATATGGGAAACTCTTTATTAAGGGTCTTTCGACAAAAAGTTATTCCTGATAAAAGTTTGTGCATCCCCTGAAACCGAATATGCACCAACAAAATACGGTAAAACAGACGTTATATACGAGGAGCCTTCAAATATTTGATTTTGAGACAATAATAAAGTACTCTCATTCTGAAAAATCTCGGGAAATGTTATTTGGAAAAGTTGTTCAGCATCAAAAAATACATCCAGGTTTGAAGGCATGGCCATCTGAGTGAAGTTTAATTTTTTACCCACTTTTCTCAAATCTACGAAAACAAAAATTTGTCAAAACGATAAATAGACAGCATCCTGTATACCACGGTTTATTTTAGAAGGCTGTAATATTACAAATCACACAAGTAAGGTGTTAAACACGGTCAATTTTTTTGAAGAGTTAAATAATTTTCTAAGTTTTTGGTGCAAGGTTATTTTTAGTTTTTGTTGACACCGGATGTTACTGAAAATTATACAGTATTCTAACAATAACTTAATATTCGATAATATCAAGTCACGAAACGTCAAAATAAAATAGGTTTTTTGGAAAAAACTCATTGATTTTCTGGAGATTTTCTTGTCCAAAATAGTTATGAAAAAAATGGGTAAAAAAGTAAAACTTCACTTAGATGGCCATGCCTTCGAATCTGGATGTATTTTTTGATGCTGAACAACTTTTCCAAACAACATTTTCCGAGATTTTTCAAAATACTCTTGTCTCAAAATCAAATATTTGAAGGCTCCTCGTATATTACGTGTGTTTTACTGTATTTTGTCGGTGCATGTTTAGTTTTAGGGGATACACAAACTCTTATCAGGAATAACTTTCTGTCGAAAAACCCTCAATAAATAAGTTTTCCATATGGTGCATACTTTGGGGATGACACTGTATATGTTTGGCCCCCCTCTCAACATACATTTTGGCTGCACACAAACACAAGTGAACACTTTGCCGTGTACCCTTTTATAACAGAGTATCTCCACAAATAAATTTTTCTTAATATATTCATTTATTTTTTATGAGTTGGAATGTGATTCTTAGGGCCATTTTCCAGATATGTGGTAGTAGGAGATTTGAGCCGGTTCTAAGCCTCCCCCCACCACTATGACGTCATTAATGACTAATTAATGACATCATAGTGGTGGGGGTTGACCTTGAACGGCTCAACTGGTGCATAGGACCTTGAATTTTTTTTTGAAAATGTAATTATGGGATTCTTTGTGTGTGACGTCATTCGACCTTGAGATAGGCGCATGGTAATGCATCTTCATGTGTACTCTAGTCGAGGGGGGGGGTAATTAGAATTTGCATACACGGTAAAGATATCCTTCATGTATGAAGAATAGATTGCATACACACGGATAAAGCATGTGTTCTCTGTACTACATTGCATAGAGTACACATGTCTACACATACACGCACAAACACCACACACCCAAAGTTCACCAACACGAACCCTCACTAAACCTCACGTCTGCACTCCACAAAGTCACAGTCACGAATGAATACCCGAACTGACAAACACCACCCACCCAAAGTTCACCAACACGAGCCCCCACTACACCTCACGTCTGCACTCCACAAAGTCCCAGCCACGAATGAATACCCGAACTGACAAACACCACCCACCCAAACCAACACGAGCCCTCACTACACCTCACGTCTGCACTCCACGAAGTCACAGCCACGAATGAATGCCCGCACTGCTCTCTGAAAGCTCATCGGAGAGTGGAGGGGTAGCAACGTCAGACAGTCTGGTGGGGTACTAGCGATGTGTGCGCATCCGCTGCACAGATAGTGGTGGGAGGCGGCTCACTATCCATTATATAAGAAATGCGGATTTACATGTGGAATCATTATATCTGCAGCAGTTTGTGAGTTAGTTATTCAGTGCCATATCTGCAGCAATTGTGTGAGTGTGTTTTTCTGTTGAAAACTGTTTATATTTTTCCATTCATCATGTCCGTTTCCAAAGTAGACTTGCAAAAAATCAATAATGTGATTATACAGGAGGTAGAAGTGTTAGAGCAAAAGGTCTTATCGTCATTGCCAATAAATGAAACATATGTAATAAGGAATATGACTCCTTTTTCCACCCGGTTTGGTAAATCAATTTTATTAACTATGGAAGATGTTAGGAATAATAATAAATTATTTAAAACATGGCTTCCCAAACGAATCTCAATGCAATTCAGTGATGATGATATAACTTGCATCAATTCATCGAATGGTAAATATACACTAGTATACTTAGGTCAAAGTCCACAAAGTTTTGCTGGCATGAAAACAAGATCTCTTGTCGAATTCAGTTGCATTGAATAGCATTAGTAATAATCATTGGTATTAGGTTAATAGTGTTTTATTTGTATATAAGATTATTTGGATGTAAGTTTTGAGGAAACATATAAACATTTTCATACATTGTTGAACACACTCACTTCATAAATCGAAAGACGATACAATTTTCTGTGAGTATTATTAATGATGACGATGAGTTTATGTTCTAATGTTTTCTTTTCATTTGTTCATGACACGATGAAAATTACCTGTTATTGAATAATACCAAGCTAGGTAGGGTCCCATCAGAAAAACAGGGAGTTCTGCCAATAATCTCAAGCCCTATGAATGTTGTCTTATTAACTCAGGTGGTCAGTCAGTATACTCAATAACGATCGGAAATTCTGAATCGATTGAAACGTCGCGTCGTGCTGATACTAACAACTCAGACAATGGAAGTCTGCGATAACAGTAGCAAATTTACATCACTCTAAAAATTTAAAAAAAAATATGCGAAGGATATGCACAGCATTAAAAAACAAAGAAACCTCTCGAATAAATTTATTGGAATAAAACGGTCAGTATTTAGGTGAAATAAAATCGGTTCTTGCATTTTTCGTCAAAGGTAGTGTTGAAATTTTGAAATTCGATATTTTCTGAACGAGAAATATCTTATTTGAAGAGTTATCATTTCATTTACTTCTTTCTGAATGATTCGAGTGCTAACGCCTAACGCTCCACTTAGGGGAAGGTTTGGTTATGCTTCTGTTGCTGTTGTTGTAAAACTCACACCTAAAACTCCAGAAAATTGCATGTATTCATGCAGGTTTTTCGAGTTGCATGATTTTTTTTTGGTGCGATAAGTTGCTACGTCTGTTTTCGGGTGTGTTGGGCCACAAAAAATATTTAATATCATTCAGTGTCTCAGAACTTCGTATTCTCTTATAAAAATATTGGCGTGGAATCATGAAAATTTTTTTGCAGTCATTATTATATCCATCCGTACAGTGGCAACTGTAGTAACCTTTTTTAATTAAAAAAGACTACCAATTCTAGCCCTATACAGTGTCATCCCCAAAGTATGCACCATATGGGAAACTCATTTATTAAGGGTCTTTCGACAAAAAGTTATTCCTGATAAAAGTTTGTGCATCCCCTGAAACCGAATATGCACCAACAAAATACGGTAAAACAGACGTTATATACGAGGAGCCTTCAAATATTTGATTTTGAGACAATAATAAAGTACTCTTATTCTGAAAAATCTCGGGAAATGTTATTTGGAAAAGTTGTTCAGCATCAAAAAATACATCCAGGTTTGAAGGCATGGCCATCTGAGTGAAGTTTAATTTTTTACCCACTTTTCTCAAATGGGGACTACGAAAACAAAAATTTGTTAAAACGATAAATAGACAGCATCCTGTATACCACGGTTTATTTTAGAAGGCTGTAATATTACAAATCACACAAGTAAGGTGTTAACCACGGTCAATTTTTTTGAAGAGTTAAATAATTTTCTAAGTTTTTGGTGCAAGGTTATTTTTATTTTTTGTTGACACCGAATGTTACTGAAAATTATACAGTATTCTAACAATAACTTAATATTCGATAATATCAAGTCACGAAACGTCAAAATAAAATAGGTATTTTGGAAAAAACTCATTGATTTTCTGGAGATTTTCTTGTCCAAAATAGTTATGAAAAAAATGGGTAAAAAAGTAAAACTTCACTTAGATGGCCATGCCTTCGAATCTGGATGTATTTTTTGATGCTGAACAACTTTTCCAAACAACATTTTCCGAGATTTTTCAAAATACTCTTGTCTCAAAATCAAATATTTGAAGGCTCCTCGTATATTACGTGTGTTTTACTGTATTTTGTTGGTGCATGTTTAGTTTTAGGGGATACACAAACTCTTATCAGGAATAACTTTTTGTCGAAAAACCCTCAATAAATAAGTTTCCCATATGGTGCATACTTTGGGGATGACACTGTATATGTTTGGCCCCCCTCTCAACATACATTTTGGCTGCTCATTACAAACACAAGTGAACACTTTGCCGTGTACCCTTTTATAACAGAGTATCTCCACAAATAAATTTTTCTTAATATATTTATTTATTTTTTATGAGTTGGAATGTGATTCTTAGGGCCATTTTCCAGATATGTGGTCAGTAGGAGATTTGAGCCGGTTCTAAGCCTCCCCCCACCACTATGACGTCATTAATGACTAATTAATGACATCATAGTGGTGGGGGTTGACCTTGAACGGCTCAACTGGTGCATAGGACCTTGAATTTTTTTTTGAAAATGTAATTATGGGATTCTTTGTGTGTGACGTCATTCGACCTTGAGATAGGCGCATGGTAATGCATCTTCATGTGTACTCTAGTCGAGGGGGGGGGGTAATTAGAATTTGCATACACGGTAAAGATATCCTTCATGTATGAAGAATAGATTGCATACACACGGATAAAGCATGTGTTCTCTGTACTACATTGCATAGAGTACACATGTCTACACATACACGCACAAACACCACACACCCAAAGTTCACCAACACGAACCCTCACTAAACCTCACGTCTGCACTCCACAAAGTCACAGTCACGAATGAATACCCGAACTGACAAACACCACCCACCCAAAGTTCACCAACACGAGCCCCCACTACACCTCACGTCTGCACTCCACAAAGTCCCAGCCACGAATGAATACCCGAACTGACAAACACCACCCACCCAAACCAACACGAGCCCTCACTACACCTCACGTCTGCACTCCACGAAGTCACAGCCACGAATGAATGCCCGCACTGCTCTCTGAAAGCTCATCGGAGAGTGGAGGGGTAGCAACGTCAGACAGTCTGGTGGGGTACTAGCGATGTGTGCGCATCCGCTGCACAGATAGTGGTGGGAGGCGGCTCACTATCCATTATATAAGAAATGCGGATTTACATGTGGAATCATTATATCTGCAGCAGTTTGTGAGTTAGTTATTCAGTGCCATATCTGCAGCAATTGTGTGAGTGTGTTTTTCTGTTGAAAACTGTTTATATTTTTCCATTCATCATGTCCGTTTCCAAAGTAGACTTGCAAAAAATCAATAATGTGATTATACAGGAGGTAGAAGTGTTAGAGCAAAAGGTCTTATCGTCATTGCCAATAAATGAAACATATGTAATAAGGAATATGACTCCTTTTTCCACCCGGTTTGGTAAATCAATTTTATTAACTATGGAAGATGTTAGGAATAATAATAAATTATTTAAAACATGGCTTCCCAAACGAATCTCAATGCAATTCAGTGATGATGATATAACTTGCATCAATTCATCGAATGGTAAATATACACTAGTATACTTAGGTCAAAGTCCACAAAGTTTTGCTGGCATGAAAACAAGATCTCTTGTCGAATTCAGTTGCATTGAATAGCATTAGTAATAATCATTGGTATTAGGTTAATAGTGTTTTATTTGTATATAAGATTATTTGGATGTAAGTTTTGAGGAAACATATAAACATTTTCATACATTGTTGAACACACTCACTTCATAAATCGAAAGACGATACAATTTTCTGTGAGTATTATTAATGATGACGATGAGTTTATGTTCTAATGTTTTCTTTTCATTTGTTTTCAGTTCAATCATTCAAAGATGTGGATGCAGTATGCTAGTGAACACTGGGTCAAGGCTGAGGATCTCGCTTCATCCATCCAAAGACTGTCTTCCGAACTGAAGGCGTTGAGTGAGAATGCTGAGCATGCAACAGTTTATGACCTGAGTGTGTGCTATGATGAAGAAAGGATCGAATTGTGCCTTCGTGATGCTGAGAACTACAACAGTGGTGCGGAAGTTTGCGACAAATTTCTGGCTGGGACATTGGATCTGAATCATCTTTGTGCTGCAATGATTGAATTGAACCTGAAGAGATTCCTGTACCGTCTTCAACTGCACCTACCAGAATGGATCATTCAAAAGTTCCAATTGATTGACGAATATCGTGAAGAAATTGAAGACGGTCGAGAGAATGACGAATATGAGGAAGAAATAATTTTAGATTGTTTATATGTACCAAAAAGTTAAATAAAACACATAAGTATAATTTTCATGTTTATTTATTCAATTCCCTTTAATACAATATTGAGAAAATTATTACAAATTAAAATATAAATGAAGAGAAAAGAAAACGAGTACAAAGATATAATGAAAAAAATATATAATCAATTAAAAGTATCAATAAGTGTCAATATCTGCTGTGAACTGAACCATCCAATGCATTGTACGTTAGAAATGTATCATGCAAAATGAGTGCATATACTTTGGTGTTGTCTGGAAATTTGGCCTTCCTGGTTTCAAATTCAACCTTTATGTCGATAGTTGAGGATTTTGTGGCATTCGGTTGATGTGAACAATCGATTACGAAGAGTGGATTGCTTCGAAACTGTCCAATATCCATTAGAGGTTCACTCATATCTTTATCATAATAACTACGTTGAAAGTTCTCATAAGCATAGTATGCAGACGAATCTAGTTTTTTGTCAAAATCCAAATTCCAACGCTCATATGGATATACTTCGGAATTCAAGTATACCCGAATATTATTGATGTCAGCTGTTATGAATTTCGTGATGTCTTCTGCTCGGTTTTCAGATATTGCGGTATTTTGAAATCCGATTATAATGAAACGAGGTGTTTCCAAAGCATTGGTTGTTTTTATGGCCCATATGTCTGAAGATGTAGCTCGTAATGAAGGGAGTTCATACAAGTCCCACATACGATAGGCCAACTTAATTTTTGCATTCAGACCACTTTTGTTGATTCTATGCAAAAGTTTGAGTTTGTGCTTATCCTCTGGTACTATGTGTCGTATTCTCCATTCGATTTTATTTATTTCCAAATTAGCATCAACTTCACCTATATATGAGTTGTTGAAGGTACGAGCGATTATCAAAATTAGTTCTTGTTTGGCATTCAAGATACTTTTATTGTAATCTTCGGCAAAGCCCATCAGATATTTCAGCGGTAATTTGCCACTGAATACATGACTGGTTGTATCCAATATGTCCTGTTTGAATCTTGAAAGACCCCAGCCTGTAGTCAGTAAGGTGTTAGCGTGCGATTGTCCAAATGAAATCATGGTTTTCATTGTAGAGGTTATTCCGGGTTTTCTGATGACAGCCACTTGTTCTCCACCCATTTCATAACGAATTTCATCAAACAGAAAAGCCATTGCATTATTCGATAAATAGCATGGTTTTGTTGCATCTTCCGGTGTGAATTTCCCCTCTATGTAAATGAAACTTTCTGCAATATCAAGAATGACATCTTGATTATTAATTGCAATTCGAATTTCATCTGAATTCCTGAATAGGGGCGAGCCATATGGTTTATATGTGTGCTCATGTAAACTTATGAGGGAATGATCGAGCACCGGTTCATCGAATATATTCAACTTTTCACTATTTGTTTCATGCACCATTGTTACTTCCTTACTTTCAATCCTATCGATTTCAAGAATTTGAGGTCTCTTACAGATAGGTGGTGACGTGTTGACTGTTTAGCGAACACTTTTGGAATGACCTTTTTTGCGGTTGAGCATTCCTTTTTGGTTTCGATTTGCTCGAATCGTTGATGATTTCTTCTATTGAAACAAAAACCCATAATAGAATTCAATCGATTTTTTTCAATTCCAAAACGATAAAGATCTCTTCTTCACTTCCGAAATCCACGAGCTTATTTTTTTGATCCAAAATACGCACTGTTATATTGTGAATCAATTGACGTCCTTCTGGGCTGACAGGCATATATATAATATTGTGCGGTTCTTTCGTGAGATTGTATCCAGCTTCGACGTCAACATCGAATGAGAAAAGAATGTGGGACTCTTCATTATTTATATATGAACCAGAAATTATATTGCAATCCAAACGGATGAGTCTCACAATCGTTATATTAATCGGTAGTGAGGATTCATGTATTTGATTCTGTGGAAATATTTTATGGTCAAATCCCATCATGCTCGCAATAGAGTTTGGATGTGTCAGATCAATTTCATATTTTGATCGCATTTCACATTTCATCGTATTATTATTGGCATGTAGGTAGAAAATATCATCTGCAGTAATATCGATTGGTTTTTTGTCATGAAACAATCTGAACATTATATTTTTCTGTATAACTGCATTGATCTCTTCTATTTCATAAGCACCACATGGAATTTCAATGGTGTGTAATTGTAGCATGGGTGAGTCGTCACCACTAAGTCTGAATCTGATTAAATTGTTTTCTTCAGTTATATTATTGATTGTGTTGCATCCGTAGAATCCCAATAGTCCTAGTCCATAACGGCTGTTTCTATCCAATTCGATAGGTGGAAAAAAGTCTGCACTTAAGACACTCGTCCCGACAGCTTGTAGTTCGAACTTCCGCGACATGACTGATGCATTTTACAAATGCCACTTCAATTTATTGTTGTCTACAACACATCTGCAATAATTCACACTTTTTTTTGGGCAGCGCGTTCAAATGAATATTGTTTTTATTGACACCAATACTCATATCCTCTACATTGCAATAGCAGCAGAAAATTTTTCGAGGCATGGGACCATCATTCACATCAGAATTTGAATTAGATTCTTCGTCAGAGTGGTGTTCATAGCAGTATTGATACTTCATTATGTCGATATCATCTTGTAGATGTTTTGGTAATTTTTCCCAAACATTTGCAATCTCATGTGCAGCACAGGCAATTATAACTTCCTTGGGCATATTGGCAAGCATCATGCTATCCATTTTTGTTAGGGTGCGATATTTTGAATACATCTTCAATGAATATCCCATTCTCTTGATAGCCTCACGATCCATTGTTGGAGTTGTATCCATTTTTTTATTTGCGAATTGATTCAGAGAGGAACTTTAGGCACAAATGACCACAGAAGACTGTATTGAATTTTTGTTGGCGATCATAGTTATATTTGATTTTCACTCCCGAATATTTTCGAAAGTATCGAATCAATTCCATTGGTGGGGGCAAATCTCCAAAACTATCGAAATATGTGACTTCTTTGCCACATTTCTTGTATGCCACCCAATGTGTTCCAGGACCACTTATTTTATCCAAATTGACAATAGCTGTCTCATACAGTTTTGGCCTTGAAGAAGGTAATCTGTCACGCATAAAAACACCACGAAAGTGTGGAATTTTCATTTTCTGTGCATAATAATTGAGATCGAAATCGGTGAGAGGCCTCAGAGGTAGGGAATCTACTAGTTTTTTGACTTGTATGATTGCGATGGTTTGTATGGTTTCAAATATAATCCCAATCCTTTACGATAAGGTTTAAGATATATTCCACTACCACGTTTACCTAATGCTACAGCCTCCATTGTTTTATTGTGGCGATTGGCTTCAATGAGAGCTGCTCTGCTTGCTTTTGCCGAATTCACAGCTTTGGTAATTCCTGCAGCTGCACCTGCTAAACTTCCGAGTGCAGAAAGTCCAGCGAAAATCGGAATCAATGGCAAAATCCCACCAATTTTGGGAATTGGAATTATTCGAGGTGTGCGAATTTTTTTCTTACCACCGGCAGCTTTAAGATATTTACGTGCTGCTTGCAATGCCACAGTGATAGCTTTTTTTCTATCAGTCGTCACAAACTGATCCCCACCAGATCTTTTCAATACATTTCGCACTTTACTAACCACTCCAGCACCGAATGCAACTTTTTTTATTTTATTTTTCCTTGATGGTTTTCTCTTAACCTTCTTCTTGTTGGAACTATTACAGCCCATACCCAAATGTCTCTTTGCTTTCATAATATTGGTGACCAGTAGGGCAGCTGCCCTTTCCCCAATATTTGCGTCCTTTGATTTAACCCTATCCCAAGCTGCGTATTCTAGTTCTTTATCTGCTATATGTCTCGCTGTGAGATCTGATGGATGATTCGAATATTGAATGTCGTGTTTTTTGCATGCAATATCTAATTTATTGATGCCAGGATCGTTGCGTGCTAAACGTTCATTCAGTTTCGTACCGGGTCCACAATATTGATAACCGCCAGGTATATGTAATTCGAATGGAAGTGTATTTATTAATTTATTCACAAATCCAAAACCTTCTTTACTCTGACTTCTACTATCGATACGTCCGTATCGTTTGATGGTACACATTTAAATGAGATGCTCATAACATTTTTCCATTTACATAGTCTCCAACCGTGGTACGATGCGCATTGTGAAACAGAAAGAAAATTTTGTCGTTGACAATCTAGATGAGAAATTTGGGTGTGGATTGAATGGGCAGGTATTGTTAAGACATGGCCCACTACTTCCATCATCAGTTCGAGGACTCATTATTGGACCTTCAAATTGTGGAAAGACCAATGCAATGATATCACTCTTAACACATCCACAAGGATTGCGATTCGCAAATGTATATCTCTATTCAAAATCACTCAATCAACCCAAGTATAAATTCCTACAAAATGTGTTGGAACCTATTAAAGGGTTAGGATTTTATACGTTCAGCAATAATGCGGAAATAGTGGAACCCTCCGATGCTAAACCAAATTCTGTTTTCATTTTCGATGATGTGATATGTGAAAAGCAGGATATCATAAGATCATACTTCTGTATGGGACGTCATAAAGATGTTGACTGTTTTTATCTTGCACAGACATATTCACGAGTGCCAAAGCAATTAGTGCGTGATAATACCAATTTCATTGTAATGTTCAAGCAAGATGAGACAAACCTACACCATATTTATTCAGATCATGTGTCACCCGATGTGACATTCAAACAGTTTCAATTGATGTGTGTTAAATGTTGGGAAGATCAATATGGATTTCTAGTCATTGACAAGGATAGAAAAATACATGAAGGTAGATATCGCAAGGGATTCGATAGTTTTATATATCCATGATGATGCTATTCAACTTCAATCGATCATTGGATTGTATAGAGATCACTTCAGTGAATTCGTATATGATAACAAAAAAATATGAAGACAAACATTGGTTCTGTAGCTGGAAATGCGAGCAATGAAATGCATTTGAAACGTCAACTAGTTGAGACAACAGAAGCTGTCAGACAAAAATTCAACTCAATCAAGCATGGTAATATTGAGAATCGTATGGCATTGGAAAAACTTTATGAACCCATAACGAAACCATTGAATGTTTTATCATCGAATGCTACTTCATCGAAAACACCACAGTTATCCAACAATCAAGTGAACTTTCAGACTACTCCATTTCACGCCACGAGTACTCCAATAGGAAAGAATCAATCTTCTGGTAGTGTATCATCTACAGACAGTGAGTCAGACACAATAAAAGATGAAATTGCAGCGAGCCTCTTTGAAACACCGCCATCATCATCACGCATCAGTTCTTCAGATCTCAATTCTCCATCCAATGTAGATGAAAGTCTTGAAGATGTATTGAAAAAACATTTGAGAAATATCAGAAGTAGAAATGTGGCATATGATGCAACATTTGGCGTACGAATGGATCCTATCACACAAAAACTAAAAATGGGAAATCTTCAGGTTCACTTCAATGATGGAAACATAGTATTTTGGAATACCAATAAAACGAGAAAATATCAATTTCCTGGCAGCTCAGAATTATATGATATAATATTCCTCAAGAATCCACAAAATATTGACGATGAACAGATTCGTCAAACATATTCAAAGATATTGAAACTAACGAATGCTCCATTCAAACAATACCAATTGAAGAATGGTTTCAGATATACGAATTCCAAGAAATTTCGCGAAGTTATCAAACCTATACTAGACTCAACTCATTATCCAATGAGGGATGGAACTAAAATTGGTGGAACAGTCAATCGAAACAAAATACAGAAAATATATAATCCCAAACCAGCGAATTATGTCTACTGGAACTCACCCAAGGAATTGATTGCTCGCTTACGACTATTACTATCTTCAAAGGCAGCTGGTCATACTGGACACAATAATGAAATAATTTCAATAATTGAGGAATTGCGTGAAGAAGGTATAATATATTGAAACATTCACAAATAAAAATCACTCTCGCCTCATTATTCAATGAAGTAACATTACCAGATTTATTTTTCATTTGCACTCGAAAGAAAGAATGGATAATGGAATGAGTGATGTAAAGCGACAAGTCGTCAACGAGTTGCATGGCTCTGTAAGACGTAATTTTCAAAGAAGAATAACTACCATCAAAGGGTTTGCAGATCTATGGCAAATAGATCTAGCAGAAATGCAACCATTCGCAAGAAGTAACAAAGGTCATCGATATATCCTTGTGGTGATTGATTGCTACTCAAAGTATCTATGGACAGTGCCAACTAAAAATAAAACAGGTAGTACCGTAACCAATGCAATGAAACGTGTTCTGAAGCAAGCCAAGTATTCTCCAAATCATCTACAGAGCGATCAAGGAAAAGAATTCTTCAATAAAAATTTTTCCTCTCTCATGCGACAATATAAAATCAATCATTATTCAACATTTAGCACAAAAAAAGCAGCCATAGCAGAAAGGGTAATTCGAACAATCAAAACATGGCTCTACAAAGAATTTTCGATGAGGGGGAATCATAAGTGGATTGACATTCTTCCGATCATAACGAAGAAATATAACAACAAGGTGCATAGTACTACTGGCATAGAACCTATAAATGTTAATTCAACCACGAAATTAAAATTCAGAACCACCAGAGGAATCCGAAGGAAACAAAGTACACCCAAATTCCAATTGAATGATATTGTACGCATAAGCAAGTATAAAAACATATTTGAAAAGGGATTCACAGCCAACTATACGACAGAACTCTTCAAAATCGTTAAAGTGAACAGAACATACCCCACTACATATATTCTTGAAGATATGGATAGTCAACCCATAAGAGGCTGTTTTTATGAGGAAGAATTATTGAAAACTGCGAATCCTGACGTGTATCTAGTGGAAAAGGTGTTGAGAAGAAAAAATAATAAACTATATATAAAGTGGTTAGGTCTTCCAAGTGAGCATAATTCGTGGATTGATGAATCAGATGTGGTTTAATAATTATATGAAAATAATTTCAATTATCTATATGGTGAATAATAAAGCTCTGGAGGAGTATACTGGTTTTATATATGTATGTTTTCTGCAATAAATTTGATATAACCCAATCTTTGTTTGTTTCATTTACTTATATGGTTCGAAACTCTTTCAATTGGTAACTTTTATATTTGAAAAATAAATGACACAAATGTAATAATATTCAATCAATTTATTCATCATAATTACAACAGTGGTTATTATTTATTGGGAAATTGCATGTGGAAGCCTTTCTGGTCCAATTTCAGTTTACGTTGGAATACGGTCTCCTAGTATTTATTGGTGGAATATGCGCGAATCCGCGGCTGCGGCCGCGGATCCGCGGTTTTATCCGCGGATTATTTTAATCCGCGGCCGCGAATTAATTTAATTCGCGGGTCGAAAAATTTTTTTGACCGTGCCAACCGCTAGATTGTAAACGCAATAGAAGTTGGGGATATAAATAATACTCTTCACGACTTCAAATCACTACACATAATATTATCAACCATAAGTATCTTTACTTTTATTCATTCATCACATATATATGAGCGTGAATACACCATGATTTCGAGTCTGGTCTAACTCAACCCTCATTAATTAGTTCCTTTTGCATGCAATTCAGGAGAAAAATTCATACTCTGATCAGCTAACCGCATATTGAGATTACCTAAAAACTTATTTTGTGAGTACGATTAATATCTTTGAAAAACTAACCTAAGGAGCAACCACACGAAATGACCTTGACCTAACCTTCATTGATTTATTTTTCCAAATTGTATCATTACGGGTGGTAATACATATTTCGAGCGCCTTATGTCATCATAAGTGTACATTATACTATAACTGAGACGGGAACAACTGAGAATTGTGAGATCTTTTTTTTTTCGAATTTTTAATCTCATTTTGTCTGTGATATCTGCAACAGAGTTGTTATATATTGCGTGATAATGAACCAATAATATGCGATATAGCATATTCATTAGGTGATCACCTAATATACCTAACTGTGAGATAGCTACTGTGTTTGAGTTCATAATGGTAGCCCTGAAAAGGGCTGTTTTCGGGTTAGTCCACACTCTGTGGACCATCTCAGACAAGTATTTATACATATTGTGAACATGTGTGATCCATTAGATCATGAATATGTAATAACGCATATTCAATAGGTGATCACCTAATGAATCTCACTATGAGATAGCTACTTTGAGTTCTTAATGGTAGCCCTGAAAAGGGCTGTTTTTGTGAGTCTACACTCTGTAGACTAGTCGTCGTCGTCGTCAGTATCAGATGAGATACTGATAGGTCTCCCGATGGATGATGGCCAACTTACAGTGGATGGTAGACTGATTGAGTCTATATCAGAGCCATCCACTTGCATCCTATCAAAGAACCCTTCCGGAAACCCAAACTGTTGTGATAAATACTCGAAGTAGCCAAGATTGCCTCGAGTATTGACACTATCGGTTGAAGAACTAACTTCTTCAACCTGGATAGGTCCTGTCGCTGGTTCCGAAGTTGGTACACTCCTTGGCTCCGTAGTTGAATCAGCTCTCATCGACATCGTGAAGAGAATGATATAGAACTCTGGTCTCGCATTGTATTTATACAAAAAAATGTTGGTGGGGAGAGTGGTGGGAAGAGAAAAGCGATGTAAGATATTTGTGAACATTCTAAAAGGTATACTTGTTGAATTCATTATGAAGCAAGCCATTTTTCTGCAAGAGATTCATATGATAAGGAAATACAAATTGTTGTTGAAAGGTTTGTGTAAAAAAGTATGAAATTTAAATACGCATTCATAATGTAATTACAAAATATTCAGATGAAATGAAGAGCAATGCCCCAACCATCGCATTGTTCAATGTGTACCAAACCAATTTAATGTACACTCTTTCGTTTCATTTCATCTGCGTTCATAAACTATTTATTGAAAAAAAATATATAGACAAATGAACTTAAAACTATTGAAATAAACACCTATAACTAACTCAACCTACTTCATCGAAATATTTCCTAATATAACAAAATATTCAGATGAAATGAAGAGCAATGCCCCAACCATCGCATTGTTCAATGTGTACCAAACCAATTTAATGTACACTCTTTTTTTCATTTCATCTGTTTATTCAATGATTTATTGAAATATACACATATATACAAATTAACTTTAAACTATATAAAAAAAATCGACTAAAACTAACTTAACCTACTTTATCTCATCGAAGAGGTCACCCAAGGGAAGGAGCAATTTGGAAATCTTCCCCTTGGTCCGTTTGAATCGGGCATATCTCTCCTTGTGTTGCTGGATTTCCACCCGATCACTCTCAGCAAGACGTTCCGATTCCCGGGCAAGTTCTGACCTCTGTTCGGCAAGTTCAGCTATTTGCCGATCGATGTCAGCTTGTTGCCTGGCAATCTCATCCTGACGATGCCTTATGCCTGCCCTCGTAGTCTCACTTTGTTGGCAGGCACGTTTGGTATCGTCGAACTTCTTCCTGAGAGCCAAGAAGAAGGTATGCCCAACTCGAACGTCCTCCTCGTCTGAAGAGTCAACCCCTTCGGTGAGCGCGGCGGTAGCTGGAACATTGTTCGTGGTGGCTGGGGCAGGAACAATCTCCATGGTAGCGGCTGCTGCTGGAGGTGCAGGAGGTGGTGGTGGTGCAGCCGCTTCGACAACGGAGGCTGGAGCCGCTTCGACAACGGGGGCTGGAGCCGCTTCGACAACGGGGGCTGCAGCAGGTGGAGTCGGTATGATGGATACCGGTGGTCTTCTACTGACGGGCCATTTCCCAGCTCTAGGGTTGGTTTCATTGCAAACTTTGCGATACTTCGCAATTACACCAACCTTAGCTTTGGGCGCCCGTTTCACCGGTGGCCGCTTGCTCGACGAGGGTATTGGCTGATCGAACTCGTCCTCGCTGTCGATGTCTTCCATCATACTCAAGAACGTCGACATCTTCTTCTTCTTGGGCTCAGAAACAGCTCCACCTGCCCGTTTTCGTGGTTGCGCCTTCGTCTTCACCACCACCTCCTGGGATGGTGTACCAGACGTAGATGGAATCGCCAACGATGGGGTTATCGTCGATACCTCTACCTCCTGGGGCGCTACCATCTCCGGCTCCGCGGCTGGATTTTCCTCCACACTCATCTGGGAGAGCACGCCCGGGATGATATTCTCATCCAGCATGTCGAGAATATCGTCGTGACTGAATTCAGGGAGATCACTCACGGGCTCGGTCGTAACACCCTCCGCAACCTCCGCACGCTCCGGGATGATGCTCTCGACGGCAGCGTTAACTTCGCTCTCGTTGAAGGAATTCATGACTGAAACACAGAAAACAAACGATTAGACAAATTCATACATTCGATGTTGTTAACTTACTTATTGATAGTTGTTGGTCGTTCGGTGCTGGTACAGGCAGAAACAGGAAATGTTACTAATCGGCTAGCTGCTGAAAGTCACACTGAAGATACTCTGAACGGAGCTCTGCATTTATACCCTCCAGCCAGCCCCCACCCTCCCACTCTCCACTCTCGTCATTCTTTCTTTGTAGCTAAGCCCCACCCTCTTCAACTAGTCCAAGCCAATATCGCTCTCTAAGCCCCGCCCTCCCCACTACAACAAGCCCGACCAACCAATCCCACTATCGCTCTATCGCCACTCTCTTCATTCTTTGCATCTAGCTGTTTACTGATTGGGTACAAATGAAACACAGTTTTTCGTTTATGGTAAAGATCAGTTTATTTCATTTAATACATAGCATTCTATTTATTGGCACATCATACATATATTCATTTTTTAACACCAGGATTGACGTCTATACCCGGATACCACAATAATGGTCTATCTTTCGGCCACCGCTCCGCATGTTTCTTCTCGAGAGTTGCAACTCTTTCTTCCAATGCATTATATTTTTGTGTCATCGCAGTAGTAGCGTCGGATGTTTTTATTTCGACATCACTCTTGAGATTGTTGTATTTGCGAGCCAATGTTATTCTCGCTTCAGCTATCTTATCATCAAATGCTTGACGGGCTTCACGTTCTACATTACCTATTGCAGATTGTATGGCAGCTTGGAGAGCCATTAGGGTAAGCTCCTTAGTTTCTTTAATTTTTGCCTCGAGAAATGATACAGTTACACAATCACCATTTTCGAATGGCTCTCCTGTATTTTTCAATATTTTTCTCTGCATATCATATTGACCGTCTGATGTTAGTTTGAATCCAACACCTGGTGGGCCACGAACAGTGCCACCACCCCATTTCCTTTTACGACCAAATTTATCAATTGTTTTTGACATTATACCCACAGAACGGTACTTTATATACTGATGACTTTTCAAACTACTTTTTCATTTATATTCTTATTTATAATCGATGAAGAATGAGTAGTGAAAAAATAAAAACATCATATATATCACAGATAATTTAATATTTTTGGTAGAAATATTCCAACTTCAATGTAAACAATTACAACACAATAATCACAAGTAACGAATATTCCGGTTTGAAGGAAAAAAAATTTGAATGATATTTCAGTCATTCATCTCAGCATTCAACAAATGAATAAGTTGGTCCAGGGGGCTCTCCTGAGAAAAAGAATGAACGATTTCAGATACCCAACGAATGTTATCATTCGGATCATTTTGATAGAACTCTATATCGCTATGACCCCATGGAAGAGTTCGAGTGGTATTCGGAATGATGAATCGTTTGTCGTCGTGGTATGATAATGCAACTTTATTTTTCAATTCAGTATAAATATCATGCAACACGCTTCTAAAAGAGTTCATCTTTCTGAATATCATACCTCCTTGTTCGATAATTTTTTCATAGTCTTCACATGTCAATTCATTCTTTATAACAGATCTTTTGATGCCTTTGGCCTTTTTGAGTTCAGTGTTGACAGACTTGACGTAATATGCTTTGGCACCTGTACCGTAAAAGCTTATTATTGGATCATTTGGGAATTCGTCCTTGAAATTACCCAGAACTGACTTTGTCACTGGAATATCGAATTGGTTTCCTATATTGTAATTTGATGTATCAAACTTATTTATATTATTTTTGAAAAAATCATAAAAGTTGTCTGTATATACTTTGAGAATAAGAGAGTCGGTATCAGTGTAGAGTAAGGATGCATCATCTCCAAATTGTTGTTTAATACATCCATAGAAAAAATCGTACATGACAGTTTTGGATAATTCTAGAATAGAAAATCCTAAATATAACGGTTTATCATAATGAACTTTCACTTTACCTAACTGAATGGCAACAAAATTTTCTGTAAATATAGAGCAGCTTTTGAAATTTGGTCGTGATAGAAGACAACTAGCACCCATAGTTCTCTTTATATTTTCCCAATGTGTAACGAGTCTAACATCAATTCTATTGTCTACGTTTTCCATTGTTTTTCCGTAGACCGCATTGTTCATTAGCTTGAAGAAATCTTTTTCAGATTTGTTATTAGACCGATTACGCATTTCAGTATTCAAATCTATATAGGGTTTCATCCAACAAGATTGTTTGAACCGTAATACTCTATGTGTGTTCATGATAATCAAACCATTATTGAGAGCTTGCTGTAAGTTTTTATAGTGAACAATATATTTTCTCTTATCATTTAAATTTGGAATCAATTTGGGAATTTTTGATTTTGTATATGGAGGTATTAAACGTTCAACTAAAAATGGAAGATCAGAATGTTTATCATGAAGTTCTTGTGGATAGTGAATATCCACTTCCAGTACATATCCATACGGACTATCAGCATTAACATTCATTATATCAAGATCGAGAATTTCCTGAGGTGTCAACCATGAAAATTCACCTGTTGGTAATGGTTGTGACATGCTGTGGCCGTACAGATTTGTTGCATCCAAATATGAAATGAATGAGGATGGTTCATTTGGATTATAATTTGGTAAGAACTTATTGTTTGCTTTATGTTTTCTTTCACTGCATTGACTTATTCCACCACGTATACCTTTTTGAAAAAAATGAATCATATCAATGTCAGTTAGTAATTCCAATTCAATTTCCGTGTATTTCAACATTGCATCCCAGGATAATCCAGGTGCTGTGTAGTATTGTGCCGGATCCAATTTATATTTATCAATACAAATATTTCTGAAATTTTCAAAAATGTCACATAATAGTAACACATCTGACTTCAAATATAAATCGGAGTATTCACCTAAACTCTGACACCTGAACAAATTCCATACAAGCTGAGCCCTTCTATAATCATTATCTGATATATGTTCACAATTGAGTTTGTCATAGAATTGATTTTTGGTTGGAAGTCTTGGATGATTTAGTTTGTCGATGTCATCCACAAAGCTATAGGGAAATACACCTTTCTTTCTCATCAAATTGAATTCCTCAATTTGAGGGAAATGTTTGTGCATCTCAATACACTGATCAGATGTTAAATTTGCACCTAATTTTTCCAAAGAATTTGACATGAATCTGAAACTGTCTATGAATCTCATTTTCAAATAATTCTTCTTCATCCTACCATCTTTATCCGTGTATGAGTGTGTAAAGAGATGTTTCGTGAACGATATATATTTCTCTTTATTTTGCGGGATGACATCAACTTTTTCTTTGTTCTTATACAATTCCTTGATAAATAGGTGACAATCATATCCACTCAAATTGTGAAAAATGATTGGGATGAAATTTGGTAACTTAAAATTTAAATTACATGATGAATGAGCGGCAGGAGACCTCTTCTTTCCTGTAAGATGACAATGATCCCTCACTTTAACTTCACCATCATTGAATGGCTTAGAACAAATACCACAATTTGTGGCAGAAGCAAACTGCTCCTCTTCCTCAGGGGTTTGTGCATCCATAGGAATGGGATACCTGAGATGATCTTGATAAATGTTTTTCAAATCATCCTCAATTTTACTAACAAATTTCTGGGCTGCATCCACACCCCTATACGTCACAAATTTTGACAAATCATCATTATATGAACATTTAATCAAATAAGCAAATGAATAAGGCTCATGTTTGAATGTCTTCATCGAGTACGAGTGTTCGGGATTTGGTTTACAAGTTTCAATCGGTTTAAGCACTGATTCAAAATCGGCATATACTACAAATGGTACCTTAATTTGTTTCTCGAAATTTTCAAATGTTAATCTATTTTCAGGCACCATTTTCCCATATTTATTGATTTTGAAATTGGTTGATGGAGTTGTCGTACTTAAATGATTACAATCATTCATTTTGTGACGTAACAGTGATCGCTCATGAGAAAAATATAACAGGCATCCATCACAAAAATATTTTTTATGTTCATGGGCGGATAGTTGACTCGAAACTAATCTTGAAAGATCTTTGATCCAACAATAGTGGCTATTACCGAAATCATCTGTGATAAGTAACAAATTGACATGTCTCCTAAGTCTTCTCTGGGAGTAACGCAATGGTCCAACTATTTCATACATTATTTTACCCTTCTCGAATTTACTTTCCAAACCATACACATTAACTGAAATATCATTCTTGTCTTCAAATTTCACAATATCCTTCAACTTAACCGGAAAATTCATACCTGTTACATCTACGACAGTATTGAAATGAGGATATGAAGAAACTTCTGACGTTCTATCGACTGCAGGGTGTAGTGCTGAAGTGATGGCCCATGCGAAGCAATGTTGATCTTCATTACGAACATTCACCACAGCTTTCCTCCGTTCAATACACTCAGGTAGCTTCAAATATGAACATCCACTGAGCGGGCTATATTTGTTGATGTTCACCTCCAGAAACATGATTTTTTCACAAGTCCAACCTTAAATACAAATCAATATTAGTAATGAATCCAATTCAATAAAAAAAAGCCTACCTGAATCACGTTCCTGGAATTCAGTAGTTTGAACGATAATGCCATCACGAAATCCATCAAATAATGAATTCAAATCAGTAGATTGGTCAACTGTTTTATTTTGGGAGTTAAATGACTTGGTCTCCTTCAGGTCTTGCGTTTGAAGAATATAACTCCCAAACACTTCCATATTCACTTTGATGATTTTGTGAATCCTGATGGCTGATTCCAGTAATTCGATGACTTTCTGCCTGATTTCATTGAAGAATAACATGTAATCGGTGGAAACAACAGAAGTCCGCACCCTGTATGTGGCAATCCGACACTTGAAGGCACTCTTTATAATTTGAACGCCATCACTCAATTGTACACATGCATTATTCTTATGCTGTAGCGTTCTTTTGTGAGAATTCACTTGGGTCAATGGAATTGTCACATTACAACAATCACATGTGTACATTGGTGTTGCAGCATCATCTAATTTCACTCGTTTCACTGATGGGCCTCCTTGACAACTCTGGAGCTGATGACGACGAAGGTTATCACTACGAGTGAAAGATTTACCACAATCACAGGAATACATCGACATCGTTTTTAATGTGCTCTCACAAAATCACTCGAAGTTAACTAATATCAAGAGAGATGTCCGACCTCTTATGAGACACTGTTGTACACACTCACGGATAATATGGTTAAACACGAAAATCCTCGTTTCTTATATAATGAATAGCGAGCCACCTCCCACTACAATCTGTGCAGCAGTTGCGCACACGGGGCCACTCGCGACTGTCTGGCGTACAACCCCTCCACTCTCCGCTGAGCTTACAGAGAGCAGTGCGGGCATTCATTCGTGGCCGGGACTTCGTGGAGTGCAGACGTGAGGTGTAGTGAGGGCTCGTGTTGGTATGGGTGGGTGGTGTTTGTCAGTTCGGGTATTCATTCGTGGCTGTGACTTCGTGGAGTGCAGACGTGAGGTGTAGTGAGGGCTCGTGTTGGTTTGGGTGGGTGGTGTTTGTCAGTTCGGGTATTCATTCGTGGCTGGGACTTTGTGGAGTGCAGACGTGAGGTGTAGTGGGGGCTCGTGTTGGTGAACTTTGGGTGGGTGGTGTTTGTCAGTTCGGGTATTCATTCGTGGTTGGGACTTTGTGGAGTGCAGACGTGAGGTTTAGTGAGGGCTCGTGTTGGTGAACTTTGGGTGTGTGGTGTTTGTGCGTGTATGTGTAGACATGTGTACTCTATGCAATGTAGTACAGAGAACACATGCTTTATCCGTGTGTATGCAATCTATTCTTCATACATGAAGGATATCTTTACCGTGTATGCAAATTCTAATTACCCCCCCCCCCTCGACTAGAGTACACATGAAGATGCATTACCATGCGCCTATCTCAAGGTCGAATGACGTCACACACAAAGAATCCCATAATTACATTTTCAAAAAAAAATTTCAAGGTCCTATGCACCAGTTGAGCCGTTCAAGGTCAACCCCCACCACTATGATGTCATTAATTAGTCATTAATGACGTCATAGTGGTGGGGGGAGGCTTAGAACCGGCTCAAATCTCCTACTTGTGGTCATGTCATGATTTAGTAATGTTTGAAGAAAAATATATAATTTCTTGTAGGGACTGGTATTGAGTAAGCTTAATACAAAGCTAAATAACGAACAACATGACCACAGGTAGTGTGGCAATTAATACTGATGTTTATAAGCTGTGGAAAAAGTCAGTTTTACATAAATTGTATATATTTAACAAATCACATATGAGTGTATAGATAAAAATAACAAGTACATAGTGAAATTGAAAAAGTATCAAAGCAAAATATCAGAGCTCAGAAAGTCAACCCACGAGTAGCATCTTAAAGTTACCCATTGTCGTTATGGTTTAATCTGGCATCATCGCCGGGCGCTTACGAATCGGAAGGACGAAAGTAAAATATATAAAGCGGACGCCAGCTAGCGGAAATTCTTGAATATATTGGACGCTGAGAGGGGGCTCCATGAAAGGACGCTAAGGAATGGACAAATGAAAATTCCAATTATTTATAGTCGAAAAACAAAGTCCAAACAGTTTCCATGACACGTCGTGTATGAATCTTGAAAATATTCATCTGTACAACTACAGGTTTCTTGAGAACTACATGACGGACGCTCAGAGATTGAGTTGTGAAAAGACGCCAGGAAGATAGCTGGATGTATATATATATATATATATATATATATATAGATAAATATATATCTTCGATGGATATATTTGACAGATACCTTTTGATTATCTTTGAAGGATATCCCATGGATATTCCTGAAGGATATCTCACGGATATCTTTGAAAGATATCCTATGGATATCTTTGGAGAATATCTCATGGATATTCTTGAAGGATATCTTATGGATATCCTAGGAGGATATTTTATAGATGTCCAGGTTGGTGCGCTTTGGACATCCATCGAACGTCCATAAGATATTTTTTGGATATAAACTGGATGTCCATAGAACATCAATTAAATTCATGAAGGATGTTCAATGGACATCCATTGGATGTCCTTATGTTATCTGATCAACTCATTCTTGCAAAATTTGTTTGGAAAATCTGTTTTCGTTGTTACCGACCAGTCTCATTTGCAAATTGTTCAGTTTTCCTTTTGTCATCAAAACGTCGTTCCTAATGAGTTTCTTTCCTTGCAGTATTCTTTGACCAAAACTGGGCACTATTGTGAGGCACCTGTACGAAGGAGTTGAACAACAGATTTTGAAAGAGTCGAATTAGTTTTCAATTTGAATTGGTGTCAAAATAATCATAATTTTTTCGGTTGTTGATGTGAATTTTGGTAATATTTGAACTGCTCATTTGAACTCCAGAGGTATCGATATGTCGAGTGATTTCAAAATTACATGAAACTGAAGTTAGTAATAGTTCAATGGATTTGCCAACCGAAGAGGTGAAAATTATTGCCCAATTGGTATTATAAATTGAATTGTTTGGGACACAGAGTGTTCAATATTTTGGTTTGCTTCAATGTTGTTCGTTATATGACTAATGAATTCATGTTTCTGTATATTCTTGATACCTTCAGCAATTATTTGGTTTTTCACTTCAACCAAAAACGCTATTGAAATTCTTTTCGGTCTTTCACTAGAGATGTATCAAGTATCCATCCCTTCACCATCTTTTACAGATTCTATAAATTTTGGCAATTTCTTGAGCTTTTCATAAGTAAATCATTTTCATAAGGTTTCAATGAATATTTTCTATCTCTGATCTGATATACTTTGGTGTTACGAAAAATTTGACAATTTCTTGAGATTTTCGTAAGTGTTTGAATGATTTTCATAAGATTTCAGTGTATATTTTCTATCTCTGATCCGATATACTTTGGTGTTGGGAGAATTTTGTCAATAAGTCAACGATTTCATCAACAATGTTTTTGTGACGAAATGGTGTATTTTCAACCTGTTTTGCTATATGTATTAGAATTTTACTAATAATCTACTTCTCTACTGAATGTTTATACGTTTGAAATAGTAATTTCACAAAGCTCATACCGAATATATCTACCAATTCCATGACGTAACCCTACATATTTTTCCTCTGTTTTACTATGTGTACTTGAAATATATCAGAACCCCGCTATCGAATTAACGTTTTCACCTGAATAGTTTTGTTCTTGTGAGGTTATTGAATAATTTTTTCAACAATTGAGTGGGTACATTGCTTGTTTTTTATTTGTTGACAGCCTCGCACATGTGAAAGAGAGCTCCAATTTGATATAAGTGGAAAACAATTTGTTGAGTGTACTTTGATTTTTTTCAGAAACTCCATATTTGATCCCTTATATTTTCAAAAAATCTTCATGATAACTCTGTTATTATTTTGTTAGTTTGCAACACTTTTGAGACTATCGTTATATATTGGTTCGAGAGTCAATCTACTGTAGCTGTTTCAACGTTGTACTGGAGCTCAACCAAGTATGTATCGTTTACGCTTGTTCAGTATAGTTATGTACATAGAGTATACATTTTCTGACTTCTCATCTCTTTCTCTCGAAAAGAATGTGGTACTCACAATGGATATGATTGTCTGTGTCGAATGAGCGTTGTGTGGATTTTTTCCTATGACACATTTTTTAAAAACCCCCTGTATACAATGATATATACACTTTACTAATGTTACATTTTCCTAAACTTATTGCATAATTTTAAAGCTGACAATACGTCAGTCACCATAACTTTTGTTTTATTTTGCAACCGGCAACCCCTCAATTCTTATGTTTTTTTCAATGAACCTTTTCAGTCTCAGATAATACATTCTGTTATCTTTGCGTGGGTGGAAGTATCAATCTGTCAGCGAAACCGTATAGAGTGAAGATGTATCGAATTGTCCGCTGAAATTTTGCAACACATTTCAATCATTACTGAAGAGAGCATTTTGAGTGGAATTTCTATTGTTTTTGAAGGAATATTAGTGCTGGTTGATACTCGTGACTTCTGTGTGTGTGGCTGAATAAAGCTGTGAACGTGGCTCCTACGTAGTCTTGGGTCCCGGTCGGAGCTCTGGACGAGGGATGAGGGGGCTCGATGTGACGCATGGGTGTGACTCTGCGGGTAATGTGACAGCTGTTTGCTGTGTGGTTGGACTGGGGTGTATGACTAGGGTGTGGTTGATATATGACAGAGTGGCATAGAATGTTAGGTACGGCTAAAGTGATAGATTCTTTGGTTTGTGACTGATGACAGATGTGGCTTCACAGATGACAGTTGTTAGGTTGAATAGCGTGGATGACAAATGATGGATGATTCGGCTGAAAATCACTAGGGTGTGGTTTGATAAATGATAGAATGTTGGGTTAGGTTGAACTGACAGATGACAGGTGGTAAATATGCCCAAACTTTACAGATGACAGATTACAAGGTTAAACATAGCAAATGACTGGTAACAAATGATGGATGACAGATGACTTTAGCTAGTGAATTACTAGGGCGTGGCTTGATGAATGACAAATGTCTTTGGGCTGGGAAAATGCTTGATGACAGATGGCTTTAGCTGGGAAAAATGATGACAGATGTCTTTGGGCTGGATGCCTGATGACAGATGGCTTTAGCTGGGGAAAATGTGACAGCTGATAGACGTTTCGTATAACTAGGGCGTGATTTGAAATTATGTCAGATTACAAGGTTAAGTTGAACTGACAGATGTCTTTAGCTGGGGAAAATGAGTGATGACAGCTGATAGACGTTACGTATGACTAGGGCGTGAATTTGGAATTACGACAGATTGCAAGGTAAGGTTTAATGATTTTGACAGTGAAAATGACTGATGACAGGTGTGACGTATGACTAGGAATTTACAAATGATAGAATACGAGGTAATGTTTGGACTGACAGATGTCTTTAGCTGGAAAAATGATAGATGTATGACTAGAATTTTACAAGGTTAGGTTGTACTGACAAATGACTTTTGGCAGGAAACTGCCTAGGGCTGACAAAGTGGCATAGAATGTTAGGTTTAATGATTTTGACAGTGAAAATGACAGGTGTGACGTATGGGCGTGACTTGGCTAAATGTGCGATGCTCCCTCAGGGGGCTCCCGACCATTAGGGCTCATTAGTGACAACTACTTGGACCATGTCTTAGCGCATTGTGACTTTGACGCAGGGTTATACTGCAGAATTTGGCGCGCTGGTGAACCGATTTCGAGGTTCGTTCATGCCTTTTGTTTTTTACCCCCAGGGGACCCCCGACCAGGCTTAGGGCTCATAGTGATGAGTGACAGGGAAGATTTGACTTGGTGAGGTTGCTCGCTGAGCGCCATTTCGAGGAGCCCCCTCCATGTATTATACCGACCTATACACACTTGAAATTCATTGCCTCGCTAGCGCAGTGTTAGCGTCTATGTCTCTCATGCTGAGCGGTCCAGGTTCAATCCTCAACATCGGATGATTTTTTTTCAGGTTACTTACATGTTCAATTCATAGGTGGCGTACAAAGGTTCTGTTACTTGCTGATAGGTGGCGCTTAGTGTACTTGCGACTATGGCTCATAGGTGGCGTTCGTATGATGGGTGAAGTATGATGGGTGAAGTATGATTGATGACAGATGGCGTGGCTGGCAACTGATATATGATGGATGACTGTTGACAAATGATGGATGACAGCTGTGACGTAAGGTGTTCCATGGTTCTGATGTTTGTGTTCCGTGGTAGCGCATGACAGATGGCTGGCGACAGATGATGTGTGACGTAGATGATGTGTGACGTCAGATGTCACGTGATAATTTGGAGCGCTCTGATTGGTCGCTTGAGCCAAAATTGCTAGAATGAACCTTCATAAAAAATAACATGGGAGTAAAGGAGCTAGGACAGTTCCCGGCCAAAATCCCATGTTATTTCTCATGAAGGTTCATTCTGGCAATTTTGGCTCAGGCGACCAATCAGAGCGCTCCAAATTATCACGTGACATCTGACGTCACACATCTATGTCACACATCATCTGTCATCTGTCGCCAGCCGTCATGCTCTACCACGGAACACATCAGAACCATGGAACACCTTACGTCACAGCTGTCATCCATCATTTGTCAACAGTCATCCATCAGCTGCCAGACACGCCATCTGTCATCAATCATACTTCACCCATCATACGAACGCCATCTATCAGCAAGTAACAGAACCCTTGTACGCCACCTATGAATTGAACATGTGAATAACCTGAAAAAAATAATCCGATGTTGAGAATTGAACGGGCCGCTCAGCATGAGAGACATAGACGCTAACACTGCGCTAGCGAGGCAATTGATTTCAAGTGTGTATAGGTAGGTATGATACATCGAGGGGACGCTTCTCGATCACAGCTCAGCATATTGAGCAATTACCTTACCAAGTCACCAGTCAAATTTCCAAGTCCTGTCACTCATCTATCACTATGGTTTGGAGCCCTAAGCCTTGGTCGGGGGTCCTCTGAGGGTCAAAAACAAAAGGCATGAACGCTTATAACCTCAAAATCGGTTCATCGGCGCCAAATTTCATTCACTGAGTCTTCTAAGACATGGTCCGAAATTATCAAGTATAATTCTGTCACCTATCACAATGAGCCACATGGTCAGGGGCCCCCATTTGAGGAAAAATCGGAAATTTTCCCCGCCAAATCACGCCAATACGTCACATCTGTCATCAGTCATTTTCACTGTCAAAATCACCTAACCCAACATTCTATGCCACTTTATCAGCCCTAGGCAGTTTCCTGCCAAAAGTCATACGTCTATCATTTTCCTAGCCAAAGACATCTGTCAGTCCAACACTCGCTGTCATTTGTAAATTCCTAGTTATACGTCAAACCTGTCATCAGTCATTTTCACTGTAAAAATCATTAAACCTAACCTTGCAATCTGTCGTGATTCCAAAGTCACGCCCTAGTCATACGTAACATCATTTTCCAAGCTAAAGACATCTGTCAGTCCAACACTCGCTGTCATTTGTAAATTCCTAGTCATACGTCACACCTGTCATCAGTCATTTTCATGGTCAAAATCATTAAACCTAACCTTGTGATCTGTCGTAATTCCCAAGTCGCGCTCTGGTCATACGTAACGTCTATCAGCTGTCACCAGTCATTTCTACAGTCAAAAACGTCTGTCACTTTAACCTAACCTTGTAATCTGTCATCTGTAAAGTTCTAGTCATCCGTCACCAGTCATTTTTCTACCAAAGTCATTTGGCACTTTGACCTAACCTTGCAATTTATAATATTTCCCAAGTAACGTCTATCATCTGTCATCAGTCATTTCTGCAGTCAAAGACATCTGTCATTTCAACTTAACCTTGTAATCTGGAATCAAAAAATAACGCCCTATACATTACGTCTATCAGCTGTCATCCCCAGCTAAAGCCATCTGTCAAGTGTGAAAAACGGAAAGTTCAACCGTTAAAACGTCCCGTAAGCATCGCACACAACAAAAATGACCCCCCCCCCCCCCGTTAATGCCAACTAAGACACAGCACGCAATAATGGTTAACGCTTCGTCATAGCATCACACAAAAATGACCCCCGTTAATGCAAGCTAAGGCATCGGAACAAAAATGGCTCCCACTTAACACAGCGCTAACGCTTCGTTAGAGCACAATAATGGCTCCCGTTAATGCCAACTAAGACATGCAACATGGCTCCCGATTAACACATCGCTAACGCTTCGTCAGAGCATCGCACGCAACAAAAATGACGCCCGTTAATGCCAGCTAAGGCATCGCACGGAACAGAAATGGCTCCCGCACCTAACACAGCGCTAACGCTTCGTCAGAGCATCACACAAAAATGGCTCCCGTCAACTAAGACACGCAACATGGCTCCCACTTAACACAGCGCTAACGCTTCGTCAGAGCATTACGCAACAATTTTTTTTTATTGATAAACAGCTATTAATTTCGTTAACAATGTTTTGAGTTGATACTCGCGGTGTCCCGGAGAATTCTACGTATGAGCTATTACCATAGAACATGTAACCCTTACCGCTGTATGTGAGGAAGAATACATTGGCATCAGGTACTGAAGTAGGTTGAGTCTGTATAATCTGAAGAGAAGGAGAGTCCACTTCATGCCATTCTCGTTTCTTTCTATCGAAAACTATCAAAGAACCAGCCGAATTTTGGAAAACGTATGATATAGATACTTTTTGATGAAGATAGTTCTTCAATCGTTCGGGTTTCGCCGGTATCTGCACATCATTTATATCCAGTTTCCATAAATGTTCCCCAGCACCAATATACAGTCTATGATTCGGAAATTGCGGTGCTTTTGCCAAAAACATGAAATCGGGCAATTTCACATCACAAAGTGCATGGGTTGTCGATTTTTGAACAACTGCTGGATGATTGATCTGTCTAGTGGTGGTGGTGGTGGTAATCGTGGTTGTGCGAGGTCTGCTAGTTGTACGTCTGCCATATAGATACTCCATTGCTATTCTATCATCTTCACTTACAATAGGAAGTTGGCGTTTATATCAGGGAAACATAACCGACTCCTCCACACCGCTATGTTGAAGACCAAGTGTGTGGCCCATTTCGTGTGTTAGGGTGCCAAGAAGACTGACACCTTCTTCACTGTTATCACTATTTATTATCCAGTTTTCCGCCTTATCTATATGAATTTCCCTACAAGTATTCTGAGGATCAAGAAAATATGCGTGTGCCAACACTGTTCCTGGTCCATCAAAGATGAATGTGCAGCGATAAGTACCTGTGCAGTCTTTACGGAAATGGTGTATTCTCTCTGTAAAAACTAATGTTATGTCTGGTTTTTGAAGTGCCGTGTGTCGAACATATTGAAATTTTAAAATTGAAATTCCTTCCCAGAAAGCGAAAGCTCTCCTTGCAATATCCACTTGTGCTTGGTTAGCTTGCGGGAACGACCAGTAAAGGTTGGTCTCATTCCAACGTGATGAACTAATGGTGAAGGCATTCTCGGGTTGCATACATCAGGGTTGACGAACTATAGCCAGTGTCTCCTCGTTGAGTTCACCATCTACAGGTAGATTATATTTCTCCTGAAACGCCACTATAACCGACTCGATATCCAATAGAGAAGTATAAGTATTATTATCAATTTATCCATATTGCTGCAGGTAGGCAAACATTTCCTCGTTATTTGTAACATTTCCGCAACACACTAGCGTCAACGATGACAATAACAAGCTAAAGACAACCGCACTCGACAACATCTCAATTGCTGCTGATCCGATCACATTAGTATTACTCAGTTTTCAAACCCCCAATATGATTACGTCATAAGACGCCAAATTGTGAAATACGTCTAACAGCGTCTCACATGTGCGACGACGATGTCACACAGAAGGCTCCAAATTATGACGTCTTACAGCGTCTCACATGCGCGAGACTGTCTTCCGTCGAACCTCCTCTCACATGCGCTAGGCTATCACCCGTTGAACCTCCTCTCACATGCGCGAGACTGTTCTCAAATAAAAAAATGTACCCACTCAATTGTTGAAAAAATGATAACTTCACAAAACATTGTTGGCGAGAACGCTTACTTATTGACAAAATTTTCCTTACACTGAGGTATACCAGATAATAGATGGAAAATATTTATTGAAACCTTATGATGAACACTTATGAAAAATCTCAAGAAATTGTCAGAATTTATGTAAAGATGCTGAAGGGGTGAATACATCTTTAACAAAAGAGCGAAAAGTTAAAGTGAAACAATTGCTGTAGGTATTAAGAATGTACAGAAACACGAATTCATTAGTCACATAACGAACAACATCGAAGCAAACCAACATATCAAACACTCTGTTTCCCCAAACAATTCAATTTATACTGTCTGACACTATCAGAGTAAAATAAAACATAAAAAACACGCTTCATGGTAAGAATTAGCAGAGTTTGACATATTTCACAGTAAAACAGAGTGAAAATATTATGTGTAATGGCTGGTGGAACAGACGTTTATGTAGTCCTAAACGAGTTGTTGGGGGATCAATCCATTCTTGACAGTTGAGGTGTTTGGACGTGCGTGTGTGGATGAAAATGAAAAAAAGTCATTATTGGAAGAAGAAAATGTCAAGAAAAACCGATTATTCGGCGTAAGGAAACCAGAATGATTCAAAGATTTAGATAGAATTGTCATTACAGTTTTACAGCGAAAATACATGTAAATGTGTTGGGAATTGTTTTTCTTTCTCTCCCAAAAACATTCCTCAAATACTTCAGATTTATCACAAAATCATGAATTACAGTCATGAGAGAAGACATTGTTGAGCGCTCGACTTCAAAGCAATGAATATTACTGAAAACCGTCTTACATGCGAGATGATGACGTCATAAGACACCAAATTCATGGAACTGACTTCAATTTTATAGAATATCATTTGTGAGGTTTTTTTACTAATTTCAGATTCGTCTACAACCATATCCTTTCCAAGTCGTTCAGTATCACACATTCTTTCCTTTATAAAAAATATTGGAGCACAAATGAGAATTTCTATTCATTAAAAACGTCTAACGTTCCGTAAAAAACGTCTATCGCTTTGTTAAAAATGTCTAACGCTCCGTTAAATGTGACTAACGGTTCGTTGAATGCGACTAACGCTTCCTCAAATGCGACTAACGCTTCCTCAAATGCGACTAACGCTTCGTTAAATGCAACTAACGCTACGTTAAACGCACCGTTAAATGCGACTGACGCTTCGTTAAATGCGACTAACGCCTCGTTAAAAACGTCTAAGGCTTCATTTTTCATCAGTGATGTGAAGCTAGCCTAAAATATAGATTTTCATAAAATTTACGAAATCGATACCGAGTCACTCAAACTTTCACCTCAAGTACTATATAAAAATGGAATCATAGAGGTTGATTTCCTCCCCTAGGATGATGAGTTCGTTTCCGCATCACCCACGAGGTAGAACTACTGATGCGTTACCTTTTTTCAAGTGGAAGTTTCCCCAGTAGGCCTATCATAACCACTTAAATGATTCATTAGTGGAAGTGAAATAGTCATCAATGTTGAAAGATATCTTTATTTGAAAAAATATATAATCACAAAGTTGTATCCATACTATCATCGTTGATCGAATAGTGCCCCCATGGTAGAGTGTCATTAGACTCTGGTATGAGGTAGCGCTTATCATCGTTAGGACTTAGCTCTATTATGTCCTGTACAATCGAGTGTACTTGATGTTTCTCAGAGCGAATCTGTCTTTGAGTCACACTCATACATTTCCAACTATCCAAACATTCCTCATAATCTCTGAATTAAATGTTAGTTTTCACCACCGACGATTTAACTCGATTTGCCTTCTTCGTTGTTCCGAAATTCATCAAAATCTGGCAGATTTCATCTTCATCATACTCGGCATCTTCCAATTCCTTTCTTTTCTTGATAATATCCGCTTCTGATGTGAACACTTTCGTAGCATATAATTTTGAACGAAGTCCAACATAATCAGACATGGGCACCCCATTGTTTTCATCTTTCATCATTCTCAACCCTTTCTTATTGACTAGCGGTATTCCATATATGTTATCCCTTGCATAATCAGATGTGTCAAAAAATTGATGGCAATCCTCCTTCATGACTGCATAGGGGTCCTGGTGCAGCTCGTGAATGAGAGAATCTGTATCAGTGTACATAACGGTACAGTCCTCCCCGAAACGATTAGCCATATACCCTTAGTGAAAATCATATATTGTTGTTTTAGCCAAATCCAATGTAGCCTGCCCCACATAGATCGGTTTATTGAGATGAATTTGCAGCTTATTCAACTCAACAGCCACCAACTTTTCATGGGAAATTGTTGCAGATTTGAACTCTGGTTTTGATATGTATGCACCATACTTTCCACACCGTTCAGTTAGAAGGTGAATGTAAACCCTCTTGCAGGCGTTTTCCATAGTTTTACCAAATACTTCATTATTCATCAACTTATACAAGTTCTTCTCAAACTCATTGGCAGCCTTCTCACGGAGCTCCGTATTCAAATCAATATATGACTTGAGCCAAGGACTCTGCCTAAATTTCAAGACACGATGAATTTTAGTTAAAACCAATCCATTTGCCAAGGCCTGCTAAGGCATCGCACGGAACAGAAATGGCTCCCGCACCTAACACAGCGCTAACGCTTCGTCAGAGCATCACACAAAAATGGCTCCCGTCAACTAAGACACGCAACATGGCTCCCACTTAACACAGCGCTAACGCTTCGTCAGAGCATCACGCAACAATTTTTTTTTCATTGATAAACAGCTATTAATTTCGTTAACAATGTTTTGAGTTGATACTCGCGGTGTCCCGAAGAATTCTACGTATGAGCTATTAC
This sequence comes from Zygogramma bicolorata, assembly GCA_032362365.1. Lineage (NCBI taxonomy): Eukaryota > Metazoa > Arthropoda > Insecta > Coleoptera > Chrysomelidae > Zygogramma > Zygogramma bicolorata. Next base: position 101,521 of record JAVJAQ010002094.1, read on the forward strand.
CATAGAACATGTAACCCTTACCGCTGTATGTGTGGAAGAATACATTGGCATCAGGTACTAAAGTAGGTTGAGTCTGTATAATCTGAAGAGAAGGAGAGTCCACTTCATGCCATTCTCGTTTCTTCCTATCGAAAACTATCAAAGAACCAGCCGAATTTTGGAAAACGTATGATATAGATACTTTTTGATGAAGATAGTTCTTCAATCGTTCGGGTTTCGCCGGTATCTGCACATCATTTATATCCAGTTTCCATAAATGTTCCCCAGCACCAATATACAGTCTATGATTCGGAAATTGCGGTGCTTTTGCCAAAAACATGAAATCGGGCAATTTCACATCACAAAGTGCATGGGTTGTCGATTTTTGAACAACTGCTGGATGATTGATCTGTTTAGTGGTGGTGGTGGTGGTAATCGTGGTTGTGCGAGGTCTGCTAGTTGTACGTCTGCCATATAGATACTCCATTGCTATTCTATCATCTTCACTTACAATAGGAAGTTGGCGTTTATATCAGGGAAACATAACCGACTCCTCCACACCGCTATGTTGAAGACCAAGTGTGTGGCCCATTTCGTGTGTTAGGGTGCCAAGAAGACTGACACCTTCTTCACTGTTATCACTATTTATTATCCAGTTTCCCGCCTTATCTATATGAATTTCCCTACAAGTATTCTGAGGATCAAGAAAATATGCGTGTGCCAACACTGTTCCTGGTCCATCAAAGATGAATGTGCAGCGATAAGTACCTGTGCAGTCTTTACGGAAATGGTGTATTCTCTCTGTAAAAACTAATGTTATGTCTGGTTTTTGAAGTGCCGTGTGTCGAACATATTGAAATTTTAAATTTGAAATTCCTTCCCAGAAAGCGAAAGCTCTCCTTGCAATATCCACTTGTGCTTGGTTAGCTTGCGGGAACGACCAGTAAAGGTTGGTCTCATTCCAACGTGATGAACTAATGGTGAAGGCATTCTCGGGTTGCATACATCAGGGTTGACGAACTAGAGCCAGTGTCTCCTCGTTGAGTTCACCATCTACAGGTAGATTATATTTCTCCTGAAACGCCACTATAACCGACTCGATATCCAATAGAGAAGTATTAGTATTATTATCAATTTATCCATATTGCTGCAGGTAGGCAAACATTTCCTCGTTATTTGTAACATTTCCGCAACACACTAGCGTCAACGATGACAATAACAAGCTAAAGACAACCGCACTCGACAACATCTCAATTGCTGCTGATCCGATCACATTAGCATTACTCAGTTTTCAAACCCCCAATATGATTACGTCATAAGACGCCAAATTGTGAAATACGTCTAACAGCGTCTCACATGTGCGACGACGATGTCACACAGAAGGCTCCAAATTATGACGTCTTACAGCGTTTCACATGCGCGAGACTGTCTTCCGTCGAACCTCCTCTCACATGCGCTAGGCTATCACCCGTTGAACCTCCTCTCACATGCGCGAGACTGTTCTCAAATAAAAAAATGTACCCACTCAATTGTTGAAAAAATGATAACTTCACAAAACATTGTTGGCGAGAACGCTTACTTATTGACAAAATTTTCCTTACACTGAGGTATACCAGATAATAGATGGAAAATATTTATTGAAACCTTATGATGAACACTCATGAAAAATCTCAAGAAGTTGTCAGAATTTATGTAAAGATGCTGAAGGGGTGAATACATCTTTAACAAAAGAGCGAAAAGTTAAAGTGAAACAATTGCTGTAGGTATTAAGAATGTACAGAAACACGAATTCATTAGTCACATAACGAACAACATTGAAGCAAACCAACATATCAAACACTCTGTTTCCCCAAACAATTCAATTTATACTGTCTGACACTATCAGAGTAAAATAAAACATAAAAAACACGCTTCATGGTAAGAATTAGCAGAGTTTGACATATTTCACAGTAAAACAGAGTGAAAATATTATGTGTAATGGCTGGTGGAACAGACGTTTATGTAGTCCTAAACGAGTTGTTGGGGGATCAATCCATTCTTGACAGTTGAGGTGTTTGGACGTGCGTGTGTGGATGAAAATGAAAAAAAGTCATTATTGGAAGAAGAAAATGTCAAGAAAAACCGATTATTCGGCGTAAGGAAACCAGAATGATTCAAAGATTTAGATAGAATTGTCATTACAGTTTTACAGCGAAAATACATGTAAATGTGTTGGGAATTGTTTTTCTTTCTCTCCCAAAAACATTCCTCAAATACTTCAGATTTATCACAAAATCATGAATTACAGTCATGAGAGAAGACATTGTTGAGCGCTCGACTTCAAAGCAATGAATATTACTGAAAACCGTCTTACATGCGAGATGATGACGTCATAAGACACCAAATTCATGGAACTGACTTCAATTTTATAGAATATCATTTGTGAGTTTTTTTTACTAATTTCAGATTCGTCTACAACCATATCCTTTCCAAGTCGTTCAGTATCACACATTCTTCCCTTTATAAAAAATATTGGAGCACAAATGAGAATTTCTATTCATTAAAAACGTCTAACGTTCCGTAAAAAACGTCTAACGCTTTGTTAAAAATGTCTAACGCTCCGTTAAATGTGACTAACGGTTCGTTGAATGCGACTAACGCTTCCTCAAATGCGACTAACGCTTCCTCAAATGCGACTAACGCTTCCTTAAATGCAACTAACGCTACGTTAAACGCACCGTTAAATGCGACTGACGCTCCGTTGAATGCGACTAACGCCTCGTTAAAAACGTCTAAGGCTTCATTTTTCATCAGTGATGTGAAGCTAGCCTAAAATATAGATTTTCATAAAATTTACGAAATCGATACCGAGTCACTCAAACTTTCACCTCAAGTACTGTATAAAAATGGAATCATAGAGGTTGATTTCCCCCCCTAGGATGATGAGTTCGTTTCCGCATCACCCACGAGGTAGAACTACTGATGCGTTACCTTTTTTCAAGTGGAAGTTTCCCCAGTAGGCCTATCATAACCACTTAAATGATTCATTAGTGGAAGTGAAATAGCCATCAATGTTGAAAGATATCTTTATTTGAAAAAATATATAATCACAAAGTTGTATCCATACTATCATCGTTGATCGAATAGTGCCCCCATGGTAGAGTGTCATTAGACTCTGGTATGAGGTAGCGCTTATCATCCTTAGGACTGAGCGCTATTTTGTCCTGTACAATCGAGTGTACATGATGTTTCTCAGAGCGAATCTGTCTTTGAGTCACACTCATACATTTCCAACTATCCAAACATTCCTCATAATCTCTGAATTAAATGTTAGTTTTCACCACCGACGATTTAATTCGATTTGCCTTCTTCGTTGTTCCGAAATTCATCAAAATCTAGCAGATTTCATCTTCATCATACTCGGCATCTTCCAATTCCTTTTTTTTCTTGATAATATCCGCTTCTGATGTGAACACTTTCGTAGCATATAATTTTGAACGAAGTCCAACATAATCAGACATTGGCACCCCATTGTTTTCATCTTTCATCATTCCCAACACTTTCTTATTGACTAGCGGTATTCCATATATGTTATCCCTTGCATAATCAGATGTGTCAAAAAATTGATGGCAATCCTCCTTCATGACTGCATAGGGGTCCTGGTGCAGCTCGTGAATGAGAGAATCTGTATCAGTGTACATAACGGTACAGTCCTCCCCGAAACGATTAGCCATATACCCTTAGTGAAAATCATATATTGTTGTTTTAGCCAAATCCAATATAGCCTGCCCCACATAGATCGGTTTATTGAGATGAATTTGCAGCTTATTCAACTCAACAGCCACCAATTGTTGCAGATTTGAACTCTGGTTTTGATATGTATGCACCATACTTTCCACACCGTTCAGTTAGAAGGTGAATGTAAACCCTCTTGCAGGCGTTTTCCATAGTTTCACCAAATACTTCATTATTCATCAACTCATACAAGTTCTTCTCAAACTCATTGGCAGCCTTCTCACGGAGCTCCGTATTCAAATCAATATATGACTTGAGCCAAGGACTCTGCCTAAATTTCAAGACACGATGAATTTTAGTTAAAACCAATCCATTTGCCAAGGCCTGCTTCAATCCTCTATAATGTATAACATATTTCTTCTTGGGTTTCAAAGTAGCCATCAACTTTGAAATTTCTTTAGGCTTTGTCGGTGGCATCATTGTTTTAGGATTGAGATGTTCTGGGCAAAATGGAATATCTTTGTGTTTGTCATGTAGATGTTTAGGATACTTCAAATCTACTTCAAGAATGTAACTTTCATCAGCATCATCAGGTATATCCATTACATCTAGATTAGTATCGGTCCATTCAAAATCACCATATGGCAAGTATTGACTCATCGCCCATCCATATTGATTGTTAACGTCATAGTACATCTGGTAGGTAGAGGACTTAGACGGGTCATAATGGGGTAGGTATTTGTTGTTTACGTGAGCTCTTCTCTTCGAACAAACTTGACTGAGACCTCCTCGAATGCCTCGCTCAACGAATAAAAACATATCCACATCGGTGAGAAGTTCCAAGTCTTGCTTAGTATGTTTCAACATGGCATCCTACGTGAATCCGGGAAGAGTGAAATAGTGAGCAGGGTCGAGTTGATGTGATTTGAGAATGCAGGTTCTGAACCTCTCAAAGACGTCAGCTAGCAGGAGAATGTCAGTCTTCATGTATAAGTCGATATAATCACCAAGATTTTGACATTTGAAGGTGCTCCATACATCTAGAGCTCGTTGATATAGACGACGGGGGCAGGGCTTATTTCCCAGCTTATTGAAGAATGTTTCGATAGATGGCAAAGCAGTCTCCTCGAATCGATCAAACGAATCAATATAATCTTAGGACAGTATCCCCTTTTTCGTTAGCATTTTGAAATGGTCTTCGGGAAGTTCAGTGAACTGCATCTTCAAGTTGGGGAACTCTGGAAGATTAGACGCTCGTTTATCCAGCGAAGATGCCATAACTCGGAAACTATCGATGAACCGAAAATTGATTCTGAAATCGGCTACCTGTTTGGTGAAGGAAATATATTTTTCCTTGGTTATTGGCAGCAGCTCAACTCTTCCATCCATCCTTGTTGCGATATCTTTCACAATGGAGTGTGCATCATATCCCGAAAGGTTGTGGAATACTACAGGGATAGTGTGACTATCCTTGTAGTTGATGTTGCACCCTTCATGACTAGCCCCTCGAAAATTTTTGTCAGGTATGAGGTGGTTGTGGTCTCGAACTTCCTTATCTTCTGGTGTAAACGGTTCCTCACAAATATGACAGTGTGAAGCAAGTTTGAATTGTGCTTCCTGCATCCAAGTCATGTTAATGTCATGAGGATACCAAAATACAGTCGCAATATCCTCAGCAAGCTGACTCATCTCTTCAGCAAACCATTGCATGCAGTTTTCACCTCGATAAGAACGGAAGAACGATAGAGAATCATCGTAGCTGCACTTGAGGAAATATCCGATAGCTGCTGGAACGTGATGTTGAGGCTTCTTTGGATTATCAGTAGATTTCAAAATAGACTCCAAGTCGGCGTATACAATAAATGGTGCCTTCTTGTTCTCATGATTTTTGAAATTCAATATGTTTTTACCAATTTCAGGCATTTTTATAGCAGTCTCATTCATTTTCTCACAATCCATGGTGTGGCCTTCTAGCTTTTGTGAAGTTCGGAAGTAGTGGAGACATCTATCGCAAAAATACTTTTGACCATCATGTTTACACAACTGTGTGGAAAGCAGTCCCGACATATTCTTGACACATACAAAATTATATTTCGTAGGAGCATCATAGCCATCTTGTACTATGAGCAGATTGATGTGTTTGTCCTTCTTATCTTTAGTCAGATATGTTGGTAATATTTTGAAGGATTTCTTGATTTTTTCCAGCACATATACATTGATGGATACATTATTTTGCTTTTCAAATCTGGGGATTCGCCTGATGGTCATCGGGAACTGTATACCTTTCAGTTGTAAAACGTTGCTGTAATGGGGGTATGATGATAAGCGATAAGCATGTTCATTTACCGGATGAAGTGCTGAAACGATGGCCCACGCAAAACATGCCTGATCATCGTTTTTGACATTATTACATGCATTTTTTCTATTTATCTGACGGGGTAGCTCGATGTAGGAAGAGCCAAGTTGTGGAGTGAATTTGTTGATATTCACCCCCAAATTGACCACTTTCTTTAGAGCCCATCCAGAGTATTTTTTACTGAAACTCCTCAAGCTCCCTCATGATTGGATACACCACTTGTTTCTTGAACCACTCATTCAAGTCCGTGTCTCGATGTGGTAAAATATTCATATTCTACGACTATGTTTGCTCCTTTCGCAATCTCGAATTCCCCGCAGAAGGCAGTGTTGACTTCTTCAGAGCATTTTGGATCCTCCTTTTGAAGATTGCCAAACAATCAGTCAGGAATGATCCTGGATCCTTATGTTTGAGGTTGCCAATCACTGCGGTTCGGATGCGGGATCCAAATGCAGAGTCGGCATCATCCCAATGCACACGTTCTCTTGCTCCTTCTGGTCGTGTTTTCAGGCCTTTCTCTTGCTTCTGCACTGCTTTGGTTTCATTTCTCATAGTGATAATGTTCCTCATGCAGGCTTCTAAATGCTGCTTCTCCCCGACAGAAGTTGCTTTCCTCACTGCATTTCTAATACGTTTCACCCCCTTGGCATATTCACGTAACCCCTCCTTCATCTTCCCTTCATCATTAGGAGTAATGACTCCTAGGATGGATGCAATGAACCAGAACGACGAAAGTCACTAGAACACTTCTAGGCTCGGCCTGTTCGAGTCGTTCAGTGACACCTTAGTTTTAGGTTTATTGTGTAAAATAAGCATTGAAATGTGGTTTGTAACTATTATACATTCTGTATGATAGTGTAGAAAGTCATTAGAATTCATTTCGTGACCATTTCAATGTTCATTAACAGGAAACAGGCGTTATAAATTAGTTGGTTATTGAGAACACTAATTTATAGTAAAAGCCGGGAAACGAGGTTTCCTTAGGCCTACCGGACGGTTATAATGGACATGAGCGACGTGATATGCATTATCTGTGAGAAGTTAGCGAAAGAACGTTATTTTCAAACAGTTTGTAGAGTAGTATTCAAGTTCAGTATAGAGATAAATATTCTTGCATTTATCTCTCGTTTTTGATTAATTAGAGTACAACAGCGGAACTGTTTAGTTCTTGGCTTTGTCGAATACCCTCTCAGTGCATTATTTCAAGAGTGAACCGAATGCAGCCGTGGAAATTCGTGTGTAGTCTGGCAGTCGTCGATTTCTTGACGCCAGTTTTGTGTAAGGGAATTATTGTGATTGGTTGAAACGGCTGTTGTAGGCGTTACTTGCGCGTCCGAACGGCAGGTGTAATTTTGCGGCGAAAGAGTTTGGTTGCGGGCAGGTAGCCAATGGGAGAGCGCCATTCGCTATTTCGCCAAGTAAGAATGCGGAGAGAATGTCAAGTGTATATATAAATATCGAACTTTTTTGAAAATTCTCTCTCTTGCAGCTCGTGTTTCGCCGAATTTTTTGAGTGTAAAGACGTGTTAAAATCGCGAGTGTAAGTGAAGTGCTGTGAATAGTGTTAGGTGGTAGACTAGGGAAGTAATACCTAGTTATCCCGCGTTTCTTTCAGGAGAAGAAAGAAGACACTTTCCTTGGATCTCGAAGAACTGTTCGCCGGCTAATAACCGGGTTCAGTGAAGAAAGAAGATAGCGTTGAGTAACAGGCGAGACCGTTCTCCTTCTGAGTTGGGCCAGATTACGGGGAACTCGACCAGCGGCTACCTTCTCGGGTGAAGAAAACGTTCGTACACGTGCTTGAAGAGAGGATCGCTTTGTTCTCGGAGTACGTCCAACATCAGATACCTGACCACGTGGCGACGTTCTCGGGCAAAACTCAAAAATAAAAATCCACAGTGAAGAGTGGTTGGTAATTTACTCAGTTGTCACAGATTCCACGCTGAAACCTAACGTTGCCAACGTAGTGGAATCGATAGACGTTAATTCTGAGGCCACAAGACACCATTAGGGGGTACTTTGTGTACTACTCGAGCTTAGAGCCCGCCGTGCTCTGAGTACCTTGGCAACAAATCCTTCCAACTCCATCCTGCGGCCGTTTCTTTCGTCCTAGAAACGAGCCATCGATTGGGTTCCGTGTTCCTTTCGTGTGGCAGTGAATTTCGCGGTCTTGGTTAGGGTTAAAACAAGTGGGGCGTTGGCGTACCTTGGTATCGCGCGGGAAAACCGAGGTCAACCGGCATAACCGATTTCTACGACTTGAGGTGTGGTTATCGAGTTATTTCGGTGTAGCAAAATTTTAGTGACGAACTTTAAACTTTTTAGCTTTGTATAGTTTGCCACAAAATTCCGTGAATCCTTCTAATCGAATTCAATCCCAATTCGATCCTCGTTGGGGATGTCTCACTTCACGAGAAGTAAAACAGAAAAACAAGAAATGTCTTCACTCGGAGAACACCCTCCCAGAGGCAAAACGTCGCCTCGACAATTTCTCAAACAGGCGTTTGGATTTCGACAGAGTAGTCTGTCGCAACATAAAGGGGAAACCGCGGAGAACGAAACCGTCCCTGGAAGCCGTGCCGGACGGCTTCCAGGGAACTTCTCTCGCGCGCACTCCAGTGGGGCCTTCTAGCCTGAAGAAGGTGGCCACACGCCTTTTCGGTCGGTTAACGCCGACTAGCCGTGCTAAGTCCGAGGAACAGTATCCCAGGGCTGAAAGTGAAGACATACGCGCTACGTACCGTGTTGAGTCGGATGGGATACCTGGATCCCCAATAATAAACAAAATATAAACTGGCACAGATCTTTTAGATTCAAAGTCTGACAGGGCCACTAATAATGACGAACGGGGAATAGGGCAGGCGGTGACGTCCTTTTTGGCGATGGACGGCCGTGACGGTAGACGACGGACTGTGACGCTACCAAGGGAGTTTCACTCCACGAGAAGTCAGGAGCATTGCTCCACTAGGGGCCTTATGCCCAACCCGCAACCCTATGATGATAGGCCGAATTCTGAAGTGTACGCTTTAGACGCGCGGCTGAGGGCTCTGCGGTTTGATAGCGAGCGGCCTTCTGCCCGAGCGAGTGTGTGTTCTGAGCACACAGTAAAATCGGTAGCGTCTCTACGACAGGACGACTTCTACGAGGGGTACGAAACTGTCGATAGTTACTCTGAAATTGATTTTAATAACACACGATCACCTGGTGTAGCGTGCAGTAGGCACAGTCGTGATGACGAGGGCACGGAGGAGTGTCCGGGTGGTGGAATGCGTGAGGGCGTTTGTGAGGTAGTAGATCACCTGGGGAACGCTCACTCGCGGGTTCAGTCGTCACGCCAGGTGCCTGGAGTACTTGTGGGGGTCAGGGGAACCCCGAGACGCCGCGGTGAAGGCTGGGCTCTCGAGAGAAGGGTTTGCCGTGTGCCTGATGATGGGAGACGAAACATTGTCTACCCCAGACAAGCCCAAAGGGGCGAATACCCTATTACAGGACATATCGTCCAACGTGCTGGGCTGAGTGTTACCCCTACCTGTGAGGTGAGGCTGACAATCAGAGTTCCACCAAGTGGGGGGTAGCACAAAACTTTTCAACAAAGTCACCACGCTAGCTTTTAAACAGTGTAGATGGAAGTAGGTCTTTGATTCAGGGTAAAGGTGGTCGGTAATTTGAAACGAATTCAATTGGAAATAACTTTAATAGCCCCCTCAATATTAGTTCATACTTAAGACGCTAGAGTTGAACGACTTGGCTAATAACCCTACAAGCATAAGGCCAACACCAGGGCGTACAGGCTGTGATAAGATGACAGATGACAATTATAAACTAAACTGCCAGGAGCGAGGTTAAATGTTATTGTTTTCAATATTGATTTATTGATTATTATTGAATTTAAATTGAATGATTGGGATGCTAATAACTGAATTCAGCAGACTAGGCGAGCTCTAGCTATCTCTACTGAATACTTTATACACTGAATCTAACCTACAGTGCCTAATGTCTTGCCTTCAAAAGGATTAACGCCACTAAATACCTGAAGTATGCATACCAGAGGTTCACAGGTGGGGTGAATGTTCATGAGTAATGCAGGTAAGCAATAAATAGGTACAAGTAAGCATATGAAGTGATTATATATCTCCAGACAATGTTTATTTGTAGATCAGCTGTCGGAGAGGTACTTCTAGTAGCAAGCTACCCCGCTGTATTGGCAAAGACTAGTATCTCGCAGCAATGGTGTGAGGCGCATGCAGAAATGGAATAACATTACCTTGTCACTGGTGTGGGATTTCCAGTTTATTTCCCTCAGGCTAATGTCTTTCCGTCCCTTGGGTAAGCCTTAAGGAGAGCTGATGTCTACTGGATGACTAATCAAGGCATTCATGCAAGTTATCATGAAAAACATACAATCACTAAAAGCTGCTACTGGGGTGTTACTTTGGTATGTGTACAGGAGGTGCAGCGGAATGGATGATGCAAGCGGAGAACCACAATATGATACAGATGGAGAACCAGAAGAGGCCTAAAATAATAGCATGTCACTAGTTGAATTCTAGATATGGTTGAGCGTTGATTGAAACTAATGGAGTGGAGGTTAGTAACCATTGACGTACCTTGGATGGTGGGTGGCCTCGAAAGTGTTACGGACAGTCTTCAGATCAAGTAAGAATCTTATCGACTTTAAATTGTTTGATCCAACTAATGTTGCCTACCAGCCCATTCGCCTGAATAGAGCCAGTTGAAATTACTCAAATTCGAAGATTCTTTGATTAAATTTGCCTAAAGCATGAGCTATCTCACCATGTGCTCCCTGATCAGAAAAAGAAAGGAAAAGTCTTTTTTTTTTAATCCCAGTACTGCCTCGTTGAAGTTCAGTTACTTTTTGAGTCTTAAGTCATACATCAAGTGTCGATTCTGACATTTGTCATAGTTGACATTTGTTTGTTGATAGGTTATACGTTTATCAAAATATTTCTTAACGATTTCCTTCAATCCTTAATTTCATCCACTGCATCCAGGTACTTGTAGCTTTTATTCAGTTAAACTTGAGATTTTTATGACTTTTATACTATTAATTTTGACATCTATTTTGAGGTTATGTTATGTTTGTTTACATTTCATATTTGTTTTTCAGAGATTAATCTGGAACTGAGGAATTCAATACGGCCAAAAGGAACCGAGATCGAACAATTTTGCCACCAATATGAATCTGCACCGAAGAGAGTCTAATATTGAACCCATCCCCACTGATCGTAACTTCGAAGAAGTCCACGACTGCTTCAATGAGAAGTAGGGACAACCATCCACGAAAGCGACTTCGTAATATTATTGATAACAGGTTTTATTTCAGATGAAAACACTCTTGTAGGATAACTCACAGTAGATATTATATTAAGTATTGTGGATTATTTTGGGAAGAATAAATAAGTACAAGCATATTGTATCCTATTACGAGCTTATTGGCATAAATCAAGCTGAGTCAAAATCAACCCTTAACAACACCCCCTTTTCCTCAGAGAAGTTTTTTTTCAAAAAAAAAAACTTTCACCCTTCAACCTTGCAACATACTGGACATAACATACTAGATATATATTGAATTCCTTCACTAACATCGTCTTCTACTTCGGGAGGGTGCGCTTTGATGTATTTGGCATGCCAAATACCACAAGATTTCCCCTGGTCATCGCCCAGCTCATAGGACCACGGCGAACAAATCCTAATAATTTTAAAGGGGCCCTTGACCCTTGGAGCTAACTTAGACGTGATCCCATTGCTACCATCGGAAATCATATAGTTCCGCCTCCATACCCGTTGGTTCAAAAGAAATTTATCGGGGAGTCGCCGGAGATTGTAGCGCTTGCTACTTTTCTCAAAGGCCCTGATGAGTCGTTTCGACACATCCTCAAAAACTTCAGCCAATGCCTTCGATTGAACTACTACATCATATGCTGTAGTGGGTACCAGACCATTCAAAGGGTGTTCTTGTTTGCCCGAGAGACTGATCTCTCTGCCAAAATTCACGAAATTCGGCGCAACTTGGGTTGCTTCATGTTTCGCGGATCGGATGGCACATCCCACTCTGGCCAGGTAACTGTCCCAGGTCTTGTGATTATCTGAGGCGTATGCGGTCAGCATGGTTTTAATGACCCTATGCACTCGCTCGACAGGATTTGCCTGCGCATGATAGTAAGCAATGAATCCCATCTCAATCTCGTACTCGTCGCATAGTTGTCGGAATTGGTTACTCCGGAATTGAACGCCGTTATCTAATATTATCTTCCGGGGAGCCCCATAGATCAAAATAACGTGGTCTTCAAAAGTTTTGGCCACCATTTTGGCTGTTATTTGCCGTGATGGATACAATAAAACAAACTTACTGAAGACATCACACACTGTAAACATATAGGAGTACCCAGATGAGGTTCGAGGTAAGGGACCCACGATATCAATACTAACAATTTGCCATGGTCTTGTAGCTTGTGGAGAAGAACTCAACATGAGACCTGCTGCGGCCTTCTGCTCAGACTTCGTGCTAAGACATGTAGAACGTCGAATATGCCGAGCCACCCCCGCCTTCATCTTTGGCCAATAGTATCGCTCACTAATTCTAGCCACGGTTTTGAAAATTCCAGCGTGTCCACAGGTAGGCGGATCGTGGTGTTGCCTAATGATTTCAAGTCGATCTTCCTTCGGTACCACCTTCAACCAGCCGTCGAAATCATCACGTAATTCCGGATAACGTAATGTTACCCGTTTAAAAAGTGCATTACCCGTGTAACGCCACAATGGAAATCTCCCTGGATTTTCCTCCACCTGACGTACCATCTTTGTGTACCACTTGTCTCGTGGAATTGTCTGGCAATATGTCACCTCAGCCACCACAGGAACGGCTCGAGAAAGAACGTCTGGGACAATGTGATCCTTCCCTTACCGGTGGACAACTTCAAAGTTGTATTGTTGAAGCCGAACGGCCCAACGTGCCAGTCTGCCAACCGGGTCCTTAAGGAAGTTGATCCACTTCAAGCTATGATGGTCTGTTATTACTGTAAACTGCGTGCCTTCGAGGTACGGGCGCAGCTTTTCAATAGCGAATAGCACGGCCAGGCATTCTTTTTCCGTAGTACTGAACTTGCGTTCCGAGCTGCTTAGTGCTCTGCTCAGGTAACAGACTACCTTTTCCCCTTCGGGGTGTGTCTGTGATAAAACTGCCCCAAGGCCATGATCAGACGCATCGGTTTGAACTACAAAAGGCAGTGAATAGTCTGGGCAGGACAGCACCGGTACCGAGACAAGATACTCCTTAATGTTTTGAAGCGCCCGCATACACTCTTTGCTCCACACAAATGGTTTATTTTTCTTGGTGAGATCACACAAAGGAGCCACAATGGTAGAGGAATTAGGTACAAAGCGCCTATACCATGAAGCAAGGCCTGGAATACGGCGAACTTCGCTAACGTTTCGCGGTATAGGCATCTCCAAAATTGCGCTTACCTTCTCAGGGTCGACCAACAACCCAGAAGAATTTACTATATAACCCAAATATTCAAGTTCAGGTTTGCAGAAATTACATTTCTCCTTGTTCAACGTGAGACCGGCTTGCATAATTCGAGCTAGAACCTCTTTCAGAATCTCCAGATGTTTCTCAAAGTCCGAAGTACATATTATCACGTCGTCCAAGTAGACAAACACGTACTGTTCCAGATCGACTCCAATAACCCTGTCTATAAATCGTTGCCAAGTGGCTGGAGCATTGTGCAACCCCATTGGAAGACGTCGAAATTGGAACAGTCCACGATTTGGGACAATAAAAGCGGTGTACTGTTTTGAGGATTCTGAAAGTGGTATCTGCCAATATGCACTTTTGACGTCTAACGTGGTAAGAAAGTTGGCATCCCGAAGTTTATCAAGCGTCGCGCCTACGAAGGGTAGAGGATATGCATCGCGTTTCGTCACTTTATTCAGTGCACGAAAATCGACGCAAAAGCGGTATCGGCCATCAGGCTTCTTTACTAATAAGATAGGCGATGCCCACGGAGAGTTAGAAGGTTCTACTTCCCCGTCTTTCAGCATCTGATCAAGTTCCTCCTGGACCTGCTTCTGTAAAATAGGAGATATTGGGTAGTTGCGCTGCCTGATTGGCGGCGAGTCCGTTTCAATAGTATGCTCGACAAGATTGGTACAACCTAATTTATTGCCCATCTTAGCAAAACTATCATCCACCAACTTTGTCAATCGTTGCTTCTCAGAATGGGATAGCGTGTCGAACGAGTGTATCGTATTGACAGTGGGAGTAACACAGGCCTCTATGTTGTCCCGGAAGTACCACATATCCGAAAACAAATCAGATATGATGGCCATACGAATCCAGAAATTCATGCCGAGTATCAAGTTATGTGGCAGTGCAGGCACTACCAGCACATCTATCACCCTGACCCTATCCCCCAATCTGATAGGCAATGATACTTCTCCCAAAATTTCACAACCTTGGCCATTCGCTTCAGTACACTTTGGGATATAAGATTTCTGAAGAAAACACAATGTGCTCAGCTGATCCCACCCGAGAGCACCTAACACAGACCTCGTGGCTCCGGAATCAAGTAATCCTAAGAATTCCTTACCGAAAATGTCCACCCGAAGGTAAGGCCTACTATCGTTCTTCGCATGGGCAATGACGAAGTCTAATAATATTTTATGAAAAGAATGAAAATATATTTAGATTCGAAGGACCATTCTGTTCATCCATATATACAAAAAATGAAAAAAATTATGAAAAATGAAAATTTGGGCTCTCAAGGGTTAATATGTGTCATGTCTAAAAATTTTCTTTTGGTTATATTTGTTTATTCAAAATTTCTGGGTGTTCAAAATCCATCTTGTGATCCTCAATGTTACTCAGAGCGCAAGAATGAACGTTTCGTCTGCAGTCGCTTTCATGTGAAACTATTTGAGGGGCTAGATGTTTGGCCTATATATGTTATAGAACAATCCATGCATGAAATTTTGTATACTAAGTTGGATTTTTGTTTGTTCAATATTAAGGTTTCAACTTTGCTATATAATTTAGAGATAGTGATGACATTTCTTTTGGAAACTATAAAGTTATCATTTCGAAATACATTAATTAATTTTGGTGTTAGTTCTTGAATATAAGGTAATGTCTACTGGGGTTGGACTTATGTATTGATGCTGATGGAGAGAAAAACCTTCTTCTTGAATTATAATATAGTTATGGAGACAAGTGATAGCTTGGACATGCTTTATAATATTACTAACCCCACCAATTATGGGCTTTCTCAAAATGCCAAATTTTCCAGCCATGATCCCAAATGTGTTTTCAATAAAGCGACGACATCGGCTCAAGCGATAATTAAAAACTTTCTTTTGTATATCCAAGCCTAATGTGAATCGACTGACGTGATATAAGTACATATCTCTGATAACATTAATATATATAAAAATGATGAAATATTGAAAATTGACCTAACGTAACAATGTATATAATAAAAATCACTACAAAATATGAACAAACAGTTCATATCATATGCCTTCCTCTTCATAAAATAAAATATACGCTTCGCCACCCACAAGTGATTTGGAGGAGATTGGTGACGCACAAGAATCGTTGAATTCATGCCACATTCCCGCATAAGGATGCCAGCAGTAAGCTGTGTAGTAGTCACTGTATCTAGTGCCGCTGTGATTAGAGAGTGCGTAGAGATTGTAGCGACAAGGGGCTACATCGGCTACCGCATAGTTCTTCATGTCCAGACGTTCTAACGGGAAATCTGCCGTGACATTTAGTTTTCCCCTGGAACTATCGGATGGAGAGAATCGTTTGAGATCGATAACGATTTTGAGCACTTCCGCCCCTCTTCACACTGCGAACATCTTGGCTTCTCATCACCTTCCAAAATCTCTTTCCTGGTAAAAGCGTCTAAGCAATGATATAATCCGAGATGACCTGTTATTTGTGGAATAGGCAGTGAAAGTTCCCTAAGTGGATCGAAGGTCACGGAACAGTAACCACAATATGTGCATTTTAGGGTCGATTTTAGTTGGCCGAAGAAGTTTTCTAGTATGTTGGAATTGCCTGTCCATGACACTTGCGATTCATTGCCGTTACTCAATTTTTCGTCTGATCCTGTTGAAATTGGCTTGTGTTTATCTGGGATTTGATTGATATCTTCGTGCAGTCCTTTGAGTAGGTATCTCAAAAATTCCTGGGCATCTAGTTGTGCATGACCCATGAAGCGAGGTGCATGAAGTTCGATTTGACTCTTTAGGAAAAGCGTATTTACCACTTTGTTAGACAATTCTTCCGACCACAAGTCTTTGATGACTTCGGCAAAAGTTTTCATCAGAGTATCTCTCATACTCGAAATACTATTATTCATGTCCTTCACGTACCAGGATATGAGCGCATATATAGCTTGATAAATGAAAAGCTTCATCAGCAACCAGCACATATGGCGAAGGTGGTAATATGTCACGTATTATCTCTCTGCTGGGTACATTGAATTCGTCATTTTCAAAACCTGTACCCATTTCTGATGCCTTAAAAATACCACCATCACTTCGTCTTCCTGTCGCTCCTATATCCACTATTATAAATTTATAACTAGCATCAGCAATACCCATTAATAATACTGTGGGAACCTTTATAGTTGAAATAGGTTGATCCACAGTTTGGAGGAGCCTAAAGAAATATGAATTGGTTGTCAATATCTCTATTTAATATGATCACAAACTTGAATAACGACATGTTTTCCATCCAACGCCCCTATACAGTGTGGAAAGTTCCATTTCTCCTCCATTTCTTCTGCAACACTTAACCAACAGGTTTCAGTTAATTCTATAAACACATCAGTTTTTAATATTTGCCATATGTGCTCACAGGTTTCAGTAATAATCAAACTTGCTGTGCTTTTCCCTATGCGATATGCATAACTTAGGGAAGCTATAGAATCGCCACTCACCAAAAATCGCAATGTCAAAAAAAGTTTTTGCAATGAATTTTCGAATGCTTCACTACTCATTTTAAAATAATTGTTAAACTCACTTCTGTCCAGCCGTAATTCATTCACTAGGTGGTGCCAATCTCCTTGATTTCTTCTATTTACATTGAGCGGATGAACATGCCAACGACGTTTCCTTGTTTTTTTCTTAAGCAATAATATGCGCCTATTAAAGCAATTATACGCTTTTCCATAATCATTGAAGCCATAGGTTAACTGAAGGGCATTTGTTGAAAATGAGGATATGTTACATTGGATAAAAACAAGTTGTAACGATTAAAAGTGCCGCTCAGTTATGAACGGAGCAACATTGGACGAGCGTTGTAACATTTGAAACGCCATCGCTAAACGTCTAGCACTAAACAATACTTAATGTTACTGCTTACCTGGAAGAATATCTTTAGGTATCGGCTCGAAAGGCTTTTGAATAGATTTTTGGAAATTTTAAGAAAAATTGTCTGTCAATTTGAAATGTTTATTTTTCTCACAAACTTTTTTTTTTTTTTTAATAACAGTAACTAAGGAACATGAAATGAACAGTCATGATGCAGGATTCAAAATAGATATAACATTCTCCTCCCCAGTAATTGTTTCAACATAGAAGATTTCAATGAAACAATTACTCTTCTTTCTTCTCAATGTCCAATACGCACAATTTTGTAACAGGTCGTCGCAAAATGGTTCCATTGGCAAGTTTCACGTCGACAACTCTTACTTTGCCGTCTCTTCCTGGATGAACTTGTATAACTCTCCCCTTCGGCCAAATATTCCTTGGTCCGTTCGGATCAATGACAACTACGATGTTGTTTTCGTGGATGGGTTTATTATTATCATGCCACTTACTTCTGTTCACCAAAAATGGTAAATACTCTTGCACCCAACGCTTCCAGAATTGATCAGCTAGCCTCTGGGAGGCTCTCCATCTGGAAAGTAGACTAAGGTCTTTTTCTTCAGCTCTTGAAAAAGATGTGGCAGCATAATCAGGCCCAATCAGAAAATGATTTGGCGTCAGAGCCTCAGAGTCATCAGAGTCAACAGAAACGTGAGTCAATGGCCTAGAATTTATAATGTTTTCCGCTTCAGCGAAAACTGTTCGTAAAACATATTCTTGGGGACATCGTGATGTCAGCATTTCTTTCATTATTTTTTTCACAGACTGAATCAGTCTCTCCCATGCTCCTCCCCAATGTGGAGCTGATGGAGGGTTGAAAAACCATTTTACCTCTTTCATAGTGCAGAATTTCCTAATTTCGGTTTGGTCCAATCCTTTCAATTCCTCAGCTAGTTCTTTTTCAGCAGATTTGAAATTGGTGCCATTATCACTGTAGATTTCATCAGGGAATCCTCGTCTGCAACCAAACTGTCTCAGTACGTGAATGAAACTATTTGTACTGAGATCTTGGGCGATTTCCAAATGTATGGCCCTAGTTACCATACATGTAAAAATAACTCCGTACCTTTTCTCCCTGCTCCTTTTCACAGCTACATTGATAGGTCCGAAGTAGTCTATACCAGTTTTGATGAAACACCTCACAGTTGGTTCCAGGCGACATTTTGGAAGTTGTCCCATGATGGGTATTGTTGGCAATACTCTTTTATTCTTACACATTTGACATGATTTCCAAACATTTTTCACGGCTTGTCTGATACGAAGAATCCAAAATTTCTGCCTTATATTAGTAATAACAGTTTCCTGTCCATGGTGGTGTACTTGTTCATGATAAAATTGAATTATCAATTTGGTTAGTCCATGTTTCGGATCGAGAATTATTGGTTTCTTCAAGTCTTCATCCAGTTGCGTCGAATTATTCAATCTTCCCCCCAGTCTGAGGATTCCTTCTTTGTCCAATTCACACGAGAGTGTATAGAGCCTGCTGGATCTCTGCAGAGATTTCATGTGCTTGAGAGAAACAATTTCGTCATGAAAACTGTCGTCTTGAATTTTTTTAAAGAGGAGTTTCTCTGCATTATTCAATTCCATGACCATGAGTTCACCATTACATTTGTTTCCCCTGCAATTTCCGATGAATCTTAGCATCCATGCTGTTGCTCTCCTGATACGATTCCATTTTGAGAACCGCCTTGGATCTGGAACAATGAATTTCTCATTAGAGAAGCTCAAGAGAACGTGCTCATTCCGGATTTCCAGATCTTCCTTTTCAACAGAATCGACACATTTCTCCTTGGGCCAATTATCCATACTTCCTCGCAAAAAAATAGGACCGTATAACCACGTGCTTTTAGATGAGAAATCGAGTGGTTTTATTCTTTTTGTTGCTTCATCCGCAACATTTTGTCTGGATGGTACATATTTCCATTGCACCATCTCAGTGAGGTCATGAATTTCGGCTAGACGTTGAGCAACAAAAACTTTGAACCTATGAGCTTCAGAACGAACCCAGTGTAAAACAGTTTTCGAATCTGTCCAATAATATACCTCGGTGATATTTAACCTCAAATTTGTTCTCAAAGAATGTCCTAACCGTGCCCCCATAAGAGCTGCTTGTAACTCTAATCTCGGGATAGAAATGGGTTTCAGAGGTGCAACTCTTATTTTTGCACTCACGAAAGCTGTCTGAACTTGATTTTCCCATTCTATTCTGAGGTACGCCACACTTGCATAACATTTTTCCGAAGAATCTGTGAAAATATGTAATTGAATTCTACTCCTTTCCCTGTCAAAAGTGAAATATTGTCGAGGAATTCTGAAATTACTAATAGTTTTCAAGTCCTCAATCCATAAAACCCATTTCTCATACAATTCATCCGTAATTTTGTCGTCCCAATCGATTCCATTTTTCCAAAGATCCTGGAGTATAACTTTACCTTGGATGATAAAATTTGCCAAAAAACCTATCGGATCAAATATCGACATGATGACTTTCAACACCTCCCTTTTTGTCGGGCGTTGTTTTAATTTCAGAAGTTGTTCGTTGACCTTGTGAAATTTAGTTTGAAACACAAAAATGTCTTGCTCAGGATTCCACCAGGCTCCTAGAATCCTTTCGATTCTGGGTCCTAACTTCTGAGCCACTAGTTCCTTATCAATATCTTCCAATACCGAATCGGAATTTGAGATCCAATTACGGATAGTAAAACCCCCTTGACTGTGAACATATATTATGTCTTGAATCAATTTTTTGGCTTCATATTCACTGTCAGCATTTCCGAGATAGTCGTCCATGTAGTGATCGTCTATAATAGCTCTCGAGGCTTCAGGAAATTGAGTCAAAAAATCAGAAGCATTTCTGTTTTTGGCCTCTTGAGCTAAGCATGGACCACTAGTCGAACCAAAGAAAACTACTTGTATCTCATAAATACTTGGTGGACAATTGCGATCCACACCCCTCCATAGGAATCGTTGAGCAGAACGATCCTCCTCCCTGACACTGATCTGAAGGAACATATCCAATATATCTGCTGCGAATGCGTACTTCTTTATTCTGAAGTTCAGCAGAATATTATACAGGGAGTTGTAAAGATCAGGACCAGTGAGAAGACAATCATTCAAACTCACTCCTTCCGATTTGGATGCAGCATCGAACACAACTCTCAACTTGTTAGGTTTATTTGGATTCGATACACCAAAATGTGGAAGATACCATGTTTTTGGATGATATATTTCAGATTCTTCTTTTGAAAGTTTCCTAATGTAACCTTTATTTTGGAAGTCTAAAATTTTTTCACAATATGCGTTTCCAAATGCTACATTTTTGTCCATTTTCTTTTCTGTGGAAAGTAATCTCTTCAAGGCGTTAGATTTACTCTCAGGAAGAATGACATTCTCATTTTTCCATAAGAGACCTGTTTCGAACCTATCACCGTTTCTTTTCATTGTTTTGTCTAAAATATCCTGTGCGCGTTTGTCTTCTTTGGACACGGACTTATTGATGTTTGATAAACCAGTATTATCAATTTGCCATTGTTTCTTCACCAAATCGTGAAGAATGTCCAAGTCGTCTTTTTCCCCATGACAAACATAGCATACATTATTATGGTCAAACGTTGTGCCTAACCCTGTACAAATATTTCCATGAATGACCCAACCCAAAAGAGTTTTGCTGAGTGCAGGGCCATCCCAAGGACCAGTTATAATTTTTCTATTGACCAAAAGTGGCCAATTGTCTTGACCAATCAATAATTTAGGCTTTGCATCAAACATTGACGGAATTTTATTATCAATATAAGCATATCGGGTAGAAATTTTATTCATATCAACACTTTGCGTCGGCAATGACATTCCTTTGATGGTTCTGGCGTGACGTAATTGAAAGGTCTTACCATTTTCCGGAGATTTGATGTTGCATGAGACAATACGTGAGTCCTCTTGCTGCTTGACTTGATTGTTTGTCCATTGAATGTATAAAGCATGCTGAGGTCCATCGAGTTCCAGCTCATCAGCTAAATCCTGGTCAATTAGGGTCACCGTTGAGGCATCATCTAAAAGGGCATAGGTGTTCAATAATTTTTCTCCACGATATATTGTCACAGGTAAAATTTTCAAAAGAACTTTGGTATTTGTTGAGATATGAAAATTTACTTCTGGTTCACTAACAAGTACAGGATTTGTATTATTTCCACTAGATGTGTCCTTATGTAATAATTTATTGTGAGGTTTAGTACAATTGTTGATTCCACATACCTTGATTTTTTTACATTTTTTCAAATTGTGAAAAGGTATCAGACATGAAAAACAAATGCTTCTGGAAGTGACAAAATTCCATCTCTCTTCTATTGCCATGGAAATGAATTTTGAACATTTACTGAGATGATGTAGTTCACTCTCACAACACATACACTTTTTATCACCCTGTATATTAGGATCGGTGGTTGTCATAGTTACGTCTTTTCTGACATTCGATCTTTGTTTGAATTTATGGTTGTCACTTTTGAAATTAGTTGTCACTTTTGGCAGTACAATTTGACAAGCTACTGACGCTTTTTGATCCAACCATAAACTAAACTCAACCAATTTAGGATTGTTTTGTATTTTATTCGAGAAATGTTCTATCCAATTTATTTTGAGATTTGTGGGAAGTTTACTTATCAATTCCTGAAGTAGAATAGAATTCCGTAAGTGTTCCTCCTCATTTAGAGCTTCCATAATTCCAACTAAATTTTTCATTTCATCAGAAAACTCTATGAGCATATCTAATCTATCCTCTTTTACATTAGGAAAGCTCTTTATTTTATCCAACAACATCATAATGATATGTTCAGGACGACCGAATCGTTTTTCTAAAATGTCAATAACTTTGTCAACGTTTTGGGGTAAAATAAGTAAACTTTCTACAATTTTTCTGGCGTTTCCTTTAAGACATTTTTGTAAACGAATATGATTTTCCTCTCTAGAATAGCCACAAATAGCTGTAGTATTTTTGTACTGAAAAATGAAATTTGGCCATTCGATAGGATCGCCACTGAACGCGGGCAATTCTTTCGGCATGGATTGTCTAGTCAGAATTTTAGTTAGTTGTGACGAAGCGAGAGGATCATTACTGAAATTGGGATCTACGTTGCCACCGAAAGCAGGCAATTCTTTTCGCATGGAATGTCTAGTTAGAATTTCATTTGGTTGTGACGAAACGAGAAGATTATCATTGAAATTAGGTACTACCTTCTGAGATTCCATAGCCGACGACAGCGAACAATGGTCAAGCCTGTCCCATGGGCACTTACCGTCCACCCATTCTTCAATATTAGGCATTTCTTTCACTGACCCACTATCTACCGACTCTGATTCCTCTTCGGAAGTTTTCTCTCCATCCAACATCGCCATTTTCATTGCTAACTCCAAATCCAACATTTCCTGCTGATGTTTGTGCAAAAGTTCTTTTTTCTTCATTTCAATCTCGATTTTGGCTTGTTCCTGTCTGGATTTTCGGCTCTTCGTACTCCTTGAGTGGTTTGAAGTCACCTTAGAAGGAGATTTCTTGAAATTATTGTTGTCAAAAGTAGTTTTTTCTTGTTCAAATCCACGATTTTGAGTGTTTCCAGCATGACTTGATTCCGCCATTGGATAAGCTTCTCCTAAAGACGTCATTACTTTTTCTTCGGCAGCAGTTTTAGTTTTTAGACGTAGACTTCGTCTCACATTTGGCGCTGAACGAGACATCGTGACTATCACAGTGCAGGTTCTTTATAGGCAGAGAAGGACCAGTTTGTTACTGCTTACCTGGAAGAATATCTTTAGGTATCGGCTCGAAAGGACCAGTTTGTTACTTCTTACCTGGAAGAATATCTTTAGGTATCGGCTCGAAAGGCTTTTGAATAGATTTTTGGAAATTTTAAGAAAAATTGTCTGTCAATTTGAAATGTTTATTTTTCTCACAAACTTTTTTTTTTTTTTTTTTTTTAATAACAGTAACTAAGGAACATGAAATGAACAGTCATGATGCAGGATTCAAAATAGATATAACACTTAAGGCAATTTCGGGAAGAGGGGCGCCCGCCGAAGTGTTGATCCCCAAAATTCCGGAAAGCGTTGTCACCATTTAGACCAGAACATGTCGGTCGGAGAACGTCTTATCGCCTCCGCCTCATGGACCAAGACGGGGATAGCATTTGAGTAAAAATTCAGGCCAAGGAGGAAAATCTCCGCACCACTCATTAATTCAGTGAGTCGGCCGTTATTCTGGTTGCTTGTTAACAGCACTTCAATGATTGGTTTAATTTTCCACAGATCATGGACGCTGGGATAGAAGATCTCTACAGTTCTCCACTACCGTCGGAGATCGACAGAGCTGAAGAGGTGAGAACCTCTCCGACTGTAACCCCAAAAACTGTCAAAGGGGCTCCACGTCTGGTGGACCGGATCACACAGACCACGTCGAATCCATTTGTACGCAACGCATACTTTTCATTCGAACTTCCCGTCCAGGAGAGTAGCCGGAGTCGGGCTAGTCAAACATCGACGCTTGGCCGATTGAACAATTCTAGGTCCAATTACCGGCCCGAGCCACTACTCTGCCAGATCCGCTGAGCCAGGAGGGTAGCAGCAGAATTTCGGGGACAGTAGACTCAGTTTCCTCATACTGCGTAGCACGGAGACCGCCGCCTGTCGTTCGTCTATCAACAAAACGACCCTGCGATCAAGCAATATATGTACCACTTGAGCAGGGCCTCTGCTGGCGCTGTGGCCACCCGGGGCACTTCCGATCTGAATATAATGAAGAGTACCGCATTTTCTGCTCTAAATGCAGAAGGTATGGAACACGCTCCGTCGATTTTACTTGCGAAACTGTTCGCGCCTTGTTCCAGGCGATAGGACGGATCCCAGTCGCGGATCCAGCCGAGGCTCCCGCTTTGGCTCACGACACAACCAGTAGAGAATTGAATGCAGACATTTTTCTGGAAAAAAAATCTGAAATATCAGTAACGGAATTTCTGGAAGTCCCGAACGAGAACAAAAATCCACATGTTAAAAGAGATTTAATGAACTTTCTTAAGATGTCAGAAACGAGGATACATTTACACAAATGACGATAACTAAAGAACATGCAAAACAAACAATACCATTGGAAAAATGAATATTGTTTCGCAATGGATATGAAATGAGAGTGAACCTAAATCTGTGAACCCCTCTCATATATCTGTCGAGAACACAAATTGATAGATGTGAGTTAACGAACGAAATTCTGTGAATATTTCTGAGTCTGAGAATGATTTTCACTTGTGATAGTGATTTGACTGCAGATTCAACTACTCGTCAGAAAAATATATTAGCATTCTACCACCCAATAACGGATCGTGAAACTTGTTCACAAGTTTTAAAACACAAGTTCGGGATATTCGGAAAATTTAGTTTTAGAGAAGCGAAGACAGCACCTCATCTACCGGTGGTCTCATCAATAGTTCTTTCTCCTGATGAAGAGTTGGTAGAGCCAATAAAATTGGTGAATAACGATAAATCGTACACAACAATGGTGGCTACAAACGTAACACATGGTGGACGTGTCCAGTTAAAAAGCAAAAGAAACCCCACAACAAATGATTTTCCGATATTAAGGGGTTACTTGACCGTGTCTAGAGTTGAAGTGACTGCCACTAATGGGCAGAATCGACTCGAAAAAGATTCCATACCATCAACATCATGTTCCCCAGAAGAACCACAAACGTCCAAGAAGGCACCAACAACAACTCAGATCTCGGAGGAACTATCAACGTCGCGGACCTCAGAGGCATCTTCCTGGAGCTCTGATGTGCCGTCAACGTCCCGGAGCTTGGAAGCACCACAGAACCTGACTCAACAACCCGAATTATGGATAAAAACGCTAGCTGGTTTGAGGAACATAAAGTTGGAGAAAGTTGAAGGTGCGGCGTCAAATGGATCGTAATGCTACGGAGTTGAAATTATTCTCGAGCAAGGGACTGGAATACTTTCAAAGATAGAAGAGCTGACGAAGGAGCTGAAACGATTTGAGGTAGAGGCAGTTGAAATAGAAGAGGTTGCTGTGAAACTGGCTCAACAGCAAGATCATCTGATGAGTTATAATGAACAGATGCAGGCCTATTGGCAGGAAGTACTCACCGAGATGATTCAATAAATAATTGATTGATTTTAGTTTGATCGAGGGGCCGTAAATGTGAGATACGTTTGAATAGTATCACTACTTTGGTTCGGGTTTGAAGGTCGTCGTTTTTTCCCAGAATTTCTTCCCGGCGTTTTGTTGGCGCAAGTGGCTAGCTTCTGCAGATGCTCTTTCATCTTGAGTTAGACTCGAGTGATCGGAGTCCGCGAAAGCTTTAACCAATTTACGTTAGCAAACTAGCAAGTCACGCGTTACTTCGAAAACATTATTTTGTCTGCTTGTTATCCTTGTCAATGATTTTGAGGTGAGTTTTGAAATTGTTGAGTATCATGAATTATAATGTGGGGTCCTATTTTGGAGAAATATTTTGTGGGTGTATTATACAAGTTAGAAAACGATGTGGTCCCAAAAAGAACCACTAGGTTTTTGAACGTTATTTATATATTCCATAATTTTTTTTTCAGATTGAATCATGACCTGAATAAAATAATTTCAGATGAGGTCTAAGGTTTTTTGGACGAACTTCCTTCAGATATTGACTCGTTCAGTCCAAAAGCTCCATCCGTAGATGATCTGACGGTATTGACGGTCGGGAAGAGCAAGGCAATGATGATTTTATGAAAAATATTGACCCCACAGAAAAATATTATCGTGAATAAACCTATCAAGCATTCCAAGCAGTAGAATAAATTATGAATTTGATAGCGGAGACGAACTTCCTGGTATTTCAAACAAATTTGTTTAGAACTCAGCGATACAGCTTTCGGTGTCTTCCAAGAAACGCAGAAGAAACAAGGTGTTTCCTTGGTATGAATCTAATGATGGGCCTTACGAAGAAATCGAGTTATAGAGATTATTGGTCCTCCCCAATACAGATGAGGGATCCATATATTTTATCGAGCATGGATCGTGATCGATTTGGTTCTTGAGCAATATACACTTGAACGACAACACATTTCAACCAAAAAAAGGTGAAGCCGGCTTTGATGAATGATATAAACTCAGACCGTTGATTGATATTCTTCCAAAAACTTATTAGGAGAGTTATAAACCCAATGAACACCAGAGTATAGATGAGTCAATTGTTGAATTCAAACCTCGAAACATTGGAAAAAGACACTCCAAGAGGCTCAGATAGTTCCAACCTATTCTCCAATCAGACACCCAAAATCAAACCCTTTCGAGAGATAAAGATGAAAGAAATTGTACAGTGCATACGTGATCGGAAGGGCCATAAAACTGAAGAGTTCCGCGGTTCAAAACAGGAAAGATGCCCAGATAGCTGCACACGCTTATCTAGCATATATTCCGAGGGTAACAGACCGAATTGGAAAACTCTTGGGGAAAGACAACATGATAACGGTTTTTGAACCCACCAGGAAGATTCAACAAAGCCTCATGTCGGCTAAAGAAACGAGACCCAGTGTCAGCATCAGGGGTTTATCGCATACCGTGCACCTGTGGAAAGGTATACATCGGTACCAACAAAGATAAATGGAAACTAGGCTGAAAGAGTATGAAAAAAAACAACAGACGAGTCAGCTGTGGCGGAACACGCATTCAGTGAGGGAAACCACAGGATTCTGTTTGAAAAAGGGGAAAATCAATGCTCCCAACCAGAGATACCATGGTCGACTGATACAGGAGGCAATAGAGATCCACAAATGCACGGATAATTCCAACAGAAAAGAAGAAGCTGTGAACCTCAATCGAATATGGAATTCCATTTCAAGTTGATCAAAAATAACAAACAACATGCCAGCAGGTAGTGTGGCAGTTGATGCTGACGATACTTCTCCCAATCAAGTAATAACGGCAATCAATATTAATGAAAATTCTCCGAATCCAGAAGAATCTGGCTACCTGAAATCATATAAATACACTTTAGAAGGTCGTAGTATCTAATCATCGTAGTCTAACTGAAGAAGCTAGCCACTCGCGCCAGCTCAAGCTCAAGGCCATTAACGTAACTTCTGTCTCTGTATTTCCTGCGTCACGTCGTCCCGCCAATCACCATCTGCAAACAGCAGTCACCTGCAGTGTGAAATGCAAAGTAGCCGTGTCTATGCCACTCGCTATTTTAAGTAAAACTGGGATTTTCAATACTGAAGCGCAAGAACAGGTAAGAGCAGGAAAATGTATGCCGAAACTCATAATACAATATTGATGTGAAACTATCGAGAGATATTTTGAACATTCTCAGGGATGACTCTGTGATAACAATTACATGCTGCATCAGGCCTTGGCAACTAGGTTGGCATATGTTTGCTTACAGGAATCAGCAAAGGAAGCTTCAGAAAATGTTTTAATTTATGTTAAGTTCCTCCAGAGGTCAATCCAGAAATGAAAACTTTCATGAGCGCAGCTCATTCCAACTCGGAGCTTCAAGTAGGCAGAGCTCTTCCTAGTCTGTAACGAGCTATGAATCTCCTTTCAGAACCCAATGGAAATATCCCTAAGAATGTTAGAGACAATCAATCTGCTTGTTCATATGACTAATTCATGTCGTATTAGGTTGTTCACAACCTTACTAAGCAAGTCAGTTGAAGAAAATGTAGAGGAAACTTTCCTTTGAGAATTCCTTTTCGGGTCAGAGTTCAATGAGAGGGTAAAAGAGGCCAGGTCCCTCGAAAAAGCAGGGGAAGACTTACGCCTGTCAACCAGAGGATAATTCTTTCAATACTTTGTTGCCTGTTACTGAATTTTTCAGAAGAAAGTTGTGATTGATGGTAGAAGGGTCAACAAAATGTTAACGGCAGGCAGGATGTTTGGAGAGCCCTGGTCGTGGGTTTAACTATTTATTTTTGGATGGGGCGCCACCTGTTTTAGACCTCAATTAAAAAAGGAAAATAAAAACCATTTGTTAGGTCAGAGATAATTTAATTCTTGATAATTTGATCTCTCAGTCTACTAGAGAGGTGGAATAGATTGTTACACTCAAAATTTATATCAACGAACCTTGATAACTACTAACAGGGTTATTCAAATTAGCGGAATTCTCAATGGACACTGCTGCAGCTGCAGTGGAATCTTACATGGGTGAATTCTTAGAAAAGTGCTTCATACAAAGAACTCTGTTCTCAAGATAACAAAATGACATATCTTGCGATACTTTTGATACAGAAACTACTCTCAAAGGGAAAAAAAGTGATTTCAACTCAATGAATTTCATGATGAATTATTCAATAAGTGTACACTCTTAGAAAAGCAACGATCCCACTTAGTAAAACTTGGTAAATTGTAACTTTCTCACCCAATCATGAAGGTGGTCAACAACCTAACAGGCTCTACTCCCCATATTAGGACGTGCAGATGATATGTGCTCCCTCTCGTACTTGTGGTCCAACAAGCAGGTTGGAGTGCTCGTATTGAACAGCGACAAAACCAGATTTCAACTCCACTTCTTACTCGGAAACTTGGTTTCAACATCTTTCAATAATATTTCATTCAATTTCATCATTTACAGTTTTTGGCTAGTAGTTCACATTCGATACACCAATTTTCTTGTCACTATATCATTTCATTTATTTCGTTATTTAAAAATTTTTTGACTCATATTTCATATTCGATATCTCGATTTTTAAAACAACAGTATTTTCATTGATCAATCAATCCCTAATATCATCGTTGACCAATAAATTTGATTTTTGATTTTCTCACTTGATTTGTATTTTCATCCTTCCGTTCTTTGCAACAGATTCGATACAGTTAA
Source organism: Zygogramma bicolorata (assembly GCA_032362365.1). Classification (NCBI taxonomy): domain Eukaryota; kingdom Metazoa; phylum Arthropoda; class Insecta; order Coleoptera; family Chrysomelidae; genus Zygogramma; species Zygogramma bicolorata. The sequence continues at coordinate 130,822 of JAVJAQ010002094.1, forward strand.
TAATATAGACAATGGAAGTCCGAACCATTACCATTTAGCTCATCTTGTTGTGTTCAATATTGAGCGTGAGTTGAGAAGTGAATTGATACTTGTTTTGTCTGTTTTTGTTTTAGAAATTGTTTTGTTGTTTTTTTTTAGTTATCAATTTTGTGCTTGTATAAAACTATCAGATTATTATTGTCATAATCCGTTTCTGAAATGGAAAGCACCGAGGTATGTTTTACCTAATATAACCAAAATAAACCTAAATGCTTTTTTCTGTGTTTAATTTCAGGTCCAAGTTGAATGTAGTGAATGTGGAGGAATATTTTTGCTGGCAAGATTCCAGTATCATGAATGTACTCTATCGGATGGTGGTATCCAAGATAGTGTAGCCTTCTCAAGTCAACTGAAATCTGAGCCAGAAGCAGAAGATATAAATGAGACAATTTACAAAAATGAACTAGCAGAAGCGTTACAGGCGAGGAATGTTGTCTTATGGGACAACACATTGCCTCTGAAACAAAGGAGTAGAGAAATTAAAGACAAGATATGGAGAGAGGTATTCAACCAAATCAGTGGTTCAGTTCCATCGCACCAGTTGGCAAAAAATGGATAATCTTGAAAGATATGTTTTTGGAACATCTGAGGTGAGTTTCACTTACACAAGGTTTGTTACATTTTAATGAAAAAGTGGATTTCTCTATTGTACATCTAAACCATTGATGTTTCAAATATTTTGCATCAAAATCACGAATTTGTACTTTGAATTCAAGATGGAACTAATGAGTTGTTGCTTGGCATATTAAAGGAACTAGCACCACAAATTCCTTCTGTACAACAGCTGTCACCAGTGCTTTTGACCATACAGTCAGTGTTGGACAAACTTCCTACAAGAGTACGGATGAAAGCTAAAATCAAAATGTTGAACAACGACTTGTACCCAACAGAAACAGAATAAGTCGTTTCAATTTTTCTTACAACTTGAATCAATTTTTTTCTGTATTAAATCAATTTCGAAAATTCACAAACTGACAGTAATTCCTAGCATCGAGATACTCGATTTTGTAGGAAAAGTTACTCCTGACATCTGAATATTTGATGATGATAGATCGGCTTTTCTTCATCGTTAATTTTATTGACGTGAATGTTTCTTTGAGTTTTTGTTTCTCGAGCTGGTACGGGGACTCTGGAAGAGAAACTGATATGAAGAGTACTGTCATCCGCAAAACTATGTATAAAACAAGTTTTTTTCTCCAGCTTATCATTGATATGAAGCAGAAACACCTGTGGAACACCTCCATTTATTTGGAGAATATCAGATGACACTTCATCAACAACCACATACAAAGACCTATCAAACAAGAAACTCTCCAATAAAGCACACAACTGAGGAGGAAAACCATAAGACGGGAGCTTAGAAAGGAGACCCCGATGCCAAACTCGATCAAACGCTTTTGAAATATCGAGTGCAACAGCTATCGTTTCTTCGAATTTCTCAATTGAATGCTGGCAAATATGAGAAACATAAGCCAATAAGTCACTGGTTGATCTTCGATGGCGAAATCCGTATTGTCGATCATTGATTATTCCTGATTTCTCTAGATATTTGATGAGCTTCATATTGATTGCTTTTTCCATAACTATGGAAATGTTAGAAAGCAATGGAATTGGTCTATAATTACAAGGTGAAGTTTTCTTCCTTTTTTTTTGGCTGGCTGAACTCTTGCTGTCCTCCAGGTCTCAGAAAAAATCTCCAGGTTATATGAAAGGTTAAATATTTCGCAAAGTATTGGTGTCAATTCGGGGGCACATACTTTCAGAACAATTGCTGGGATTCCATCAGATCCGCAAGCCTTATTCGTCTTCAGGTCCATTAAAATATTTCTTATAGTTTGTTGATGAAAAATTATCTCAGGCATATGCCTGTCAACAGGAGTGATATTCGGGGCATCTTTTCCCGTTGAGTTCAGAGTAGAATTTCCAGGAAACATATTTGCAAATAATTCGGCTTTTTGTTGGGCAGTGCTGGCTTGTGATCCATCTTCTTTGGTTGAAGGGGTAAATGAACTAAAAGTGAAATTTTTAGCGACAGCTTTAGCAAATGACGAAAACGAACGAGAACCGTTTGGACATCCAACAAGTTTTGTACGAATTTTCTGATTATGTGCTTCTTTAGCAGCTTCAATTGTTGCACTACACCTATTTCTTGCGTTAACATAATCAGATCTCGTCGCCAAACTGGGGTCTTGGCGCCAGCGATTGAATGCCGTTTGTTTGGATTTGACAGCCTCAGAGCAGCTTTTATTGAACCATAGTTTCTCAGACTGTAGTATTTTTGTACTACTTGGAATGAATGTTTCCATTCCCAGAATAATGGTATCAGAAATTTCTTGGGCACATAGAGTGGGATCACCAGATGAAAAACAGACCCTTCTCCGAGGAAAATCAGAGAAAAACATTCGAAGACCGTCCCAGTCTACTGATTGTAATGCCAGACACGACGTGCGGGTAACTTACCACTCAGAATTTCCTAAAGGGAAGTGAATTTTGATCTGATAAATATCAGGATGAGTAGTAAATATACTCAGATGTAAGAACATTTTTTTTCAGTTTGAAACATCATCTTGAAATAATGAAATAGGGCTAGGTGTTTTGGGTGGGATACATTTTCAGGGATGAAAACAGCTATGGATGGAAAATCTTACCATTCAAAAAAACAGAACTTGGTTGTGCTAAGATTTTTCCCAAATGACAAATTACAAATGGCAACAACTCGACTTATTCAGATGCAACACCCTGTATTTTATTGTACCATTGAACGGCATTCTAAAATAAATTTTCGTCGATATAGGGATTGTGGGGTCTACTATTTGAAGTTTTTTAACTATGTTGCAAAATAAGAAATGCGGATGGTTTTTGAAGAATCAAGAAGCCCGCTTCAGTAAAATTATTCTGAAAGAAGAGCTCCTAACTTAGATGAGTTGTACAACTTGATACCAATAATAGACAAACTATCTAAAACGTTTCAATCCACTTATAAAGCTTCGATAAATAAGTCTAAAGATGAGTATGTGATTCGCTTCAAGGGTCGCAGCAGCTTAAAACAATATATACCTCAAAAACCCATCAAAATGCTGCAACAAATCGAAAGCAGACAGATGGTTTAACGCACAGCATTGACTCTCCTTCTATGGTAGTTGAGTACAATAATCATATGGGCTATGTAGACAAGCCCGATATGTTGAAATAAAATTACGAATTGGATCGAAAATCCAGGGGTTGGCACTGAATTTTTTGGTACCTTCTCGACATTTAATTGATCAATTCCTACATAATTTTCGAAGAAAGATCAGACACTGATCATTTGGATGAATCTATGAGTCTTATGTTCAAGATTGCCGTAAGCTTGGGTTTGTTGAGAACTGAAGAAAATATAGCAGAGAAGGGGCGACCGTTCTCAACTTTCCATAAGTCCTATAAAACTTCTGTACCACAAGGAATTATGTATAATTTTTGTGCCCACATGACACTTCATGGAACATCAAGAACATGTATCAATTCCCTTTCATCCATTACAATTTTCCTCTCCATAATTGTTAATAAAACTTAGCTGGTGATGAACCTATATAGGTTCGAAACATATTTATTGATGGTTTTTCCGTTCCAACATAACATTAAATAATTGTGGAGACGACTTTGAGTTTTTCTGCATCATATATCTACCAAACTCCACTTAGAGAGATAATGGACTTCTACTACAGGTTATATGTACTTAGGAAATGTGAAAATGTTATATTGATTTCATCATTACAGCACGATGATGCAGTAGATAAATCCAAAAGAGATAAAAAGCTGCCAAAAATAATCAGTTTTTATGATTTGACAAATGGTGGCGTAAATACGGTTGCTTGCTACTGCAGAATATGGTCATGAGAATTTTCAATTCTGTTTTAAGGCCGGGATAGACGCTCCGTCATACACATCAACTTGCTTGCGCAAACTTAAAATGCATGATTTATCGCGGCGTTAGTGCTGATAACTCGGTAGACTTATCGAATTTGTACAGACAATTGTTTGGCTTGAATAAAATCTGCTGAATTTTAGATTCTAACACCAGAGACTTTCAGCAAAAAAAACAGTGGAGAATACCAAGAGCCTTTTATTGAACAATCGTACAAGGTTCGAAAAACTTATTGACGTTTTTCTATTTCTGAACTTCAAAAAACTGTTTAGTCAAAAACAAAAACAACTCAGATCAAAATATACACAGTCGATCAAACAAGAAGACAAAACAAACAGATACGTTATTTTGAACACTCAACAAAATCCAACCTGCCAGATTTTTTCTTGCGAGTACAGACTTGTCTTAGCGATAGTTGCTATATGTGGCGGTTCGTGCTACTTATTAAGTCGTTCTTCTTGTGCCAGAGAGTATCCTGGTGCAGGGCGTACATAATATATGTTAAAATTGAAAAGATATAATGGTTATTCAGTTTATTAATTAGTGAGTTCAAGTATGTCGGACCTACGGCTTATGTCGAGAGACTTCCTCACAGACTTCATTAATTCATATAGAGAAAAATCCATGTCTTTGGAAGATAAAATCCGAAGAATATTCGGATAAACACAAGGAAAATGAGGCATATGAGATACTCATACAAAAGTTGAATGAGGTACATCCTGCAGCCAATAAAGATGCCGTAATAAAAAGAATGAATTCATTGCGTACTTGTTTCTGGAAAGTAAAAGAAAACTAGAATTGCGCAGTCGGGTATGGGCGCAGAAGACTTGTATAAGCCAAATCTCTGGTATTTTAATTCATTGATATTTTTGACTGACCAGGAGACACCGCGACAGGATGAGATGGATACTATAAATGAGAGTCCGGTAGTAGATGTAAATTCATTTTGAATGGGAAGCAACAACGTTATAATGCTTCATTAGTGTTATTTTATTATACGTGATCTAATGAATCATCAGTTCACCTGACCCTCGCCATTATTCGGATCCTACCTGCGTCCCCACCATACCCACTGCTAACGAGATTCATCCCGTTACTGTTACTATAACGTTCAACAAGCTACCAACTTACGTTGACAGAGTTTGGGTCACTATGGGAGCAATAGGTACCAGTCCATTCAGTGATCTGAATACGCCAGTAAACAAAAATATCTTCAAGAAAGGCATGCAGATATTGTTAGAAGTGAAAGTTTGTTACGCACAGAAAGCACACATTGACAAGCCAGACGAAGATCTACCCTCAAAGTTGTACACTTTGGAGGAGCTCAACGATTACAACATCATGGCAGAGATTTCACCATACCCTCTTGCTATGTATCTTGAGTGTATAGGAAACACCAGTGACAGTAAGCAAATAATCACTCCCCTACTTGCAGAAATTGTAGTCTTGGAGAACCTTCCTGGAGCGATCACCTATGCACCACGTCAACTGTAGCCTCTCCTAAGACTCCTTAGAACTGGAGTATGTATAGATAACCAGGTCCATCTTGTTGCACAGGCGTTACGTTATTTACCAGGCCTAGATTGGGAAGAGTTTGGAGGCCTAGCCGTTCCACCAGCGCCGGCGCCCCAGATGGCTCGCCTAACGCTCGCGTCATATGACTTTTGGGTTCAACAAGTAGTAAACGGAGCACCAAGACAACGTATCAGATGGTCTGATCATGAGAATAGAATATTCGAGCAGATTGTTCAATCCATGGCACCGAAGAAAGGTTTCAATGTTACAGTTGACCTATAAATTGGACAAGGTTCACTAGCTCAGATAGTCCAGACATCAGACTGGAGAGTTGACCGATCCATTAAATGGTATATGACTGCCATTTCTGAATACGACCAGAAGATAGGTGCAGCGTTTGTCTTCTGTAGCTATCATGGCAATGGTGTCCAGCCTTCAAGTTTCAAAGGTAGCTACACCACATCATATTGGCGAGGCGAGATTACGCCGCGAAGAGTGATGAGTGCAATATTGGCAGGCCTAGAGTAAAGGCACTACTCTGTCGTCCGATGTATAAACATAGACGTTAAATTCCTGTAACACCAATGAAAGTAATTTTAATTTGCCAATTTCACAATATGTTTGTTAGTCAGGAGGAATTTAAGGAAACGGATTTTGAAGTTTATAGTAAAAACGATGATGCTTAGTCCATTGTTGAACATGACGATTTTGATCTTTGTTTGGAAGATTCAACGTAGAGGTGTTGGGTAGAAAAACTCTTGTCAGAAAAATTACAGAATTATATTATGTACGAGAATAGAATTTGAAAAATATATTTTCAAATGTAGAATATGTCTGTTCAACAGCGATATTTGTTCCGGTAAGAGAAAAAGTTTTTCGGGGTGACTTGTCATTGGATTGATGGTAACTTTGAACGACACTCAGTTGCCCTATGCTACAGAAGGTTCAAGCGCGTATATTCATATGATAGACATGTTAGAAGATGTTCACTTGCGGTATGCTTTGGATTTGACTAAGATAACCGCCACAATCACTGACAACGGTTCAAACTTCGTTGAATTATTTGAAGAATTTGGGCTACAGAATTCCAAACTCTATGATGATGTTGATGTTATTGACTCAGAACCAGAAGTTGACCATGACAATTTTTTTTCATAAACAATAACTGAGGTCTCCATTTAATTTTTCTGAGATCATATAATTTTTCAAATTTTTTATTACTTGACTATGGACGTTTGACTCATTTTGTGCTTTCTTATATCACGAATAAATAATATTTTGATGCACTGCAAATTTCAATCGTTAATGTTGCCTTTGCCTAGTTTCATCTTTCGATGGAATATATTTTTTCGGTAACTATCAGATATCAATGAAATTCACAGTTATATTGTGCAACTAGGGACTATACACTCCCATGATTGAATTAGTTTCGGTTGAAAAAAAAAACTAATAATTTAGGCGTTAATGGGTTTTAACATATCATGAATTTTCACCTAGTCAGTCATTACAACAGTCATTACCAGACAACTACTGCTCCATGCATACCCAAGGATAGTCAACGCAGGCTCGGACCGTATTTCTTTAAAGTTTTTTTTATTTACCAGGTCATCACAATAGTCTTTTACCTGCTATGTCCTTAGAATAGTTCTTCACTTACCTTATTGTAACCACTTATCTTTCTTCAATGGAATTGGAGGTATTGGAAAAATATCTCTGGGTATTATCGTAATTGTTGGTTTCCTTTATCTTTCAATGGGTTGCACACTATACTCCAGCCTCAACCATTTTGACACTATACTCCCTTCTGTTAAAAGGCAAATACTCTATTAATTTGTCACATTCTGAAAGAAGGGCAATTTGACGAGTTCGTGTGAGAGGCAAAATGAAAATTGATATTTGAATCACTCTTACTATGGACAACTTCTCGCTTGCCACCCGCTACATTGTCGTGAACCAATTATCTTTCTCGCAAGCTTGGCCTTACCCTAAGGGTAGTTCAGCGACTAAGGCAGTATCGGGCAGAGGGGCGCCCGCCGAAGTATTGGTCTCCGAAGTTCCGGAAAGCTTTGTTTCCTCTGAGACCAAAGCATGTTGATAGGAGAATATCTCACAGCCTCCGCCCGAAGCACCAAGACGGAGAGAGCATTTGGATGAAAATTCTTTCCGCTGCCTTCGGAGATCTACAGCACCGAAGAGATGGGGATCTCTCTGACTACAACAAGAGAGGAAAGCCCGACCACCCCTAGGGGTTCCACAAATGAATCAGAGCACACAAATCCTCCCGATTCCGTTTGCACAAAATGCATACTTTTCGTTCCAACTACCCGTCCAGGAGAGTAGCAGAAGTCGGGCTCCGGAAACTCCCGAAACTTGGCCGTAGACAACTCTCATGTCCAAATACCGAGTAGACCCAGTAATCGGCCAGTTTGCTAACCCAGGAGGGCTACAGCGGTGACCTCCGCCTATAGTTTGTCTGTCAACAAAACGACCTTTTGACCAAGCTATGTAACTACCAGTCGAGCAGGGCATCTGCTGGCGCTGTGGCCATCCGGGACACTTCCGAACCGAATGTGACAAGGCAAACCGCATTTCCTCTTGCAAATGCAGAAGGTATGGAGAACGCTCTGTCGATTGCACCCGTACGAGCATTTGGCGCCTACTTTCGAACGCTACGGTGGACTCGCGTCCACAGAAATAAATACCCAGAAAAAGTACGGTAAAATACTCGAAATATATTCTCTCATCGTGTACCAATTACCTTTCATCCCCGAGAGGAATTGAACGATTATCAGAAGTCGATGCCGAAACATGATTCGATTAAGGTGAGTTGAAACATTGAAGATCATAAATGAAAGAAAACTATTCTGACAGAATAGCGTATACTGGGATACGGTATGCAATAACTTTTGCACTTAGGAAATCAAGAATACAAGGTGGGCCATTATAATATCAAGGTGGACCTTCATTACTTCAGAGCCGAAGTTTCTGTGGAGTATCGTTCATGAAATTTTTTCAAGTTCGTAAGTATAATTATCAGAAAACGTATCAGATGACAAACTTGAGTTTGATAAATATGTCATTATTCATTTCAATAATTAAGTCTTGGTTCAATTTCAGTTGTATTATATTGCGTACATCTGTTTCTAGTATAGCTCCAAAAGGTGAGATAGACAAGAAATTTTGAATGATTTTTCAATCAACAGAGAGTACATGTATTGTACTTGTTAAAATAGTAATAGTAAATGAAAAATTGAACAACAAAAAATATTGAGGTTTTGAAGAAAATTAAAGAATTTTTCATTCGTCTTTTCACGAAATGAACATTCGTGAAGAAAGTTTATTGGGAAAGTAGGAAATTTGTTCTCCTGGAGTTTCCAACTTGGTGATACAATGTGCGTTGAATGCCAGTATTTTCATTTTGACGTTGAGGTATTCAAGCTTCTCGCTTCCTAATCAGCTGATTTTGTTGGTGTGTCGTTCTCCATGTGGAATTATTAATATCATCTGTCGGATTTCAAAAAGTTTCTTAAACATTTTCGATCATTCTTTGAATAAAATGCCTAGAGCTTGTTTTGTGTGAAAACCGCGGAAATATTTCCGGAATAACTATCAATCACAGGTAAGCGACTATCAATTTCATTGAACTAACAGGACCTTGAACAAATTTTGTCTGTATTCAACAGCCTTGGAAACAAAGGAAAGTTGAAATGGATCAAAGCCATTGGGAAATCTGCAGAAGAGAATCTGAGTTAATCCAATGTAACATGCTCTAAACATTCTGAAGAGTCTGATTTCAATGGGGTAAATGGTAGAACTGTTGAGAGCTGATGCAGTTCCGAAGCTTTGTTTGGCTAGAAATGCAACATTGGCGTCTACATCCTATAACGAGCCCTTATCAAAAAAGCCTAGGTGAGTAATATGGGTAGGTAATAGTTGGATATGTTTTTTTTTTCTCAAGTATTTACACCCGTTGATCACAATCAGAGGGCAAAATGTGACTTCGCCATTTCGTCTGAATATTAGGAATTGAAAGAACACATCTTTTCTCACTCATCAGATCCATTTTACATCTCATTTTACCTTCTTTCACGCTTCTTTTCCAGAATTATTTCGAGTTCTAATGAAAAATCACGATCACGAAGAGAAAAATGAATATGTGGACATAGAGAATGAGACAGAGTGGAATGAGGTGTAAAACATATTAAACAGTAGGATAGAAATAAGACAGAGATGTTTTTTTTCATACAGTAGTGGTATTCGTTTGGACTTCCATTGTCTATATAATTAACTCTTCTGAGACCTGTTGCGAAGGAAAAACTCATAAGATATATAAGAATGAGCTTTATCAGTGGTAATAATATATATTTGACCATGAATAGAGTACATTGTACAAGACGTATGCTAATACAGATACAGATGGCTGTCAAATATAATATGGAATCGTTCGAAATAATCAAAATTAATCAGTAGCCGAGAAACTCATCAACAGAGTAGGAACAACTTTCGAAAAAATATTTTCTCGTTGCTTTTTTAAACCTGTCATGTAATTGTCCGAAGAATATAATTCTTATTGACCAAGTATATGGCGGAACAGTTTAAAACCAATGAGGAACAATTGGGCAAACTTATTGAGATTAATTGATGATGAGGGAGAAGTGGTTGATTTCAATTTCATCAAAATGCTTCATGAAATTCAAGAAGATATAGGTTCGAGACTAGGGAAAAAACTGATGGCAGCACATTTGGAAAAAAACAAAAAATGAAGGTGGTATTGAATACATATGTATTTTCCCCATGTTTGTCAAACTACAAGATTGAAATGAATTTCAGGTTAATTTAGCAGTTCAAACACTTATTGAAAGTGTGACAAACTCGTTCGAATTCCTTATGGTTGATTTGAAAGATCCTCGTTCCAAAGGAGCAGTTGCAACTATTAGGTTTATTCGCCTAATTTGATATTTTATTTAACTTGTTGGAAATCAAAAATCCACTGACAGTTAAAATGAATATGCCAATTCAAGAAAAAAATTAAGACTTGGGGATGCCTTTTTTTTAAAATACTTCAGTATATTAAGAAAGTGTAAAATAGTCTTCAATAAAAATCATATTGCAACTCGAAGATTCCGTTTATGAGCTACATTGCTACAATATTATCGATTATTCAGACATATAATAATAATAATAATAATAATAATAATGTGTCTATTAATATAATATTCAGGAAAAAAAAAGTTGCAATGGGATGGCGCCGTTCAGCAAAGCTGCTCTTCCACGTAACCATCCTATCGATATACACAGTGAAATAAAGACTTGAAATTACGGAGAAAACTAAGTTTCATGTGCAGAACAGTTAGAAATAATGAGGTACTGTTCACTGTTCGATCACCAGCCACTGCCAATGATCCGCTTCTATGGATTCGATCGCTATCTGTTGTTGATAATATACTGTTTGAGCTTATTTTTAAAGGTCTGGGTATCCTGAATAGCTTTCAGAGAAGGGAGAAGACTGTTGAAACATTTCACCGACATATAACTAAAGGAAGATTGAAACAATGAGGAACTGTGTCTGGGTACGGTGTATAAGTCACGATATCTGGTGGGGCAGTCGTGCACCTGTATTCCAGATTTTAATTTATCCACTCGATATATTGAGGAGTTGTATTTGTTTAATTTGTGAATAAGGCATAACATACTAACGCGGTAACGCTCGTCGAGCGACAGCCACTTCGAGTCATTCATGGGTGGCGTCACACTCTCTTAGACATACTACTCTTGAGATTCGGTACCCATGTTGGAAACCTTCTACAGAAATCATACTTCAAGCTGAAATCCTTATACCTCAATCGCAATATTCTCAGCTAGGCAGTGAAATTGCAGATCTCTGATTCTTTGGTACTGAGCCAACTATCATATCGTAACATTATACAGGGTGTTCCTCAAACACATGCTAATATTCAAGGAGGTAATTCTTAGACTCATTTAAAAAAAAAAATTCCTATAGACGTATGTCCTAAACGCCTTAACTTTTGAGATACAGGGTGGCAAAGTTTTCAGAAATAATTAGTTTTTTAATAATAACTGAGATAATTTTGTAGACATCTTTGGCATATTTGGTACATATGTTCCATGCCTCAAGGCGCATTTTCTGATGTACACAAATTTGTATTTTTTCAAACAGTGGCGTCCCTACGGGTTTCGCATTGAATAGTTTTGGGGAAAAAGTACTACGCCCATGCTTTCTTTTCAAAATAAAATCATTTTTAAAATCCTCATTTATTTTTTAGAAAATTTGATCTCCTGGTATTTCTTAGTCCGACGCATGATTTTCACTCAGAAAAATGAAAATCGACAGAAATCAAATTAAGAAATTAGATCAATTCTGGAATGAATGAGAATCTGAAAATTGCTTCATAACGCATTACCAATTCCCTAATAATATTTGAAAACATAATCTGCAAAAAAATAAATTTTTCACAAAAACGAGTTTTATTTAATTTTGTGACAGTAAGTCTAAACGAATAGCACAAATTTGTTAATCAGTAATAATACCAAAACTGATTATAAAAATTGTTGGAAGTGGCCACCTGCACTTCTACGCATGGAATTACGCACCCGTTCAAATATTCCCGGCGTATTTCGTATAGTGTCACACGAGGCAACTATTCGCTTTCTTGAATCTTCTAAAGTAGTAACGGGAGTTTTATACACAAGAGTTTTAAGGTGACCCCATAAAAAAAATCCAAACTGTTGAGATCGGGGGATCTTGCTGGCCATTGCTGAGGTCCTCCGCGACCTATCCAACGATTAGGTTAAACTGTATTCAAATGGTTTCGGACAATTACACTGAAATGAGCAGGGGCACCATCGTGCATGTGCCATATTTGATTCCTTAACGCAAGTGGCACATCTTCCAATAATCCAGGTAAGTCTTCTTCGAGAAAGTGTAAATAAGAACGACCATCAAGGCGTCCTGGTAGAAAAAATGGGCCTATTACATGATCGCCTATAATTCCTGCCCATACATTAACCAAAAATTGGTGTTGGAAATGGGTTTCGGTTATTGCATGGGGATTTTCTTCAGCCCACACATGATTGTTATGGAAATTTTGAATGGCATTCCGAGTACGCTGTTTTTTCTGCTTTTCATCTTCAAAGAAATCACATATCGACAAACTCCATATTTCCAAGAAGTGCAGTGAATGAATTCTGCTACACGTCATTTATTCCAGGATAACTAAATTTATGTTTTCAAAAATGATTAAACGGTGATGCGTTATGACGTAAACAGTGCATCTGACAACAAACAAATACGTTTTAGATCCTCAATTATTTTGCAAAAAATCTTAACTCTCAGTTTGCTTTCAGTCGATGCACGATACCGCATCAGATTTTTAAAGAATCTGTCCTTAAGTAAAGCAATTTTGAATTTTTTGAGCGAAAACCATGCGTCGAACAAAAAAAACCCAGCAAATCAAATGTGCTCAAAAATGTATGGAGATTTTGAACATAATTTTTATTCCAAGATAAAGCAGTGGCGTAGTATTTTTTAGCCAAAATATGCATTTCAAAAGTCGTACGTACGCCACTGGTAAGGAAAATCAAGAAAATTGTACATCAGAAAATGCGCCTTGAGGCATGGAACATATGTACCAAATATGCCAAAGATGTCTACAAAATTATCTCAGTTATTATTAAAAAACTGATTATTTTTGAAAACTTTGGCACCCTGTATCTCAAAAGTTAAGGCGTTTAGGACATACGTCTATAAGAATTTTTTTTTTAAATGAGTCTAAGAATTACCTCCTTGAATATTAGCATGTGTTTGAGGAACACCCTGTATAATGTTACGATATGATAGTTGGCTCAGTACCAAAGAATCAGAGATCTGCAATTTCACTGCCTAGCTGAGAATATTGCGATTGAGGTATAAGGATTTCAGCTTGAAGTATGATTTCTGTAGAAGGTTTCCAACATGGGTACCGAATCTCAAGAGTAGTATGTCTAAGAGAGTGTGACGCCACCCATCGATGGCGTCGAACTCTCCTAGCGTATTTCGGGAGTTTGAGGGAACATACTACGCCTATGTCGTCGTAGCGGGGTACCGGGGGGCGGGGGCCCCCAGTAACCCCTGTACTCCGCCCATGTCCGCTAACGGTCGTCTTCGACATGTCGAGACCTGCAAAAGCTCGAACGGCGAGTTCCCAGGCTCACGTGCAAGGCGGCTCTTTTGTCGGCATGTTCGTCAAAGATATGATGAATGATTAATGGGTTTTCGGGTGAATCCCCACAACCGAGCTGTTTACGAAAACAAGCAAACGTGATGACTCATGCGTTTTTCCGAGAATTGCAGAAGGTCATGCGTCGCCTGAGACTTGCAAAACAAAGCACACGTGCAAACGTGATGACGTAAGCGCTTTTCCGAGAAATGCAGAAGGTCATACGCGGCGTCTTTCGCTTCGGAGATCGGAAACGTTCGGGCGGCATCGTAGAACCGCACCCATTTTGAGCGGGAATATTTGAACTGGAACAAGGAGCGTCTTTCGCTTCAGGCGGCGTTCATGACACATGTGGGTGGTACGGTGAGGCAATGCTGTCATATTCTTCAGGCGGCTTAGAGGTCAACGAGATGGGCGCGGCGCGGGTAGGGGATTGCGCCAACTTCTCGATTGCCGCGAAGTCAGTCTCCTGCTAGAACTCGTACGATACCGCCATCGAAGGGACAGTGTTGTGTGTCCGCCATCAGACCATCGAAGTCATAGAACGACAGTGTGATCAGACTGAAAAATGTAAGTAGCTCTTTTTCCTTCGTGTTCGGGAGTGTTTTTCGCGAAACGGCTCACATACAGGTTGAGAGCTATTCATGCGCAAGTGTTGATCTCGGCATATACTGCGTGTGTCGAAACTTTTTTCTGTCAAGTGCGTTGGCTCAGTGTGAATTTTTTCGAACTTATCGGCATATACAGCGTGTGTCGAAATTTTTTTCGTTGGCTCAGTGTAAATTTTTTCGAACTTATCGGCATATACAGCGTATGTCTGAACTTTTTCTGTCAAGTGTGTTGGCTCAGTGTGATATTTTTCGAACGTATTGGCATATACAGCGTGTGTCGAAACTTTTTCTGTCAAAGTGAAGTATCTGCAAGTTGTTGCTGGCTCATACAGTGTGAGTTTTTTCAGACATATCAGCATATACAGTGTGCGTCATAATTTTTCCGTCAAGTGTGTTGGCTCATACAGGGTGAACCAACAGCAGCACAGTATGCGTCAAAATTTTTTTGTCAAGTGTGTTGACTCATACAGCGTGAGCCATTTTTTCGAACGTATGTACAGGGTGTCCTAAAATTTTGATATTTTTTGGTTCAGATGGACCTCCTTGCAGAGTTGAACACAATATGCAGCGCTTCTGGATACAAGCAGACCGTTCCTATGAGCAGCTTGCAGAAAAACAAGCCCTATCCAATTCAGAAGCTTCGCCTGGTGAAAACCAAGTTCGGAGAGACCATTATAGCCGATATCCAGCTGTACGAGGTATTCCTTCCGAGAAGAGTGTTTGCAATCCTCAGGGGACATATTGACCAATTCACTCCGGGGAAGTACGCCCTGGTAGTCGAAGAAGGAGGGGTCGGAAAGACAAATACCTTCAAGTTCATCGAGAACTAGATAGGCAACAACATGAAGGAAGTTTTCTCTCTCTGTGTCCACCCATATCCACATATTTTTTGAGAACTGTAACCTATAGGAAAATATATACTTGTATGTGAAATCGTTTTGACTTTGATTTGGAGAGAATGCGTGACAGAGTAACCATATGACAGACGCAAGACTTGACTGACAGACTTATGACTCCAATGACGTGAACGACATATGACAGAGGAATATGGTATGATGTTTGGCTTGAATGACAGAAGCAAGACTTGACTGACAGACGTATGACTCCAATGACGTGAACGACAGCCCAACACAAATGACTGCTGACGTATGATGTGGAGGACAGCCAACTCGAATGACAGACGATATATAGCTGACGTATGATGTGAACGACTGCCAACTCGGATGACAGGCAATATTTCTGACGTATGACTTGACTGCGACGTATGATGTGAACGACTCGAATGACAGAGGATGTATGTGGTGAATGGCAGATGACTTATGACAGACGCAGGACTTGACTGACCGCCGACGTATGACTTGACAGACGTATGACATGACTGACAGAGGAAGTGACAGATGACGCTCCTCCGAGGACGCCATCTATCCACGCCACTGTGAGCCAACTCATAAGTGTGGTGACAGATGACGCCCCTCCGAGGACGCCATCTATCCACGCCACACTGAACCAACTCATAAGTGTGAGTGACAGATGACGCCCCTCCGAGGACGCCATCTATCCACGCCACTCTGAACCAATGCGTAAGTGTGAGTGACAGATGACGCCCCTCCGAGGACGCCATCTATCCACGCCACTCTGAACCAATGCATAAGTGTGAGTGACAGATGACACCCCCCGAGGACGCCATCTATCCACGCCACTGTGAGCCAACTCATAAGTGTGAGTGACAGATGACGCCCTCTCCGAGGACGCCATCTATCCACGACACTCAGAACCAACTCGCACACTCTTTGAGTTGATTTTTTCATTTTTCCACCCACATTCTGAAAGAGAGAAAAAACAACAACCCTTTCGAAAATACGATTTATTGATCGAAAAAACATACATTTCTCAACGAGGTAAAACATTATTGGAAAACCATCTGAGCATAGAGTCTACATTGAACTGTGTACACATATACTTGCAGTTGTAGGCGGCGGCGTGGTTCGGGCAAGGCGTCGGCGTTGGCTGCAAATTTTCCATTCCATGCGTCGTACCGTCGAACTGGGAGACGTCCTGGATAGACGGTGGGCAGGTCACTCCAATATCTCGGACTTTTCTCGAGAGGAACTCGGCTTTTTGGCTACCTCTCACATATATGACTTCGGCCGAGTACAGAAGGTATTTCTGCAGAATGGCATCAACGTCGTGGTACTCGACGTCCCCTGAAGAATACGGAATGCCATGAACGTACTTTTCCAAGTACCGGGTGGTCTTCTTGTCCTTGTCCGTCAACAAGACATAGGGCATTGGTGGCTTGAACAGGAAATTCTGCCGCTGGTGACCGATATGGATGGCGAGTTCTTTGGGGTGGAACACCCCGTTGACGACGAAACCTTGGATATCAACGATCGCGATTCTCATGATGTGCGTCTTGTACTAGCTAGCGACTGAATGACGATGTGCGCTAAGACGAGAGCGTCAGTTCTCCCACTTCTCCCACCACGGCAGCGGTGGCGCGCGTCGCCTATGAATTCTCATGACCTCGGTAAGGGGAAGTACAATCGTCCAGGATGATGCAACAAGGGGAATTTTGATGAAAAACCGACGATGTCGACACGGCTGTCCACCACGTCGAACAGACCGAAAAAGATTTGAATTTTCAACTATCAATACTTAGACGTTCAGTGGATGAGAAAGCATTTCAACGCAAAGGTGGACCGTATTCGTCGGGTTAACCGTGACGAAACGTAGTTCTCGTTGGTCGCCTGAACCAAAAAAGACAAAATGGGGGTGGGAAGGCTGTACTCATCAGGCCGAATGCGACGAAAATATCTCCAATGTCAACCGACACTCACCGACGATGTCGACACGGCTGTCCACCACGAGGATTTCACCTTTCTCGAACAGACCGAAAAAGATTTGAATTTTCAGCTATCAATACCTAGACGTTCAGCGGATGAGAAAGCATGTCAACGCAAAGGACGACCGTCGGGTCAACCGTGACGGCTCTCGTTCGACGCCTGAACCGAAAAAAGACCAAAAAAAATGGGGGTGGGAAATCTGTTCTCATCAAGCCGAATGCGATGAAAACAGATTTCCAATGTCAACCGATACTCTGAGAGGGCTTTTCTGGTTCACAACAAAATAGGTGGACCGGTCAGGTCAACCGTTATGGAATCGAGCGAACAGAAAAAAGGGGAAGACGTTGGACCAACTGCCATGAAAACCGTTGACAACCGCCGCCCTCTTGAGATGTGAGCGACTCGAAAAAACAGTTGTAGTCCCCTGTGGACGCTCTCCGATTCTCCAAAAGTCGGAATTCGGCCCCGAGAAGTGAAAATGTTTCCTTCGATGATTCACCGCGATACGACTCATGCCATACCGGCCAAATGACGATAAGGAATGCGAGGTTATCGCAGACATGTTCAGACAAGTCAACAACTTCAATGACGCACAGGCTATGAGTCATCACACAAACAGAGAGTGACCTTCGACCAGAAGTAAAACGAACAAAGACAGCTCTGAGTCATCGGAGTGGTGACCTTCAAACCGTGAACAATATCCGAATCGTAAGAGTGGAAATTCACGGCGGCAGAAAAAACGGTGTTCGACCTTCCAAAAAATTGAATGTTTTGAAACGAGAGAAAGCTGTTGATCTGACTGCGTTAGGCCGAACGCGACCCATGCCGATCATATCACATCCACCTGAGTGCATCAACACGATGATTCCGAAACCCCGCAAGTGATGGGGACCGCATGTTTTGTCGTGAGATCAAAAGCGAAAAGTCCGTTGGCAATATACGAGGGGGAATATACACCCATGATAGAAGCGACGACAATGGACAGGGGGCCTTATAGTTCACCATTGGTTCCCACCCCTCCACAAAAAAAGCATTCTCAAATTCGTCACATGTTCGATTGGAGTCTTCAGTACTCATTTGTCTTCCAACGAGAATGGCTGCAGACTGTTCGTATGCCGAGAGACTTCAAACGTTTCGCAACTGGCCTTCGACATTTCCGAAAGAGAAGTTGGCCAGTGCCGGTTTCGTTTACACCGGTTCAGGAGACGACGACACAGTTACCTGTCTCAATTGCCGTATCGAAGGATTCAATTGGGAGACTGGCGATGATCCTTTGATGGACCACTTCAGGTGGACACCCTATTGTACGTTCTTCGACAGCGATACTTCTTCGTTCACCAATCGGGTGAAACGACCAACACATACGGAAAATAGTGTTCTCATGAGACGTCTCGCAACTTTCGAAAACTGGCCCATCGGTCTCAGTCAGACGCCTCAAGAACTTGCCGAATGTGGATTTTTCTACACCGGAATAGGAGATCACGTAAAATGCTTTCACTGCGGCACCGAAATAGCCCACTGGAAACAAGGAGATTCGGTTTGGACACATGGCTGTCACGACGGATGCGATTTCATGATGAAACTTCAACCGTCCAGGGCGTCTCCGCCGCCGCCACCGCTGACCTGTAAAGTTTGTTTGGACAATGAAGTATGCATTGTATTCATGCCTTGTAGACATTTGGTTTGTTGTATCGAATGCTGTGTAAGATGCGGTGAAAACTGTCCCGTTTGCCGTTCACCAATCACCTCATTCATGAAGATATATGTATCTTGAATATACGTTTGAAATTGGCGCCTCGTTTCATTCCACCTCCCACATAGGTCTGCACACAGACATGCGCTTTCGATACTTTGAAACTTCACGTCACGTTCTTGTGGCATTCTCAACCGCAAAATATCCCCAGAATCTGGGGAAATATCAAGGAAATCCTATAGAATTTTCCCCAGATCTAAGGAAATGTTCTCTCAAGTGCGACATCGTCGGTTGGTGCGTATCCATGCATGTAGCTTCACTGAGGGGGTAATGGAGGAAACAGCATACACTTCAAATGTCAAATATCCCGCCTCAAGCGTGGCATAAGAGCCGTAGAAGGACGTCTGAGAACGTTCACACCAAGAACGCCGTCGACCATGCCAACCGCCTCAAGCGTGGTATAAGAGCCGTAGAAGGACGTCTGAGAACGTTCCCACCAAGAACGCCGTCGACCACGTCAGTCTTTGAAATCCAAATATTCCCGCCATCTGACGTATCACGTGACCATGACTGCTGCGCGGAATGCTAGAACGTTCAAAATTCCCGCCACGTCTTGCACGCCACGGTCATGCGCACAACGATCCGCTGGGTACTTTGAAGTTTTCGTCTGACGACTAACCTTTGCCGCCTAGAACGTTTGCCGCTCATGCGCACCAACGCTTTGACGTTCAAGTCTTTCGGATTTCCCGCCTAGAGTGTTTGTCGCGACGTTCAGGCTCATTCAAAGTTGCCGCCTACAGCGTTTGCCGCTCATGCGCACAACAATATTCCGTGTACTTTGAAGTTTTCGTACGTTTGACCCTAACCATCAAGCTGAAGTTCAGGGTTCACCGCTCATGCGCAAAACGATCATTCGTGTACTTTGAAGTTTCTGTCCGACGACTAACCTTTCAAAGTTGCCGCCTACAACGTTTGCCACTCTTGCGCGCAACGATAATCCTTGTACTTTGAAGTTTTCGTGCGTTTGGCCCTATCGTCTAACCATCAAGCTGGACTCCTTCAAAGTTCCCGCCTAGAGCATTTGCCGCGCAAAACGACCATTCGTGTACTTTGAAATTTCCGTACGTCTGACGACTAACCTTTCAAAGTTGCCGCCTACAGCGTTTGTTGCTCGAGCGCAAAACGTATGCTATACTTCAGCTTTTCGACGTTCGACGCTTATACGACGTGGACCACTCACGTACTTTGAAGTTTCTGTCTGACGACTCACCTTTACCGCCTTGAGCGTTTGCCACTCATGCGCAAACACGCTTTTGGTCACTTTGACGTTCAGTCTGAAGTCTGAGTTCACCGTTCACCCCCAGCTCATATGTACTTTGGAGTTTCTGTCTGACGACTTACCTTCCAAAGTTGCCGCCTAGAGCGTTTGCAGCTCATGTGCAAAGGTATGCCATACACGTTCAGGCACATGTCAGGCGTGTTTGGTGCACTTCAGATGTGTGTCAGATGCTAGTCAGGTGTGCGTCAGATGCGTGTCAGGTGTGCGTCAGATGCGATTCAGATAGACTCCTGAGGACGTTCAAACTTCCCACCTAGAGCGGACGGGAAAAACGTCTGTCGCTCATGCGCATAACGATCAACTGTTTGTCATATGCTCTGAGTGACAGCTGACGTGCACCTCAGATGTGTGCGCAACCAACTTCAGAGGATACTTTGACATAGGCAGATCAACTTGACTGGTGGTCGGTCAACGCATTTCGTTTCGAAATTTTTTATGCGAAAAGTGAACAGAAAACTTAGCATTTTTGATGCGAAAAAACAGCACAAAAACGGTGTGTTTTTGACGCGTCAAAAGTGACCAAAATACGTCGTTTTTTGCGTGTTTTTTCGATGCTCGTTTTCGATGCGTCGAAGTGACAGAAAAACGTCATTTTTCACGTGTTTTCACGCATCGAAAATGAGCGTCGAAAAAAAGCGTCAAAAACGACGTTTTTCTGTCACTTCGACGCATCGAAAATGAGCACCGAAATATCGTGAAAAACTGGTCGTTTTTCGATGATTTTTGTGCGAAAATGAGTCGATCAAAATCGCCGGTTTTTCCCATAAGAATACATGTAAAATGGGATGAAAATTGTGCAGTTTTCATCGACTGTTTTCCGCCAAAAATTTGTCATTTTCAAAGTGACCAAAATACGTCGTTTTTTGCGTGTTTTTTCGATGCTCATTTTCGGTGCGTCGAAGTGACAAAAAAACATTGTTTTTCACGTGTTTTCACGCATCGAAAATGAGCGTCGAAAAAACACGTGAAAAACGACGTATTTTGGTCACTTCGACGCATCGAAAACGAGTGTCGAAAAACACGTCAAAAATGGTGCGTTTTGATGCAATTTTTTCGTCGAAAAAACTGCATCAAAATGGAACGTTTTTGCGAACATCTCAAAAATGAGCCAAAGCATACAACAAAGTAGTTTATTCGTATCATTCAATAGTACATAGTCAAGGCGTCTCAATGCGGCGGCTAACGTGGGCAAATGGGCTGCAGAGATGGATGCTCGAACTATCCACACTGATTGGTCTATACTGCACGCTCATTTTCTGATGCAAGTACGACTGCTTCATTGTCATGCACATAGTGATCGATCATATTCATGATGTAGTCGTTGGTGATGGGATGCTGTAGGACCTTGATTCGGTTTGTATGTACCCCACACTGTTCCACTTCTTTGAAATGACTCTTCATACGGTTGCAGATATCGATGGAATGGGATACGTTTTCCCACTTTTTGAGCAGACGCACACCTCTTTCGCCAAGTACTTTCTCAGCATGTTTCCAATTGCATTGTTGACGTCTCAGTATGTACCACTCTCTGTCGGGTACCACTTCGAACAGACCAAGACATCGAACTTTTTCTTCGTTGATCGAATAAGGCGTCAACCTGGGTGCGATTGATTCCCTCAGGACAGAAATGTTTCTCTGGATCCTCTCTTCAGCTTTCAGACGTTCGATCTCAGCTCGTTTTCGTTCAGCTCGCTCCTTTGCAATCTTTCCGGCATTTTTACGTCTTTCGTGGGAAGCCTTGCGTATTTCCGTGACCAGCATCTGCTTCAACTCTTGCACCGATTTTACAAGTTCAGAGTTTTTTTGTCTCAGCGAATTCACATCATCTTCCGACGTTTGTGGTTGCGTCGTCCACTGACTCGCGTGGTTACGGATTTTCTTCAACATTGTTGCTCGTACGACTCCAACTGATAGACTGACGCTCTACCGATTTTTCATGTACATGTCAAGGGGGGAGGTGGTAGTCACGTGGTCAGACGCTCGATGGGGGCAAAGTCCATTGAGAAAGCCTATACGCATGAGCGAATTCACGTCGTGCGCCAAACGTCGAAAACTTCAACTTCAAAGCACATAGGAGATGGGTTTGCGCATGAGCGGCAAGCGCTATAGGTGTCAACTTTGAAAGGTTAGTCGTCAGACGTACGGAAATTTCAAAGTACACGAATGATCGTTTTGCGCATGAGCGGTGAACCCTGAACTTCAGATTGATGGTTAGGGTCAAACGCACGAAAACTTCAAAGTACACGGAATATCGTTGTGCGCATGAGCGCATGAGGCGGCAACTTTGAATGAGTTCAACCTGAGCGTCAAAGTGAACGTTCTGGCGCGAAATTCGAAAGACTTCAGCCTGAACGGAGCGACAAACGCTGTAGACGGCAACATCGATAGGTAAGTCGTCGGACAGAAACTTCAAAGTACACGAATGATCGTTTTGCGCATGAGCGGTGAACCCTGAACTTCAGCTTGATGGTTAGGGTCAAACGCACGAAAACTTCAAAGTACACGGAATATCGTTGTGCGCGTGAGCGGCAAACGCTGTAGGCGGCAACTTTGAATGAGCCTGAACGTCGCGACAAACACTCTAGGCGGGAAATCCGAAAGACTTGAATGTCAAAGCGTTGGTGCGCATGAGCGGCAAACGTTCTAGGCGGCAAAGGTTAGTCGTCAGACGAAAACTTCAAAGTACCCAGCAGATCGTTGTGCGCATGACCGTGGCGTGCAAGACGTGGCAGGAATTTTGAACGTTCTAGCATTCCGCGCAGCAGTCATGGTCACGTGATACGTCAGATGGCGGGAATATTTGGATTTCAAAGACTGACGTGGTCGACGGCGTTCTTGGTGGGAACGTTCTCAGACGTCCTTCTACGGCTCTTATGCCACGCTTGAGGCGGTTGGCATGGTCGACGGCGTTCTTGGTGTGAACGTTCTCAGACGTCCTTCTACGGCTCTTATGCCACGCTTGAGGCGGGATATTTGACATTTGAAGTGTATGCTGTTTCCTCCATTACCCCCTCAGTGAAGCTACATGCATGGATACGCACCAACCGACGATGTCGCACTTGAGAGAACATTTCCTTAGATCTGGGGAAAATTCTATAGGATTTCCTTGATATTTCCCCAGATTCTGGGGATATTTTGCGGTTGAGAATGCCACAAGAACGTGACGTGAAGTTTCAAAGTATCGAAAGCGCATGTCTGTGTGCAGACCTATGTGGGAGGTGGAATGAAACGAGGCGCCAATTTCAAACGTATATTCAAGATACATATATCTTCATGAATGAGGTGATTGGTGAACGGCAAACGGGACAGTTTTCACCGCATCTTACACAGCATTCGATACAACAAATCAAATGTCTACAAGGCATGAATACAATGCATACTTCATTGTCCAAACAAAATTTACAGGTCAGCGGTGGCGGCGGCGGAGACGCCCTGGACGGTTGAAGTTTCATCATGAAATCGCATCCGTCGTGACAGCCATGTGTCCAAACCGAATCTCCTTGTTTCCAGTGGGCTATTTCGGTGCCGCAGTGAAAGCATTTTACGTGATCTCCTATTCCGGTGTAGAAAAATCCACATTCGGCAAGTTCTTGAGGCGTCTGACTGAGACCGATGGGCCAGTTTTCGAAAGTTGCGAGACGTCTCATGAGAACACTATTTTCCGTATGTGTTGGTCGTTTCACCCGATTGGTGAACGAAGAAGTATCGCTGTCGAAGAACGTACAATAGGGTGTCCACCTGAAGTGGTCCATCAAAGGATCATCGCCAGTCTCCCAATTGAATCCTTCGATACGGCAATTGAGACAGGTAACTGTGTCGTCGTCTCCTGAACCGGTGTAAACGAAACCGGCACTGGCCAACTTCTCTTTCGGAAATGTCGAAGGCCAGTTGCGAAACGTTTGAAGTCTCTCGGCATACGAACAGTCTGCAGCCATTCTCGTTGGAAGACAAATGAGTACTGAAGACTCCAATCGAACATGTGACGAATTTGAGAATGCTTTTTTTGTGGAGGGGTGGGAACCAATGGTGAACTATAAGGCCCCCTGTCCATTGTCGTCGCTTCTATCATGGGTGTATATTCCCCCTCGTATATTGCCAACGGACTTTTCGCTTTGGATCTCACGACAAAACATGCGGTCCCCATCACTTGCGGGGTTTCGGAATCATCGTGTCGATGCACTCAGGTGGATGTGATATGATTGGCATGGGTCGCGTTCGGCCTAACGCAGTCAGATCAACAGCTTTCTCTCGTTTCAAAACATTCAATTTTTTGGAAGGTCGAACACCGTTTTTTCTGCCGCCGTGAATTTCCACTCTTACGATTCGGATATTGTTCACGGTTTGAAGGTCACCACTCCGATGACTCAGAGCTGTCTTTGTTCGTTTTACTTCTGGTCGAAGGTCACTCTCTGTTTGTGTGATGACTCATAGCCTGTGCGTCATTGAAGTTGTTGACTTGTCTGAACATGCCTGCGATAAACTCGCATTCCTTATCGTCATTTGGCCGGTATGGCATGAGTCGTATCGCGGTGAATCATCGAAGGAAACATTTTCACTTCTCGGGGCCGAATTCCGACTTTTGGAGAATCGGAGAGCGTCCACAGGGGACTACAACTGTTTTTTCGAGTCGCTCACATCTCAAGAGGGCGGCAGTTGTCAACGGTTTTCATGGCAGTTGGTCCAACGTCTTCCCCTTTTTTCTGTTCGCTCGATTCCATAACGGTTGACCTGACCGGTCCACCTATTTTGTTGTGAACCAGAAAAGCCCTCTCAGAGTATCGGTTGACATTGGAAATCTGTTTTCATCGCATTCGGCTTGATGAGAACAGATTTCCCACCCCCATTTTTGTTGGTCTTTTCTCGGTTCAGGCGTCGAACGAGAGCCGTCACGGTTGACCCGACGGTCGTCCTTTGCGTTGACATGCTTTCTCATCCGCTGAACGTCTAGGTATTGATAGCTGAAAATTCAAATCTTTTTCGGTCTGTTCGAGAAAGGTGAAATCCTCGTGGTGGACAGCCGTGTCGACATCGTCGGTGAGTGTCGGTTGACATTGGAGATATTTTCGTCGCATTCGGCCTGATGAGTACAGCCTTCCCACCCCCATTTTGTCTTTTTTGGTTCAGGAGACCAACGAGAACTACGTTTCGTCACGGTTAACCCGACGAATACGGTCCACCTTTGCGTTGAAATGCTTTCTCATCCACTGAACGTCTAAGTATTGATAGTTGAAAATTCAAATCTTTTTCGGTCTGTTCGACGTGGTGGACAGCCGTGTCGCCATCGTCGGTTTTTCATCAAAATTCCCCTTGTTGCATCATCCTGGACGATTGTACTTCCCCTTACCGAGGTCATGAGAATTCATAGGCGACGCGCGCCACCACTGCCGTGGTGGGAGAAGTGGGAGAACTGACGCTCTCGTCTTAGCGCACATCGTCATTCAGTCGCTAGCTAGTACAAGACGCACATCATGAGAATCGCGATCGTTGATATCCAAGGTTTCGTTGTCAACGGGGTGTTCCACCCCAAAGAACTCGCCATCCATATCGGTCACCAGCGGCACCAATGCCCTATGTCTTGTTGACGGACAAGGACAAGATGGTTTTCCAATAATGTTTGACCTCGTTGAGAAATGTATGTTTTTTCGATCAATAAATCGTATTTTCGAAAGGGTTGTTGTTTTTTCTCTCTTTCAGAATGTGGGGTGGAAAAATGAAAAAATCAACTCAAAGAGTGTTCGAGTTGGTTCTGAGTGTCGTGGATAGATGGCGTCCTCGGAGAGGGCGTCATCTGTCACTCACACTTATGAGTTGGCTCACAGTGGCGTGGATAGATGGCGTCCTCGGGGGGTGTCATCTGTCACTCACACTTATGCATTGGTTCAGAGTGGCGTGGATAGATGGCGTCCTCGGAGGGGCGTCATCTGTCACTCACACTTACGCATTGGTTCAGAGTGGCGTGGATAGATGGCGTCCTCGGAGGGGCGTCATCTGTCACCACACTTATGAGTTGGCTCACAGTGGCGTCCTCGGAGGAGCGTCATCTGTCACTTCCTCTGTCAGTCATGTCATACGTCTGTCAAGTCATACGTCAGCGGTCAGTCAAGTCCTGCGTCTGTCATAAGTCATCTGCCATTCACCACATACATCCTCTGTCATTCGAGTCGTTCACATCATACGTCGCAGTCAAGTCAGTCGTCAGAAATATTGCCTGTCATCCGAGTTGGCAGTCGTTCACATCATACGTCAGCTATATATCGTCTGTCATTCGAGTTGGCTGTCCTCCACATCATACGTCAGCAGTCATTTGTGTTGGGCTGTCGTTCACGTCATTGGAGTCATACGTCTGTCAGTCAAGTCTTGCTTCTGTCATTCAAGCCAAACATCATACCATATTCCTCTGTCATATGTCGTTCACGTCATTGGAGTCATAAGTCTGTCAGTCAAGTCTTGCGTCTGTCATATGGTTACTCTGTCACGCATTCTCTCCAAATCAAAGACAAAACGATTTCACATACAAGTATATATTTTCCTATAGGTTACAGTTCTCAAAAAATATGTGGATATGGGTGGACACAGAGAGAGAAAACTTCCTTCATGTTGCTGCCTATCTAGTTCTCGATGAACTTGAAGGTATTTGTCTTTCCGACCCCTCCTTCTTCGACTACCAGGGCGTACTTCCCCGGAGTGAATTGATCAATATGTCCCCTGAGGATTGCAAACACTCTTCTCGGAAGGAATACCTCGTACAGCTGGATATCGGCTATGATGGTCTCTCCGAACTTGGTTTTCACCAGGCGAAGCTTCTGAATTGGATAGGGCTTGTTTTTCTGCAAGCTGCTCATAGGAACGGTCTGCTTGTATCCAGAAGCGCTGCATGTTGTGTTCAACTCTGCAAGGAGGTCCATCTGAAGCAAAAAATATCAAAATTTTAGGACACCCTGTACATACGTTCGAAAAAATGGCTCACGCTGTATGAGTCAACACACTTGACGAAAAAATTTTGACGCATACTGTGCTGCTGTTGGTTCACCCTGTATGAGCCAACACACTTGACGAAAAAATTATGACGCACACTGTATATGCTGATATGTCTGAAAAAGCTCACACTGTATGAGCCAGCAACAACTTGCAGATACTTCACTTTGACAGAAAAAGTTTCGACACACGCCGTATATGCCGATACGTTCGAAAAATATCACACTGAGCCAACACACTTGACAGAAAAAAGTTTCGACACACGCAGTATATGCCG
The DNA here is from genome assembly GCA_032362365.1 of Zygogramma bicolorata. Taxonomy (NCBI): domain Eukaryota; kingdom Metazoa; phylum Arthropoda; class Insecta; order Coleoptera; family Chrysomelidae; genus Zygogramma; species Zygogramma bicolorata. The sequence goes on from JAVJAQ010002094.1 coordinate 158,234, forward strand.
AGATCAACACTTGCGCATGAATAGCTCTTAAGCTGTATGTGAGCCGTTTCGCGAAAAACACTCCCGAACACGAAGGAAAAAGAGCTACTTACATTTTTCAGTCTGATCACACTGTCGTTCTATAGCGGTATATATCGTATGAGTTCTAGCAGGAAACTGACTTCGATGGTCTGATGGCGGACACACAACACTGTCTCTTCGATGGCGGTATCGTACGAGTTCTAGCAGGAGACTGACTTCGCGGCAATCGAGAAGTTGGCGCAATCCCCTACCCGCGCCGCGCCCATCTCGTTGACCTCTGAGCCGCCTGAAGAATATGACAGCATTGCCTCACCGTACCACCCACATGTGTCATGAACGCCGCCTGAAGCGAAAGACGCTCCTTGTTCCAGTTCAAATATTCCCGCTCGAAATGAGTGCGGTTCTACGATGCCGCCCGAACGTTTCCGATCTCCGAAGCGAAAGACGCCGCGTATGACCTTCTGCATTTCTCGGAAAAGCGCTTACGTCATCACGTTTGCACGTGTGCTTTGTTTTGCAAGTCTCAGGCGACGCATGACCTTCTGCAATTCTCGGAAAAACGCATGAGTCATCACATTTGCTTGTTTTCGTAAACAACTCGGTTGTGGGGATTCACCCGAAAACCCATTAATCATTCATCATATCTTTGACGAACATGCCGACAAAAGAGCCGCCTTGCACGTGAGCCTGGGAACTCGCCGTTCGAGCTTTTGCAGGTCTCGACATGTCGAAGACGACCGTTAGCGGACATGGGCGGAGTACAGGGGCTACTGGGGGGCCTCCGCCCCCCGGTACCCCGCATGGACTCTTTCAGATCAGCGTAATTGAATGAGTAATATTGTTGAGTATCATAGGCATATTGATGCATGTTGCAGTGCTCCAGAAACGAATAAAAGTCAGCCGTGTACAAAGTGAATAGTAGAGGTCCCAACACGCTGCCTTGTGGTACTCCTCTATTCAGCTTGGGAAAATTCGAGTATTTATTATTTACCACAACCCTCTGACTCCTATCACTCAAATAATCTTGAAAAAAGTTCAAGGATATTTCATCAAAGCCATATTATCTCAGTTTCGACAATATAATGGTATAGTCAATAGTGTCAAAAGCTGTTCTATAATCGAGTAGAATCAGAACTGTACATTTTTTTCTGTCTGTAGCTATGAATATGTCATCAACCACTTTCGTTAGGGCAGTAGTAGTGCTATGGTTTTCCCGGAATCCAGACTGAACGGGGGATTGGATATTATGTTTATTTGAGTACTCCCTGATTTGTGATGCTACAATCTTTTCAAGAATCTTATATAAGGTAGGCAGTAAACTGATAGCCCTAAAATGTGCTACGGAGATGGGATCAGTAATTTTAGGAACAGGAATAACATTCGCATGCTCGAAGGGAAATCTCCAGTATTTAGACATTTGTTGATAATGAACGTTAAGTAAGGAGATAATGGTGGAATGACTATAAAAATAACTTTTAGGTTGATATCATCACATTCCATGGCATTAGATTTCATTTTTCCAATTATTATAATAATAATTTAAATTTTGTCTGCAGTTACAGCTCTGAAGGAGAATTCCGCATTCAGCCCAGGTAATTTTTTTCCGACATAGGAATTCGCTCTAATACCACTGGGTCCTTTAGGAACGCTATTTACGAAAAAACTCATTCAAAATTTCAGGTTCTATATCACAAGCATCAATGTCATTTCCATTCGTTACATTTAAATTTTTTAGGGTTTTCCAGAAGCATGATGGGTCTTTTTTTTATTGAGAATTCAAGTAAGCGCATTTTTCTGATTTGATCGCCATATTGACCGTATTCCTGAGATTTTTATAGTCAGTCCATGTTGTCTCAGTTTTGCTTACCTTATATTTCGAGAGAGCTTGATCTCTGAGCCTGTTCATGATTTTAAAATTTTCTGTAAGCCAAGGTGCCCTTTTTTTGTGATCCTGACAGTTTTTTTTGGAGCATGAATATCAAATAACCGGGTAAGATTATCATTCCAGAATGAGACCATCTCGTTCACATCATGGATTTCATAAATCTGATTAAAATTGATATTATTTAAATCTTCAAGAAATGTTATAATCGAATGTCGAGTAGTCTCTATACGTGTGAATTTATTCTTTCTGTCGCGCAATCTTCAGTTTCAGTTGACAACATACAAGATGATGGTCAGAAATATTTTCCATGTTAATAACATCAACATTCGAGATCAAATTAGCGCAAGAAGTAACTATGACATCAATTAAAGTTTGTGATCTATCGTTAAGACGGGTACATTCATTTACTACCTGTTGCATGCCATAATTTGAGATTAAATCTATACAGTTTGATGTGTCAACACCACTTTTTTCAAGTGAATCAATATTAAGATCACCTCCAAATAAAACAGGATCGAATTCAGGTAGTACAATATTCATATTGTTTTCCAGATTTTGGAGACATTGTAATGTGTTTAAGTGTGGAGGTTTATACAGGGTTCCCAGACACAGCCTCTTACCTTCAATCTTCATAGAAATCCACAACTGCTCAATGGAATCATTTGATTCAAGATCCGATATTTTGTAATTGATCGTTGTTTTTATATAAAAAGCTACTCCTTCCCCTCTCCCCGCATTCCTATCCTTTCTGACAAGTTTGTATCCAGTTATTTTAAACAAGTTATCAAGGATGTCAGGTCTCAAAAACGTTTCTGATGAACCCAGAACGTCATAAGATTCAGTATTCAAAAATTCAGAGAGCAAATCAAAGCCAGTGGACAATGAGCGAACATTGAAATGAGCGAAGAAAAAGTTTTTTGTCATCAGATATGCGTAGTATGCTCCATGAAACTTAAATAATGCATAGTCATATAAGTGAATGAGCATTTATACATTTAAGCAATGGGATACAGATGGAATTAGAATCAAATACAAGTACTATATAGTATATCGATTACAAAGTTTGAGTAATAAAAAATTAATACATATTCCAGAATCAAATAGCGATTTTTATTGAGGGTATCTCACACTTCTTATTTATTAATATGAATGAATAGTAGTTTGAAGAAGAAAAAGACAAAATAATACAAAATAGCGATATGCTTCCCAAAATAAAACCTGATTATTGACAAAGGGCATGCATCATTAGCTCAAAATGGGAATCTGCTTAAATTTACAGTATCAATCAATCATTTCGTTAGTTACAAACAGTCGAGTACGAATGCGAAATGAACTCCAGGATGATAAGTAACACAGAGAGAACAAAAAAAATCTTCACGGTGGAATTAATATTCGGTTTCTTACATTCTGATAGCGCGCACTACATACCCGACGATACGGAAACGAAATTAGAGATCTGAAGGTCTTTCAATGACAGTTTTTTTATTATTTCGCAGTATTCTGATTTTCCCGCCCGCAGACTGTTACCGTATTTTTTCTTGGCGGCCAATAAAAGTTCGTAGTTTTCTTTTGTGAGGTCATCATATATGGAATAGCTGGTGGATTTCAAAGATTTTCCAGACTGGAATATCATAGAACGTTTCCAGTTACTAACAAACCCAACAAGTATAGCACGAATTTTGGTTGAATCTTCCACTATTCTCCCAATTCTAAACGCGAAATTAATTTCATGTGGAGTGCAGTCCACCTTCAGTGAATTGTTGATGAAAGATAACACTGTATCCATGACGTTTTCAGATTCAGGTTCCTCTAGGCCGTAAAAACGCCACGAATTGTTTTTAAAATTTTTTTTTTTAATTCTTTATTCAACGTCGGCCTATTTCCGCTACCAAGGCCAATCACCGACGCCGGTGAGCACACTTCCCCCAACCGGAAATTTTGCCGAACCCTCTGGTATTCCAACCAGAGGTAGGGATCTTTAACGAGCCCAACATCCATGGACTCGGGACCGACGGCTTTACGTCCCCTCCGAAGGACGGCATATCCTCAATATATCTTGTGCTCATTGATATATTGTCTGCGAGCTATGATATGATATTCCGCTGCAGCTGTACGGGCTTTCGACACGGTATTTCCCTGTATGGTCACCCATCTAAGTACTAACCGCGCTCGGCGTTGCTTGACTTCAGATATCGAATGACTGTCAGTCAACCTGAAGAACTGGGCCATGCCCCTTTTTAGAACTTTGTTCGATGATACGGCATCTCCTATCCAAACCTTCAATAGGTTTTTTATGAATATTTACAGAAGCGGAGATTGCTTCAACGGATTCTGTCAGTTTATCAATTTTTTTGATAGTTTACCATCATATTGTTTAGCGAAATTCCCACATACTTCGTTGATAAAATCTCCATTGAAAATTTCGGTACACACCTGCTTCATCTGAATCTTCAGATCCTTGTCTCCATTTTGTCTTTGCTTCTGGAACTCATACAATTTATCACTTCGTGTTCAAAGGGCACCAAAAGAGTTGTAGGTATGAGGTAATGAAGTGATAGATGTTGGATATGACTGAAAGTAGTCTAACAGAATATAAATAACGGAGCACACGGCAGACACGTCTACCCGGGACGGCACATTAACAACGATGAATTTATAATGACTATGTGAAGTCAAGAAGGTATGGTATTTGCTCCCCTACAAATTGAGTCAAAATCTTCTTGAACTCTTTTTGAGATCTAGGAATGGTTGAAACGACAACCCATCAGCACTACAGTTTTATTATTCTTACAAAACGTTATTTCTTCACCATTATATCAAAAATATCAGCGGAAATTGTACTTCCCTGCAACTACTGAAAATGAAATGAAGAGACTAATTGGCATTCATATCTTGACGGGAAATTTACATTACCCAAGATTTGAACTTTATTGGAATAATGAATTAGGTGTCCCAATAATATTCGAAAATATGAATGTAAACAGATTCTACAAATTGCGCCAATATTTACACTTTGTTGATAACACGAAAAAGGGTTGAAAATGAGGACCGCTTTTGGAAAATAAGGCCTCTGGTCAAAATGTAGAGAGTTGCCTCTGGGGCATCATACTCTTCGCTTTATGCGGGAAAAGTGAAACTGAAAGAAAAAATATCGTTCGTCGTTACATCTGACGCATAGAGGGACTAGCACATCAGAAATGAAAAAAATATCGCGAATCATTTCGAATGATTTGCCGCTAGACTTTTCGAAAAGTTTCATTCATAAAAACTGTGACATCTCGATATAATTCGAAAATTGAAAAAAAATAGAAAATCGGATAAAATCCTAACAAGATTCTGTTCTGTGATTTTCTCAATGATTTGGAAGGTTGCCACATCTATCAGTCAACAGGTTGTTGTACTATGCAGTTCCGAAAAATAATACCAGAACCCGATGAGGTAAGTAACAAGCGGTTCATTCTGCGCAACATTATTAATGAAAATAAGACACCATTCAGACATTGAAAGATATGATGAAGAACTTAATATCAATTGAAGAATCTGCTCGTATCATTTCTGACATATTGGAACCAGGCGATCTCTTAGAGAGAGAAAAAGGAGAAGTAGGGTAATACAGCCGATTTGGGGCCTCCCCCACCACTTTAAGGCGTGGTTAATAATAATATGGCTTTTACTGATAGGTAAAAAAATACAAAAAAAATCATAATATAAGCTCCTATCAAACGGCAGGATTCAATTTCTGACTATGTCACGAAAAGAATCGCAGCATGGGCAGACCTTGCTCTTCCATCCAAACGGAAAAAGTGTGCACTCATGTAAACACACACACAAGTACACACGAGCAAACATTTCACCAATAAAACACAAATAAAAGATGCTACATAAAATGGTATGCGAGACATATTGTAAGATGCGATAATTGAAAGACAACAGCACATTACAAAAAAACGAACAAAGAAAAAACAATTAGCACTTGAAATTTGACACATTAGGAATTTCATTCAGTTCGTTAGGTAATTTGTTAAAGAGCTAGGTTATGTAATAAGAAAACGATCTACGAAAATGAGAAGTTTTGTGGAGGGGGGGAGTGAGCAAATTCTTAAACCTCAGATTAAGATTATGCACATCAGTCCTAAACCTAAGTTTGTTGTAGAGATAGGCAGGCTTCATACGAACTATTATTTTGTGAAATAAAGTGCATGCATGTGAGATACGCCGATTTTCCATATTCAGCCAACCCAGATTTGGTGGGTGATGTGTCACATGATCCCGTCTCCGTGAACCAGTGATCAGTCTGACGCATGAATTCTGTAATACTTGCAGTCTTCTCTTATCAGTTTGTAACAGATAAGGACCGCACACCACATCAGCGTAGTTCGCATGGGATAAAACAAGTGCTTCGCAAAGAATTTGTTCAGATGGGCGGTTCAGTAATTCACGGTTGCGGTAGATTGTTTTGAGATTACAATACCCCCGTTTCAGAATTAGCGAGACATGTGATGAAAATCTCAGCGACGGATTTATCAAAAAAACAAGGTTTTTTATATTATCATCATCGCCTTTTATTGGTAACGATACATTATCGATAGTGATGCTTATATTATTTAAGCACTTCTTCCTAGTTGCTGACCTCCCGAAAAGCATGACAAACGATTTGATGACATTCACAGACAGACAATATTTTTCCGAAAGGTCATTCAGACATTTCGAATCTTCATTAATTTTTCGGCAACTATCAGCTAGAGAAGACTCCTCGAAATGCATGTATATCTGCGTATCATCCGCATAACTATGTATGTTTGTATAGCGAAGGCAATGGGGGAATTGGGAGGTATATATTACAAACAAAAGTGGCCCTTGCGGGACACCACTTCGAGTAGCAAAAAAATCTTATTTAATTTTGTTTAATATAACACACTGAGAACGATCACTAGGATAGTTTTTCATGGGTCGAACAGAGCTGGATGAAAATCTGAGATATTTTAATGAGACCAGTGAAAGCTGATGGCTAATCGTGTCGAAAGCTTTCGAATAATCCAATATTACAAGTAGACACAAGTTATAACTATCAACTGAAGTATGAATATCATCCATAACTTTCAACAGTGCAGTTGTACAGCTATGTTCAGCTCGAAACCCTGACTGAGTAGAAGGCAGTATATTAAATTTATCAAGATATTCGCGCATTTGAAGATTCATGATTTTTTCCAGGGTTTTTGAGATTGCACAGAGGATGCTAATTGGGCGTAGGTCATTGATATTCTGGGGATTTGCAGTTTTTGGTAACGGGATAATTTGAGATTTTTTCCATAATGAGGGATATACTGATTGTTGGATGCATATGTTGAATTTATGTGTGACACGAGGAATGATGAAAGGACAACAGAGCAATAACATTTTAATGCTGATATTGTCGGCACCAACCGCATTGGATTTCATTGAGAGAAGTGTTGTATACACCTCATTCTCCGTTGTTTCACGAAAAGCAAAACTGTAATTATCAAAGGAATAGTTATTAGAAAAAAATGATATGATATCATTGCCTGGATTCGAGATGTGTGAGGAGCTATTACAAAATAAAGTATTGAGATAATTGACATTAGTGAGCTGTTCAGGAATAGTTCTGTTGGATTTTTTATGTATGTCCAACTTAATTGTGCGATTTGTTAGGTTTCTCATTTGCTTGTAATTATCCCAGTGGGAGGGTAGCTTGCTTTTTTTGAATCTGGTGAAAGCTCTATCACGCAGTTTCATCATGAACTTCAGATTTTCTGTCAACCATGGAGCTCTTTCTTTAGAAATTCGAACGGTTCTGAGAGGAGCATGAGAATCGAAAATTTTCAGAAGAATAGTATTGAGTGTAAACATTTTTTATCTACATTTTCCAATTGATAAATTGAATCGAAATTGGCGTTCGCAAGATCTTCCGAAAAAGCATCTTTGTCGAAATTTTTGAAATCCCTGCATGTATGCATAAAGGCAGGAATTTTGGATTGCCCGGTACCAATTTTACATGCCACCAGACTATGATCGGAAAAAGTGGAACAATCAACTACAGTACGGTCGGTGATATTGTAGCGTGTTGAAATTACTGGAACTCTAAACCACCTTTTCGATTCGGCTTCTGTCCAATAGGTGGCCCAGAGGTACTAACACGCTTTTACTGCCCGATTTTAAAGAAGGATTTTATTGTCGTGGAATAGTAGTAATCTTTTCTTGTTCCCTGACTCTTTCCAAATTTTAATGACTTACTTAACACCCATACAGTTAGATGTCGCTACCCATCCTAAAATTAAATGATTTTCTGCGGAGCAGGCTAGGCCATTTTGGTTTCCCTTCCTTTTCTGTTCGAAACGCGAACGACCGTGGGTCGAGATTTGTTTGTTCGACAAAAAGCATTTGTCTAAGTGATTTAGAGTTGAAATCGACTTGTTTATGCGTTATTTTGCGACACAAATGCAAATTATGTTATGGATTCTGATCCTGGAAGCCCCAGGAACATTTTTATTGAAATTTGAAGCGGCTACCCACGCTGTTAAAAGTGGTTAACCTCCGAGAGGGGTATGTATAAAAAACTAACTTCATTTTAGCAAATTGCTAATTTCTGTTTCTTTTTCAAAAGGTTTTAAGGAGCGGTTTCGCCTTCATTCCTTGAAGTGGACATCCCCTACGTTTTCCCGTTGAAAGATTATTTTATTTGAATATGGAATTTATGCCGGGTTCCGTTGGAAAACTGGCAACTGCCATTTTCTTGTTTGGCTGAAGCAGCTATTTTTTTTCTGGGGACAATTGAGTTTGTCACTTCCCTGGTTTTGGAGTTCCAATGATGGATAATTTTCCCAGTCCCAATCATCTTTCCGGCTTGTACCTGGTTATGAGGATTTGAGGGTTCACCTAGGACGGAAGATAACACAATTTTGCAACCCAATTTCATCGTGGCAGCTGAATCACTTTCTCCTGAGATTCGTCTTTCCGGCTTTTACCTGGATTAGAGGATTGAGAAGGTGATCCACCTTTCACACCTATCAAACCGAGCAGCCCAAGATTGATTCATCTACTTCACCAGTTCGTCTTTCCTTTTTATATCTGGTTATGGCCTACCAGAACAGAGTGGATGACACAACTTTCAGCTTCGTGGGATGTTAGACTCCGCTTAGTCTAGACAGGACAGTATATCATTACCTTCTAACCTTTATTTATGAATTCATGAACTACTTACTCATCTGACCTGATGTTATCATATCAATTTATGCATTTATAATTATACCTGAATATTAGCGCAGCCCTCGTACAGTACTGAACGAAAGCTAACCTTAAAATATTCCAACTCAGTTATATAAGGTATTCACTAGTAATTTCAGGTTAGATGAAGTAAGAGCAAAACATCAACCCTACTTATCTAGTCCAGGCGGACTCTAAGTTTGTTATACCCACATTGTATATTTTTTTGTACTTATTTCTTCATCAATAGAAGGGATTCAAAGGGATATATTTGTTTTCTTCAGGTTTTCTCCACACCTTTTTCAGGAATATGTGAATAACGATGTGCAGCCAATTTTTTACCCTACACTAAGTGTATTACAACTTTTTTTGAATCGTGTTTTCCCATTTCGGACATGGTCATAGAAATCTTTCAAAGGAGAATTGGGTGACGTCCAGTTCAGTATAAATTTTGATTGCCTTCGCATAACCTCAACCACATGCTCTACCGTAATTATAGCTAACGGCACAAACTTTTTCTTCCAAAAAAGAATGAGTTACAGTGGCGCCCAACGTGGGGCCCAAGTTTGGCAAATCAATTATCATTATTGAGTTTTTGGCTTCACATCGGCGTTCAACTCATTTCTGAAAATTCTGAAACGAGAACCTGATGATTAATTTGGGTCAGGCAGAGTTTGATAGGTTGATAGGTACTTTTCAGTTTTTTTCATTTCTATATTCAATTCCAAATCATGGAAGATACTTTCAAACCAGTACATTTACTCTACGAAGAGTGCACTTATGAATTGGCTATTAGAGGTGTAGTTTACACAAAAAATCAAGACGAACGAAAAAAAATTCTTGGTCGTATGCTTGATAAAGAAAAAATGAACTCAAACGTCCTGGCGCTTTAATTCAACTTTCTTCGTATAAATTAGACTATCAAACAGAGAAAAGAGCTATAAGTGATTAAATTTCTTTTATTAGGCTCATTTTGAATGATTTTGAGGGGACTTCTGAGGATTCAATTTTCAAACGAATAAAGTCTCGACTAGCCCATGTAACTGGACGAGTCAAACGACTTCCAGTTCCTGCAGATGATGAGAAAGAATTGACTAAATTTAAAAATGAAACCTCAGGTGAATGTTTCTTATTGGATGCCGAACTACATGAGAAAGCTCAAACCGCTTTCCAACAGCCAGGGACAAATGCACCTATTTCACCAACGCCTGTGCAACCTGTTTTTAATGTTCCAACACCAATTGTTTCCTATAGCGCAAGACAATTACCTGTATCCGATTGGAGTTTAACATTTTCAGGCGATTCTAAAGAACTGTATACTTTTGTTGACAAAGCAACTGAATATGCGAATGCAAGGGGGCTTACAAAATTAGAACTTTTCAAAGCTGCAGCTGAACTATTCTCAGGTAATGCTTTTTTGTGGTTTTTACAAATCAAGCACACAGTGACAGACTGGGTAATAAAATTAAAAACTGATTTTTCACCTCCACATGAGGAAGATGACAAGTTGAGTTTACTCATTGAGTAAACTCAACTTGAAACTTGGTTTCAACATTTTTTCAAAATATTCCATTCAATTTCTTTATTTACATTTTTTGACTAGTATTTCATATTCGATACCTCAATTTTCTTGTCACAATATTATTTCATTCATTTCGTTATTTAAATAATTTTTTTGACTTATATTTCAGATTCGAGATCTCGGTTTTTTTTTGTAACAACAGTATTTTCTTTGATCAATCAATCCCTAATTTCATCATCGACCAAAATTTGATTTTGATTTGATTTTTTCTCACTTAATTTGTATTTTAATCTTTCCGTTCCTAGCAACAGGTTTCAATAGAGTTAAAAAATATAGACAATGGAAGTCCGAACCATTACCATTGAACATTGTTTTGTTTTAAATGCGGTGCGCAAGGAGAAATGGGCAAGACTTGTAAAGTTTGTCAGGGAAACTAACTGGGAGTGGGTGTTTTCCAGGCCAGCACTTCTCTCCAAATTTTTCAAAGGCCAAAATTTCAAAATTCACCAAGTTACTTGAAGAAGAAGCTTCAAAGTGGAAGCACTGGTTGAATAAAGTTAAATGTTTTTATAAAACGAATTCTGTATGCAATGCTCGAGTTTCACCTCTATTCATTGAGAAAAAAAAATGACAATAGACCTTATATTTCAGTTTGTATCCTTGGTCAAAAATCATTGCACTTTTTGATTCTGGTTCTACCGCCAGTATTGTCGGTGGAGAAGGTTTGTCCTTTTTGGGAAAGATGGGACTTGAGGTTACCAGTAATAACAGTAATAAACATATCACAACTGCAGATGGTACAGAAAATAATGTTATTGGATTTGTTGACTAACCCATTTGTGTCAATGGTGTGTGTCGAATAGTAAAAGCTTTGGTTATCCCCTCAATCAAGCTCTCTTTTATTCTAGGCAGTGACTTTGCACAATACTTTGGAGCAGTAGTTAATTTTCAAAACAATTCTTGGCAAGTTAGGAGTAATGAGTGTAACATTAACTTATCTGTGAACAATAACGAGTTTGAATTTATTTCTCCCGAATTATTTTCTTTGGATAATTTAACTGTTGAAGACAGAGAAAAAGCTGATAAGGTTATATCAACTTTTGAAATCATAGATGGAGATTTATGTTTAGGTAAAACAGATAAAGTTAGCATGCACATAGATACAGGAGATGCTCGCCCAGTTAGGCGAAGACAATATCCTATGTCACCTTTTGTTCTGAAACAGATGAATGAATAACTTGACGAAATGTTAAAATTAGGTGTAGTAGAAGAGTCTCAGAGTGATTGGTGTTCACCAGTTCTTTTAGTGAACAAGGATAATAACGAAAAACGTCTATGTTTTGATGGTAGAAAACTCAACAGCCTTACTAAAAATGATAGTTATCCACTTCCACGTGTGGACAGGATTCTTGCAATGCTACGCAACGCAAAATTTATATCTTGTATAGACTCAAGAAAAGCATTTTGGCAAATACCTTTAGATCGTGAATCCCGTGAAAGAACTGCGTTTAGTATCCCTGGTAAAGGGTGGTTTCATTTTAAAGTCGTTCCTTTTGGTCTAAGAAACTCAGCTCAATTCCTTTGTCGTCTCGAAAATTCAATTTTTGGCCCTAAATATGAACCATACATTTTCACATATCTTGATGATATAATTATTTCTTCCACTCTGGAAGAACATTTAGATTTATTATGCACTGTAAGAGATCGCCTTGCAGAGGCAAAATTAAGAGTTAATTTAAAGAAATGCAAATTTTTACAACCTTCTTCAACCCATTATCTCCCACTGTACTCATTCGAGTACACTGTTGAAATCGGCATAGTGTCTCCACCTATCGAAATATTTCAGATTTTTGAACTTCATGACTGATCGATCGTACTGTTTTCTATAGTATCATAACTGACATTTTCGTTAGCTATATTCTATGCATTTTGTCTCTTTCATAGATATTCATGGATCCTCCTGAATTTACCGAAATACCCCCTCGCAACTTTTATGGGAGACAAAGATATTGCCATTTGCAAAATGCTTCAGAAGGTCTTGCTGCTTCAAGTAATCAAAATGTTGTCGATATTGTTGTTATTCCGCCTGAAGTTGAACGCAGACGGATGAAGAAGAATTCGATGATAATAATACCGTAACATATTCCATGCCTGATGATGTAGCCGGTGAAATTGAGCTTCAGCACATTAGCAGTGATGATGAGACTAGCGACGAAGAATATAATTTGCCTTTGTCGGTTTTGCGACAAAAGCTCATTACATCTTCCAGAACAAAACGTACCAAAAAGAAAATACTATTGGAGCCGAAGTGGACTAAGGATTATGTGAATACTGACATGCAAGCATCAACGGGATATGCAGACCGACTTGGTATCGTCAAAAATGATTTGGATAATTTGGAACCTATAGCAGTCTTCGAAAAACTTTTCGACGACCAAGTATTCAAGCTTTTGGTGCATCAAACCAATTTATATTCCTCCCAAAAAAATAACCATGCCTTCTTTGTTTCAAAGGCTGACATGAAAATTTTTGTTGGAATTCTTCTTCTAACTGGCTATCACAAATTGCCAAGTGAACGTGATTACTGGAGTCTAGATGAAGATTTAGGAGTAACAGTCATCCAAAATGCCATGTCACGTAACAGGTTTCAGGTGATCAAGAAATACGTTCATTTGGCAAATAATAATAGTTTGGATGGACCTCTGATTTCCCTCCTCAATCAAAAATATCAGCAGTGGGGTATCTTCGATGAACATCTATCAATTGACGAAGCTATGGTAAAGTTCTTTGGTCGCCATTCGAGCGAACAATATATCAAAGGCAAGCCAGTTCGTTTCAAGTTCGTTGACAAGTTTTCAGCCAAGCTCGCTCAAAAGTATTGTTCAAAAACATACATGGTAGTTCAAAAAATGTCTAAACTTGTTTATGAATTGAAATGCCCAGATGGATCACCAGGCGGAGAGTGGCATGTTAAGGATTTGGAGCCTTATTTTGGCTCAAACTCTAGCGTTTCGGTTGGATAGAACATCCTCAGAATATTTTTTGCTTCCTGAGCGGCACAATTTTGTACGTTAAAATTTTAAGTACCATGTACAGTTGTATATATTTTTCAAAATTTTCTTTTGCTTGGTCAACAAAAGATACATTTAGTAAGGTAGTTGTGGTGAGAGGTCTTTTCTGCATAAACCAACAGACTCTGTTGTCTAGATTGTCCAGGTTTATAACTTGTCTAGAGTTCAGTAGGTTAGTACATCCCGTGAGTTCGGAGGAGTCCTTACTTCACCCGATCGCATTATGCAAATGAGCAGCCTCGGATAAAAGCATTCGGTAGTGAATCTTGGGAATCTAATCCTTACTTTATGGGATGGGAAGCTGAAGGTTAGTAGTGTCTTGGCGGCATTCTAATCTGTTCCCTATGCGTTACCAGGGTAGCCTCAGATGTTTAAATTAGGGCAATAGTGTTGATCACCAACCTCGACACGAACGCCTGTTGTTCTCTAGATCTTGTTTAACCAGAGACTTATTGTGCTTTCAGGGTCCACGATATAGTACCATTGATTCGTCTTGTTTGAAACCTGTTGTGCCTTGAGGGTATCACAGAACTCTCAAAATATGTTGCTAAAAGCAGTCTCGGATGTTAAATTTTGAAAGTGACGTGTAACATCCTCATAAATAGTTTTCTTCATCTTGAGGTCTCTTTAGGTCAAACATTCATGTACTCTACATTTCAGTATGTATGAAAGCATTCGATGACAAAATCGTATTATGTTTGTGAGAAAAGCATCTACAGTAATTTTTTTTTCTTTTTTGTTCGTGTTAGTTAGATATGGAACTATAAATTTTTGAATTAGTGTAGTATACTTTTTCAACGACAAATTCCTAAGGTTGAGTGTATTCTTATGTTGCGTAGACATCCCAATTTGATTATAAACTTTTTGAATGTTGACTTTACCCGACTTAGAGATTTTCATGATTTTGACTTTTTCCCGATTATGTCTCCTTTTATAGGCGTGAGGTACGCGAAGTTACCAATGAGTAACTAAATACATATTAACCTAGTGGGAATTTCAAAAACAGCCTTTCAGTCTATTTTTTCTTTTTGGAAGGGGGTGGTGTAGCGTGTTGAAATTACTTGAACTCTAAACCACCTTCTTAAATCGGCTTCTGTCCAATAGGTGGCCCAGAGGTACTAACACGCTTTTACTGCCCGATTTCAAAGAAGGATTTTATTGTCGAGGAATAGTAGAAATCTTTTCTTGTTCCCTGACTCTTTCCAAATTTTAATAACCTACTTAACACCCATACAGTTAGATGTCGCTACCCATCTTAAAATTAAATAATTTTCTGCGGAGCAGGCTAGGCCATCTTGGTTTCCCTTCCTTTTCTGTTCGAAACGCGAACGACCGTGGGTCGAGATTTGTTTGTTCGACAAAAAGCATATGTCTAAGTGATTTAGAATTTCTATTTCTTTTTCAAAAGGTTTTAAGGGGGGGTTGAAAGATTATTTTATTTGAGTATGGAATTTATGCCGGGTTCCGGTGGAAAACTGGCAACTGCCATTTTCTTGTTTGTCTTAAGCAGCCATTTTTTTTCTGGGGACAATTGAGTTTGTCACTTTCCTGGTTTTGGAGTTCCAATGATGGATAATTTTCCCAGTCCCAATCATCTTTCCGGCTTGTACCTGGTTATGAGGATTTGAGGGTTCACCTAGGACGGAAGATAACCCAATTTTGCAACCCAATTTCATCGTGGTAGCTGAATGACTTTCTCCTGAGATTCGTCTTTTCGGCTTTTACCTGGATTAGAGGATTGAGAAGATGGTCCACCTTTCACACCTATCAAACCGAGCAGCCCAAGATTGATTCATCTACTCCACCAGTTCGTCTTTCTTTTTTATATCTGGTTATGGCCTACCAGAACAGAGTGGATGACACAACTTTCGGCTTCGTGGGATGTTAGACTCCGCTTAGTCTAGACAGGACAGTATATCATTACCGTCTAACCTTTATTTATGAATTCATGAACTACTTACTTATCTGACCTGATGTTATCATATCAATTTATGCATTTATAATTATACCTGAATATTAGCGCAGCCCTCGTACAGTACTGAACGAAAGCTAACCTTAAAATATTCCAACTCAGTTATATAAGGTATCCACTAGTAATTTCGGGTTCAATAAAGTAAGAGCAAAACATCAACCCTACTGTATCTAGTCTAGGCGGACTCTACGTTTGTTATACCCACAAGGGATTCAAAGGGATATACTTGTTTTCTTCAGGTTTTCTCCACACCTTTTTCAGGAATATGTGAATAACGACGTGCAGCCAATTTTTTACCCTACACTAAGTGTTTTACAACTTTTTTTGAATCGTGTTTTCCCATTTCGGACATGGTCATAGAAATCTTTCAAAGGAGAATTGGGTGGCGTCCAGTTCAGTATGAATTTTGATTGCCTTCGCATAACCTCGACCACATGCTCTACCGTAATTATAGCTAACAGCACAAACTTTTTCTTCCGAAAAAGGATGAGTTACATTATTTAAAACTTCGGAACATATTATGAGATCAATCAAAGAACTTCGTCTCGCATTGTAACGAGTAGGTTCATCTACAACAGGAGACAATCCATAGTATTCTATGATCCCATTAAGGTTCTCACATAACTGAGATGATGGATTAAGGAGATCGATATTGAGGTCTCCCCCGAACAGAATGTATTCATGGGTAGGAACCAGTGCTGATAGCACCTCATCTAGAATAGCGAAAAAATCATGTGCAGGGAAACTTGGGCCCTGTAGAGGGAACCAATAACATATTTTTGTTTGTTGAATGTGAACGATATCCAGACCACCACTTTGGGAGTTGTCTAAGGACTTTTTAATCAGTCATAGTGGGAATTTTCATTGACGAGATATGAAGTCATTCTCTGAAACGTTTGGGTGTGCGTAGAGGAGTTTGTGTACACGGTAGTGAAGGCAGCATGTGTACTTCATACTGCAGAGTACACGTCTGCATGCAGGATGAGTAGTTCTCACCGCAGTGCTCATCGATGTGGTGGGAAGGGAGAGGGGAGAATGAATCCAACAACGCCACTACCACAGTCGATGGGAGAGGGGCATATTCACGCCAAACCCTCAACGAGCACTCCTGGAGGAGTTTCACCACCGGCACTGGACATAAATAAAACTTTCATCGAGTATTCACCTGAGCAAAAACTTCCAGGAAGCAAGAATATTCCACAAAAATAACGATCAAGCACAGGATAAAGGTATGGAAAACATCATAGAATTACAAATAAACCCTGAGACAGGGGATTGAGTAAAATGGCTGCACGGTGAGGTCCAGAAGGTTTCCGAACCCCCACACAACCACGGTGAACTGAGTAGCTGTGGGAGGATGGAGAGGGAAGGCACCTTTGACCTCACCAGTAGTTCAGTTAGATCTGGGGACCCTTCTGAGAGTGGTGAACTGAGTAGCCACTCAGAGGAGGGGGAACCAACTAACAAGGATAGACTCAAAAACCAAAGAGCTGCCAAAAATAAAAGCCAAGAAAAATTAATGAACTCCTCTGCAGAATTCAGGAAGAAAAGAAAGAAACAAAAGGAAAATACTTCCATAGTAAATCCTGATCGGCTCACGGGGAAAACTCAAAATTTTCAAGTCACTCATCCCCCACCATCTCAGACGGTACAAACGATTTCGATAGAATAATATAATAAAAAATATAAGGGAACAGCTTGGGAGGCATTTTTGGAAGAGCAAAAGGAATTCCAAAATCATGTATCAAAATACGAAATTAATACTCCTACTCAATGCGCAGAAACAGACATAGCGGCAGGAGGCCCTAACCCGAGCCAGAACCTTAATCAAAAGGATGGGGGAGGAAGTGACAAGCAGATGGACTGCTCTTCACCCCCTCCAGCAATCCAGAAGCCCCTCCTTGAGAGGGTTGAGCTTATGCTCAGGAAGAAACTGGAACGAAAAGTAAGGGATGAAGCAAGAGCGGCAGCAGCCAAAGTCAAGAAATCAGTTGAGATAACCTCCCTCAAACCACCAGAAATTCCTAAAAAAGCTACTAAACCTATCAGGGATAGGGACTCCACAGCTGAAAGCGAGAATGAGTCAATGGAAGTAGATGAAGACAATTTCATCAAAGAACTGTCGAAGTCTGCTAGAAGGAAAAATCGCAAAAGGGGGAAAACACAGACCCCTAAAAGGCTTACCCCTGAATAGGAAGAAGCTGTCAAGAAACAGATGGAATAGATACAAAAAGAAAAAAAAAAATCTAGAACGAATTTTAAATGGAAAGGAAAGCTCACGTCCAGAACGAGAAGTAGAGGCTAAGAAGAAAAAAAAAAGATTTTCGACCGCTTCCACGCAGGAGGACGTCCAGCTAGCCTACCCCTATCCTGAAAACATGCAATAGATTCCAACCCCTCGAAGGGGATTCAGAATCAAGTGCCCAGGAGCAGCCTTCGCGTGAACCACAGAAACCACCTGCAGACACAGGAGGGAAAAATATCAAAAAAGATAAGAAGCAACCACCCATTGTGCTTGCAGGAGAGCTGCCCTGGGATAAGGAAATTGCCGCTTCCATGGGAAAGCAACTCACGGGAAAAATAGGGGTAAAATTCAATAGATTTGATACTATTTCTGATACGTTTGATGAGCAAGACCACGCTCAGCTCAAGGCTTCTCTCGTAACGGGTAAGGAGAATTTTCACACTTACTCTTTACCTGGCCAAAAAACTCACGGAGCCCAAGGAGATCAAGGAAGATCTCATTGATGTCCACAAGTTGGACATTAAAGATGTATACCTCCGTAACACAAAATTCAGACCTCTTTTTATGGTAATTACGTCGGCCCAACTAACTTTGAGTATACTCAAACGAAGGGTACCGGAAATATTACAAACCAGGGTGCAGTAAGAACTGAAGAAGTCCGACAGGAAGACTATCCAGTGCCACAGATGCCAACTGTGGGGGCACGCTACGGAAAACTGTAACAGGCAACAAAATCGAAAATGAAGTTGGCGACACTAATACCTAGTTGCCGCCTGATCAATTGAATAAAATTTTTCTTGCTTACTATGTGAAACATATCCATCTTTTCTGTTCCCGTTCATCCCTCAAGTACTATGTGACTCTCCATGGTTATCCCTATACCAAACGACGTATTTTCTATAATCGTAAAAGATCATATATGGAAAAAGGTACTGCCAAAACTTCGAAGAATATTTTCTCTTCAAAAGCTTTAGGAAGAGTATTACGTCATTACGCTAATAGAAGCCATTTTCGAATTTTGAAGAGAAGAATTCTACGAATCTTTAACATGCAAGAGTCACATAACATGTAGGCAATACAACGTACAAAATTTATGAAATAGACAGTGAAAAAAATAATAAGACTGGCGACAAGTTCTGAAAAAACTCAACAGAATCGAGAATAGAGTTGGCGACACTAATACCTAGTTGTCGCCTAATCAATTGAATCTAATGTTTCTTGCTTACTATGTGAAATATATCCATCTTCTCTGTTTGCATTCATCCCCCAAGTACTATGACTTTCCATGGTTATTTCTATACCAAATGATATATTTATATAATCATAAAAGACGATATATGGACAAAAGTACTGTAAAAAATTTGAAGAATATTTTCTCTTCAAAAGCTTTAGGAAGAGTATTACGTCATCACGATAATAGAAGCCATTTTCGAATTTCGAAGAGAAAAATTCTACGAATTTTCAACATGCAAGAGTCACATAATATGTAGGCAATACAACGTACAAAATTCATGAAATAGACACTGAAAAAAATAAGATTGGCGACAAGTTCTGACAAAAATCAACAGAATCGAAAATAGAGTTGGCGACACTAATACCTAGTTGCCGCCTAATCAATTGAATCTAATGTTTCTTGCTTACTATGTGGAACATATCCATCTTTTCGGTTTCCGTTCATCCCTCAAGTACTATGACTTTCCATGATTATCCCTATACCAAGTGACGTATTTATATAATCGTAGAAGACCATATATGGACAAAGGTAATGTCAAAAATTTGAAGAATATTTCCTCTTCAAAAGCTTCATGAAGAGTATTACATCATTACGCTAATAGAAGCCATTTTCGAATTTTGAAGAGAAAAACTTAGGGATCTTTAACATGCAAGAGTCACATAACATGTAGGCAATACAACGTACAAAATTTATGGAATAGACACTGAAAAAAAATAATAAGTTTGGCGACAAGTTCTGGAAAAAATCAACAGAATCGAAAATAGAGTTGGCGACACTACACCTAGTTGCCGCCTAATCAATTGAATCCAATGTTTCTTGCTTACTATGTGAAACATATCCATCTTTTCTGTTTCCGTTCATCCCTCAAGTACTATGACTTTCCATGGTTATCCCTAAACCAAATGACGTATTTATATGATCGTAAAAGACCATATATGAACAAAGGTACTGTCAAAACTTTGAAGAATATTTCCTCTTCAAAAGCTTCAGGAAGAGTATTACGTCATTACGCTAATAGAAGTCATTTTCGAATTTCGAAGAGAAAAATTCTACGAATCTTTAACATGCAAGAGTCACATAATATGTAGGCAATACAACGTACAGAATTTATGACGTAGACACTGAAAAAAATAATAATATTGGCGACAAGTTCTGAAAAAACTCAACAGAATCGAAAATAGAGTTGGCGACACTAATACCTAGTTGCCGCTTAATCAATGGAATCTTATGTTTCTTGCTCACTATGTGAAATATATTCATCTTTTCTGTTTCCGTTCATCCCTCAAGTACTATGACTTTCCATGGTTATCCCTTTACCAAATGACGTATTTATATAATCGTAAAAGACCATACATGGACGATAAAAAATTTGAAGAATATTTTCTCTTCAAAAGCTTTAGGAAGAGTACTACGTCATTACGTTAATAGAAGCCATTTTCGAATTTTGAAGAGAAAAATTCTACGAATCTTCAACATGCAAGACTCACATAATATATAGGCAATACAACGTACACAATTTATGATATAGACACTGAAAAAAATAAGATTGGCGACAAGTTCTGAAAAAAATCAACAGAATCGAAAATACAGTTGGCGACACTAATACTTAGTTATCGGCTAATCAACTGAATCTAATGTTTCTTGCTTACTATGTGAAACATATCCATCTTTTCTGTTTCCGTTCATCCCTCAAGTACTATGACTTTCCATGGTTATCCCTATACCAAATGATATATTCATATAATCGTAAAAGACCATATATGGACAAAGGAACTGTCAAAAATTCGAAGAATATTTTCTCTTCAGAAGCTTTAGGAAGAGTACTACGTCATTACGCTAATAGAAGCCATTTTCGAATTTTGAAGGGAAAAATTCTACGAATCTTGAACATGCAAGAGTCACATAACATGTAAGCAATACAACGTACAAAATTTATGAAATAGACACTGAAAAAAATAATGAGTTTGGCGACAAGTTCTAAAAAAAATCAACAGAATCGAAAATAGAGTTGGCGGCACTAATACCAAGTTGTCGGCCAATTAATTGAATCTGTTTCTTGCTTGCTATGTGACTTTTCTGTTCCCTTTCACCCCTCAAGTACTATGACTTTCCATGGTTTTCCCTATACCAAATGACGAATTTATAGAATCGTAAAAGACCATATTATATTGACAAAGGTACTGTCAAAAATTTGAAGAATATTTTCTCTTCAAAAGCTTCAGGCTGGAATCAGACAGATCCGAAATTCGATCGTACGACGATCCGATAGCTTTCTGATTGGTTTAAATTCAAATTTAGACCAATCAGAAAGATATCGTATCGTCGTACGATCGGATTTCGGATCTGTCTGAATCCAGCCTTAGGGAGAGTCTTGCGTCATTACTCGCATCGTAGCCATTTTCGTATTTTGATGAGAAAAATTCTATGAATCTTTGCTAGTACTTATGTACGAGGTGACCTAACCTAGGTTAGGTTGGGTCCGAGAGACTTGGACGTACTCACCGCTCAAAAAAAAGTTGTTTGTGTCGGGGCAAGGGGCAACTCTTGCCTTTCTCAGGCCGATGTGATGCGAAGACAATAGCCTCTCCACCGGCGAGATCGTTGTGTTCCTACTCGCTGGCGGACCTGTCTCTCACAGAACTCAACAGATCTAGAGGGGGAATCCCCGATGAAAAAACCTCCTGGAGACACACGCCTGGTGTGCAGGGATGGCGGACCCTGGGAATTCTCCGGCCTATCCTACCATTTTCAACTCGTCTTGGGTAGGATTACTTCTCTCCTTTCCTGTCGGCCGCCCTCGGCCAACTCTTGCTCCTTTCCGACCCCGATGCTATTAGGGCATCCGAGGGCTAGGGGTCACTCTCCTTCTTACTACAGGATGCAGGGGAGGCGGCTGCATCCTCTTCTCTTCCAGTCTTCCTTCCGCTCGCTCACAGATGTGGGTGGAGCGAGAGGAAGATCACCGCGTCCCCAATCCCAAGGTGTAGCACCATCGCGCCGAAGGGACGCATGGCACAGGGGTGATTAAGTATGTTCTGATCGACGCCCCCTGGATATGGAATTCAGCCTTGCCCTGCATGCGGGGCTCAGGAGAGGTGGACCGTTACATCCCTTACTACTCGTGGGAACAAAAAGATTAAAACTAACGATAAAGACAAGAAAATAGTGAAACCGATGATAGCCATAAAAAGCACCCTAGATGCAGCAAGTAGCGGCACAGCCAGGCCCAGATTGAATTCATGGGGCCCCTCAGGCACACCGAAACAAAAAACGGATCAAGAAAAACCGATAACGCCAAATGTGGAAATAATGGACCTTGTATGGGACGAGGAGGCAGAAAGAAAAAGAGAAGAACGCAAAAAAAAGAAAGAACGCAGAAACACCGCAACATTTGAAATCACCGACAGAAATGACCGCAGCAGTCCCGAAGGATACGAGATGAAGAAGAACAGGGAGTGGCAGATGCAAAAAGTGTTGACACTGACAAGACATACAGAGCAGGTTGCTAGGGAACTAGAAAGAAAAATACAGGAAACCCCAGAAACAACCCCGGAGATAAGAGAGCTAAGTCGCATGCTGAGGGAAATAGCCAGTCAGCTGATGAGGCAATAGAGAACAAAGCCGCTGCCAAGGAAGAGCTGAGTAAGGAAACTACAACACTGAGGAAAGAGAAGGGGACAACAGGAAGGGCACAATGCACATGCAGATGTGCAGCCTCAAGGCTACGCACACCTGAGGAGCTGCAGGAAACCAGGAGCTATGAGGAGTTCCAAACTCTGGAGAAGCTCACATGGAAGAGCTCGGTTTTCACAAACACGCTGGTTACCATCGGAAATCTCCTACACACTAAGGACGCAGTGGTGAAGGTAGTAGTCCTGGAGCCAGACGATCGGGAAATGAATAACAGTATACAGAAGTTATATAAGGAGAAATTCCCGGAACTTCCGCGTCTCGAAGGGGATTTTGAAGTTATAGAACAGACGACACGAGTTCGAGGAACCGATGACACCTACACAAGAAAGGTTATAAAAATGGAACATGACGGAACCCCTCTAGGAATCTGGAATAAAATCGACGAGCTATACAATGAAACAAAGGGGGACAAAAAAGTGGCTATGCACCACGTGAAAGGTGTGAGCATCGACACACTTCGAAAGATGGTGGAGACTTGCTTTCACTCAGGGACCACAACAGCGAAAATATTTACCAACTCCCAACAGGGCAGTAGCCAGAGGGAGAAAACATACGAGGTCATTATATCCGATGGAACCAGCTCCTATAGGGACATACTGAAGAAGGTTAAGGGTGCGGTTGGAAACTCGGCTGCAGCAGCCGTGATACGGGACATCCGAAGTACGAAAGAAGGCGAACTACTCTTCACAACCGACAAAAATCTGAAGGTACTGGAAGAACTGAAAACCGCCATTGACCAAGTGGGTACTATGAAAACCAGGAGCCTGGGAGTAGCAGATGTAATATTTCTTGTTGATGGATAGTACACAAAACACTGCACATAAGGAATATACTTTAATCAGTCTACTTGAATAATAATTATTTATAATTTGAATACAGAGGTTTCCGACATGTGTACGGTACATCGACTGGTATGAAAACTAACTGGCTTCTCCTGTGACATTGCCAAACCTACAATAGGTACTTGATAGGTATTTGCAAAATACATCACACGCCCTTTTTTATAAAACAAAACAAAATTTTCAATAATTTCAAGCCCACTCACAAATATGAGCCTAACTAACTTTATTATTTATTCAAGAGAAACGTTGTTAATATTGAATTATAATAATTCCAAAAAAAAAACTATTCGAATTTCATAACTTGAATCCGTCTGGAGGACGACTGATTCGTCCACTTCTTGTTATTGTACAATGTTCGAGGATGAAAGTTCTAGAAGGCGCTGATGAACTTTCTCTTCTTACTGGATCTGGAGAGTCTTGGGTTTCCTGTCTGTTAACGGAAGCTTCTGGTGTACGTGAAGGTTGAAGATGCTGTCTGTTTCTCCTATATTCCCCTCCTTCGTTATCTTTGACAACATAATCATTTGTTTTCCTCTTGGGTATCACTTTTACAGGACTCCATTTTCGTTTACCTTCTTGTAGTTAGATTGGATTTCCCACTTCAAGATTTGACAGCTTCTTTGTCGAACGGTCATAAAATTGTTTTCGTAAATACTGACTTACCTTAATTTTCCGTACAATATCTTCAACATCAAGATACTGAGGAGCCAGGAGTTCAGTTTTCATCGGCAAATTTGTTCTGAATTTTCTTCCCATTAACATTACAGAAGGTGCTGGTAAATTATTTTTGGGAGTCACATTATAATCCATTATAGCTAGGAAATGATCTCGATTTGATTGAAACACTTTCACGAATAATCCTCTGATAGTCTGTATTGTCCTTTTTATCATACCATTACTTCTTGGGTACATTGGGCTGGAATGGGTCAGTTGTATATCGTATTTTTGTGCAAAAGAATAATATTCTTGCGAAACAAAAGGAGGGGCCATTGTCTGAAAAAATTCCGAAGGGTAGTCCAGTTAACGAAAACACATTTTTTCAACAAGTGATAGCAGTACCTGCATTTTTATTAGAAAGTTTGTTAACGACTGTAAACTTGGAAAAATAATCTACGATCACTAAAAAGTCTTGTGACGCTATACTGACATATAATCAATTCCAATTTTTGCCACGGAATGCTAAAAACGCATATTACTTCTGGAGCACATTTGACACACTACACAATTAAGCACTGTCTGTTCAATGTCTTTACTTAGCCCTGGATAGAAAATGGCTTCTTGGGCATTTTTCTTGCATGCCACTACTCCTTGGTGGGACTGATGTAGAATATTCATGAACTCTCCTTTCAATTTCTCAGGTATCGCCAGTCTTTTCTTATAAAAAAATAATATTTTCATGAAGATAAATTTCATTTCTCACGTCCCCATATGGTTTTACGGACGAGGGTACTGAAGATTTGTGTTTTGGCCAACCATTCAATACATAGTATTTAATTTTGTTAAGCACTGGGTCTGAATCAGTTTCATTCTGCAAGAGTTTTTGTAGCATGGGACATTTCTGTACTATACTTTTTTTGGTATTCGATTTCAATGGCCCTTGAGCTCATCTATTTTGAAATTATTCCCTATCAAAATACCGTGTATTTTTTGTGAATATATACCCCAATCCACATTTCGATTAGTGTAAAAGTCAACGTTTCAACTTCGAATTAAATTCCGAAATAATACTACTGACGACATCTCTAAGATGTTTCCAACAGTTTTCAAATCTGAAGAAATTTCATTTGCTGCCCTCTATGTACGGTGGATTGTACTTCTTCATCAATTACGAATCGTTACCTTCATTCACTGGCAAATTTCAAACAGCCGTCACAGCCGTGGTAGATTATTTTGATTGGTCACGGAAAACATTTCCGGGGAGACAGATACGTCACTTCCAGGAGGAGTGAAAAGGAGACCTCGCCACTGACCTGCCGAAGGGATTGAATGGTAGAGCGTCCTTTTTACGTTTTGAAAAGTATTGGTGCACTGTAACAATGTAACCTGTTGAGAGTAGTTGTGAATAACTGTTTGTGGTTGTCGCCATGAAGAGTGAGGAGGTAGCATCGATTCATATTGATATGGAACGTTTATGGAAGGCTTTCTGTGCATCCCTAGCACATCCAAAATGGCTCCTTTTCACACTACAGCAAACACCCTTCATAGAAGGTAAGATTTGAAAATGTGGCACACAGAAAGAACAGTGGATGCTGTAGTTGTTTTGTTCAGTAAAACAAATTTTCTACAACAGTTTTTCTCTTTTTTTTAGGGTAGAAGGAATAGGCCTACCAGCCTCATCCTACCTAGACGCCAGTCTAGTATCTGGGTTTTTTTGTTTTTTGGAGTTACTCCATCTGAAATAAGGAAATGGTTTGATTTTCACCAATGCTGGTATTATTTTTGGTTCCATAGTTTCCCCTTTGATTGGACCAGTTCAAAATTCCATTTTTTTGTCGCATCTGTACCTGTTCAGCTTATGGATTCCTGACAATTTATTTGAGAATTGGACCAATTTCCACACCGAGGAAACAGATTTTCTTCACCAAACTACAAAAGTGCTGCATGTGCCGTCGTTGGATATTCAGGCTTGTTTCATTTATATTGACATAATTTCTATATTTTTACTGGTTATTATTATGACTTGATATTTCTTTGGTATATGATCATATCTACGAGGTATATTTGTCAGTTATTGATTTAGGCATTGAAACCTACATTTTATAAAGATTTATTCTATTCATATTGGTGCTTAGTACTGTGCATCTATGGGTACCCACTAAATTGAAATCCATACCACAATTTACTTAATGATACTCATCTGACATCATACCATATCAGTCCTGGAAATTAACAATTATGTTTTTTTTAAATGATACTTGATATGCTATAAATGTTCGATTTTTAAAACCTGGAACATGCAGAAGTTAACATTGATGGTATTTAGTAGCTATGTGCATTCTATGTATATGTTTATCCTTGTCAATTAATGTAGTTATGCACATTCTATGTATATCTTTGTCCTTGTCATCAAACAACCTGAATTATTGAAATACACAGTTGCAGTACAAAATTTTGTTTGTATCTTTGTTGTGATTCTCTGTGACCATTGAAACCTGAGCATAGTTGTTGATATAGTTTAACATAACATTTGGCTTAGTATTCTAAGTTCACGACAATCAAGTACCTCTTTTCTTAGCTTTTAGTTGTTTGGCGCCCCCCGGATATCAAAACTAAACTCTGATTAACTTTATTACATTTTTACAACGAACACATAGTGCTCTCCGATGAACAGCTGCCGTTCGCTTATGTGCCAGTCCCTGTTTGTTCATACAGTCTCTGATGTAAATAGAAATAAGGCTGATCAGTTGTAGATATCACTGAATATACTTCAGTCGGTTTCAGCCTCGAAGAAAATACCATATAAATGAAAAGTGAATTTTCCGCATCCAAAAACCAAAGCAAGCAGTTCTTTCTCTATATGGTTATATCTTTTTCGCGTTTCTGTAAGACTGACGGATGCAAATTCGATGGGATATTCATCTTGATATATCACGGCTCCAAGAACATACGGGCTAGCATCAACCGACAAAATCGTTTTTTTATTAGGATTGAAAAGACGAAGAGTTGTTGCAGATATAACAAGCTGTTTAATTTTTCGAAAACAGCTTTCTTCGTTTGCTGTCCATTGCCAAACAAATTTTCCACTTAGCAATCTTCTTAGATTATTAGTTTCATTCGACAGATTGGGAATGAACTTTGACAAGTACACCACCATTCCAAAAATCGTTGCAGATCTTTCCGATTTTGTGGTGGAGCAATCTCAGATATTGCTTTTGTTTTATCGAAATCTGGAGATATGCCTTTATCACTTATCAAATGTCCCAAAAATTTTATATTCGTTTGAAAAAATTTGGATTTTTCAAAATTTAGTGTTAAACCACTTTGCTTGACTTTATTCAAAACCTGTTCAAGGTTTTTGTTGTGACTTTTTACTGAATCACCATAAACCAATATGTCATCAAAGTATGTTATTTGTCCTGGAACATTTTCTAACAGCTCATATATAAATCGTTGAAAAATTTCTGGCGAACAAGAAAGACCGTATGGTAATCTCAAATATCGAAAACGTCCAAATGGTGTAGTGAAAGTACACAAAAGTGAAATTTTGTGAACGAAGTATCTTGCGTTGGTATTGGGTATCTCTCACGCTTTATATATTTATTCAAATATACTGGGTCCATGCAAATTCGTATATCCGAACCATTATTTTTAGGAACCACGATACGATTTTGCCAATCCGTAGGTTCAGTTACCGGAATGATTAAATTATCTCGAATCATATCGTCTTATTTGCTTTTTACTCTAGCACGAACAGCAAGAGGAATTTTCCGCGTGCCACTAATATATGGGACTGCATCATCAGTTAAAGATATAGTAAAATGTTTGTTTACGTTGCCAATTCCGGTAAAGATACACTGATATTTATGTAAATTAGAGTTCATATCAGTATTGATTACATCAACTACCATTTCTGAACTAGTGTCATTGACTGTTTTCAGTTTTTAAGAAGCGTCAAGTCCTAAAATCGATTTTGTTGTGCTAGAGATGTTCAAAATATAGAGTAGGAATGATTCTGAAACATCTCTAAACTGACACTGTAAATATGTCTGTCCCATAACATCGATTTCATGTCCCGTATAACTTGAAAGTTTACTCGATGACGGTTGCATTTCACTGAAGTCAATTTTTAATTTCAAAAAATCACTATAGTTTAGAATATTGACCTGACTGCCAGTGTCTATTTTCAAATTGATTTTTATAGAGTTTATTTTGATGTTTTCACACCAATCTATAGAGTCTACATGAGAGTTTTCTCCAGTGTTATCACAACTGTTCACAAAAGTTTCATTTATGCTCCACACTATTTGTTCATTACTATCAGGGTCATTATCAGTGTCATTACTTATTTCGTTGACATTGCGACATTTAGGACAAAATTTTCTGTAATGCCCTTTTTGGTAACATCTCGAACAATATCTATTATAAGCAAGGCACTTGCCCTTGGGATGCTGTGAGCCACAATTTCCACATGAAATATTTTTTGGCCTCTGTGCTGTTGTTGTTGATTGTAACCCCCTCTATAAGCAGACATTCTAGATCTGCCTCCAGATAATCCTGAAGTGTGGGCCTCCTCCTTTGTCCTGGATCCACCAAAGCTCCTCACTGCATCAACTTCCTCAGATATTTCTCTCTGTTTGCATACTACTTTCCAAGAACCTGCATATG
Source organism: Zygogramma bicolorata (assembly GCA_032362365.1). Taxonomy (NCBI): domain Eukaryota; kingdom Metazoa; phylum Arthropoda; class Insecta; order Coleoptera; family Chrysomelidae; genus Zygogramma; species Zygogramma bicolorata. The sequence continues at coordinate 187,265 of JAVJAQ010002094.1, forward strand.
TCTACTGCATCCTGAAGTTTCAGTGTGGAACTCTGTAACAGTTTTTCCTGTATCCTTGGCTCTCGAACCCCCAAAACAATTCGATCTACAATCAGAACATCCCGTTCTTTGAATTCACAGGACAACGCTAGCTGCTTCAGTGCTGTTATGAATTGATCTATGTTTCCATTCGGTAACACACATGAAAAACGGCACCTGTTCGTCGCTTATAACTAAAGAACACGAGTTTGATTACGACAATAGCCGGAAAAAAAATTCACCGGTAAACCTCCGTCACATTACCGCTGCCACCATGTAATTTTTCTTGTTGATGGATAGTACACAAAACACTGCACATAAGATATATATTTTAATTAGTCTACTTGAATAATAATTATTTATAATTTGAATACAGAGGTTTCCGACATGTGTACGGTACATCGACTGGTATGAAATCTAACTGGCTTCTCCTGCCACATTGCCAAACCTACAATAGGTACTTGATAGGTATTTGCAAAATACATCACAGCAGGCTTCACGGAAATCATACATATTAGAAGGATGACAAGCGATGTGACTAAAGAAGAAATAGCTGAAGCCATACGCCAGATCACAGGGAACAATGCATCCAAAATCAGCGACATCAAGGGAGTACAAGAAGCCATGACGCACGCTTCGCAAGGCATTCAAACAATCAGTCAATTCATAAAACAATTGCAGAAGGCTCAGAAGACGAATACTACGACAAAAGCAGGGGGACGAATACAAGAAAAACCGATTTGGTGGAGTGGGGAGATCGAAGCATACAGGAAACGCTGCAACAAAAAGAGAAGAACATTAACTAGACTGCTCAAAAGACAAAGAGGCAATGGAAACACAATATAAAGCAGAAAGGAAAGCCCTCTTGGAAGAGATGAAGAGACCAAGAACACAGAAATGGGTAAGACCGTGTGATCAATTAGAAGAGGACCCATGGAGACAGGGTTACAAAATCGTAACAAGGAAGCTGACGGCGCCATACGAGCTGACAACGGAGCGGAAAGTACAGCTGGTAAGGGAGCTTTTTCCGGATGACCCCACGAACAGCCCGCTAAGACTGGAAGTACTAGAAAATAGGAATCCACCAACAAATATATCCAAATAAGAAATGATGCGTGCTGTAGCGAGGATGAAACCTAAAAAGGCTCCGGGGCCTGATGGCATATTACCAGAGGTACGTATTGCCACCATAAATGCTATTCCAGACACTTTCCTTGAGCTACTGAACGAGCTCACAATAGCGCTACGTTTTCCAATGGAGTGGAAAAAGGCGAAAGTAATACTGATCCCCAAGGGAAACCCAGAGCTGGCTAAATACAGGCCGATATGTCTTCTGGATGCTGCAAGCAAGCTCTTCGAGCATATAATCAAAAATAGATTATAGTTGGAGCTAGAGGAACACTCTGCCATTTCACAAGTACAATTCGGTTTCAGGCCTAAACGTTCCACCATCTCGGCCGTCCAGTATGTTGTCGATAGAGCCCGCGCTCCCGGCGCAGTCTGGGAAGCAGTAATTCTCATAGATATCAGAAACGCATTCAACACGGCGAAATGGCACATCACCAACAACCGACTAGAAGAAGCTGGGGTCAGTACATATATAAGAATGATCATAGGCAACTACCTAAGCGGAAGGAATTTAAACATAGCACAACACCAGCAGGACATGTCGCAGGGCGTCCCGCAGGGGTCGGTTTTCGGGCCGACACTGTGGAACGTCCTGTACGATGGAATCCTCCGAGTCAATCTTCCGTAGGGATGCCACACGGCGGCCTACGCTGATGACCTGGCACCGGTCGTAAGATCCGTTAAAGGAGACGAACTGATGGAGAAGGCGAACGAGAGCCTGCAGGCACTAGGAAGGTGGCTACAGTTGAAGGGTCTAGAAATGGCACCAGAATAAACCGAAGCCATGATTATTAGGGGGCCTAGAAAAAGGAATGGAATCACCTTCTCCGTCACAGGAATGACAATCATTCCAAAAAAATATGTCAAATATCTGGGGGTGTGGCTGGATAATGAGCTCATACACAACGAACACGTAAAACAGACCTGCAAAAAAGCCGAGAGGCAAGTGGCCGCATTAACGAAGATCCTCTCGAATATAAGAGGACCTGGCACCGCAAAAAGGAAGGTCTTGTACGGAGTAGTGCAGTCGGAGCGGCTGTACGCAGCACCTATCTGGAGCGAGGTAATGCACGTGCAGAAATACAGAAACATGATGATATCAACACAAAGAAGCATGCTCCTCAGAACGGCAATGGCTTATAGAACCGTGTCCGCAGACGCTTTGAGCGTCATCACAGGCACACCCCCAATTGACTCATTAGTGGCAGAAAGAAAGAGGCTCCAACAAAGCGAATGTGTCAACGAAGTCAACAGAAAAGAAGAACGCTCTGTACAAATTGCCCAATGACAGTCAAGATGGACAAACAATACACGCACTGCTCAGTGGACAAAGCGACTCATTTCTACCATCGAGGAATGGCTGGACTGTCGGCACAAAGACTTGGACTACAACACAACCCCTCACGGGGCATGGGTCATACAAAACCTATACATACAGGATTAAGAAGGCCCAAAACGAGCAGTGCGTGTATTGCCCGGACATCGATGACCCGGAGCATACCATTTTCCTCTGCCCTAGATGGCACCAAGAGAGGTCGTACCTGGAAATAGAAATCGGCCGATTGGCCTTTAGGAATGGTCAGCATGATTGTTAGCTTTCCTAGTTGAATGAAATGAAACATTACTATCTAGACAAACTTATATTTCGAATAATGGAAAATGAACCAAGTACATCTTCTCGTCTACCCGACAGATTCCGCGGAGATTTCCATTTCGATTATCCTGCACCGGTAAGATTTTTCCTGTAAATTTTCAATTGTATAATTATATTTCCAAATTCCTTTACAGTTTCACTTACCAAGGTTCGAGTTGAAAACTCGAAGCAAAAAAATCAAGTATCGAGTGAACCTCAGGATGAAGCCTGTGCTTGGGGTCATACGCAAAAAGACCCTATTCTACAGATATTTCACATTGAAAAACATCAATGAAATTTGTAAATATAATTATACACATCCAGACAACAAGGAGAAATCGGACCCAGGTGTAATGTCTATAAAAGTTTTAGAAACTTCCAGTGATTCAGCGGAATGCAATTCTCGAAGGCATGTGACAAAAGAGGGTTGAGAAGCGTAAGCCTACACTCCTCGTAAGAACTCTAAGCAGAAAACAAATTGCATTCAAGAGACTTGCGAAGAGAAAAATAATTCTAGGAAGTTGATTGTCACTTTCTCAAACACCCTGCTGTCACATTTTCCAATCACGAAAAACGTTGTCCCCGCTTTTTCTCCTCGAGAATCTTGATGTACGTATATCTCGCGATATTCTATATCAGGATTCACGATGAGGAATTTCCTCTGACTTGGAACTATTCCATACAGTGCATTACCGTGGGAATACCTACATAGGCTTTCATACTTCTTCAACAAAAAGAAACCAAAAATGGACAAGCATTCTATCCTCGAGCTGAAGAAAATATTCAGGAACAAGTCTTTCAGTTCGCAAAAATTCTGAAACTGCTTGCAGAAGAATCCTCAACATGAGTTCGAAACTCATTCCATTTCATAGAAATCATCAAATCAGTCAACTTCCGTCCCACATACATCCCTGTGAGCTTCGATGTAGTGTCCCTTTTCACAAACATCCCCTCAGCAGATACACTTAGCATTCTGAAAACCAAACATCAAATCTCCCAAGACAAATTGACTCCAACAACAGGAAGACCATTGCCACAGCAAAAACACTTCACTCCAGAATAATTCGCCAAGCAATAGAAATTGAAAAACGCCCACAATGCTTCAAAAAACGAGACGACTCACAAAGGCTTCCCAATTCCTGGAAACCATTACTTCACCATGGAACATATCCCTTAATTAATTCTTCTCAAACCAAAGCTACATGGGGTCCGACAGTTTCAACAATGTCGGACTCCATACTATCCCTCCTTCCACAAAGCTACAGTATTCACTTTATCAAGACGAGAGCAAGGGGTTAAGGAGACTCAGGCCTCGGCACTAAGTCACGAAGAAGTCTTGAGAATGGCTTCAAAGTGGGGGCCGAAACGTCGACAGAAGAACTAATTCGGAGGAGGATGATTTACTCAACAAAAAAATAACGGACTACAATATTTTTCATGCTTGTTCTCTTTGTTTGTATAGTAATATAACTTTTGAGATGTATAGTCTCTTTTTCACTACTTTCAATTATCATGTCAGATTCCGATCCGGGCCATCACGATCATCTTCTATAGATAAAAAAAAGAGGAAAGTCTGTTCCAGACAAGAGAAAAATAAAAGGCGGCGACAATTAGTTGTGAAGTAAAACAAGGGAGAAGTTTGTGAAACTTTGTGAAAGGGCATACTGTGTAATCGAAAAAAAATATGAGATAATTACTCAAAGCTCCCATGGCATACAAAGGAAATTATCGTAAAGTTGCTGAAGCTATTGCAAGTGCCGGTTATAATATGAACGATATACTGGAAATGGTGGAGTATTTCATAAATTAAATATATTACTGAATGTGAATGAATAAAAATAAAAGTTATGGATTATTTCGATTAATACATCGAAATCATGAAAACAGTTATGAATACTTGAAAACGAATATAAAAGAAACCTCCAGAAATTAAAAACTCAATATCATATTAGAAAGGCTATTGGAATCGACACTAGATTTAGGCATGTTCTATTACGATATAATACAGGCAGCTATACCCAGCTGTGTCAATTCTCAAGTTGAAAAAATTGTATTCGAAACAAACTGAAACTAAATTATTTTTTCAAAAGGAATCATAATCCGCTGTTGAGGGTGAGATGCTAAGCCAAGGATATCGGATATCCTGAAACATGCGAGTCTTCCGCTGTTACGAGAACACATAAAAGAGAAACGCAGAATAGAGAGAGAGAGAGAGATATACTTCATTGTCTTGGAAAAATAATTCCTTGTTGACAAAGCTTGTTGAAAAAAATTGAAATGTATAGTACTTAAAAATATGATGAGATAAAAAATGTAACAGCACAAATATTCACAAACAAAATTTGCATAAAAGGAGTTCACATGTCAAGTAGATAAAATATAACAATATAAAATGAGATACAACATATATGTTTGACAGTTTGTTGAAAAAAAGTTTTGTATATTCCTTACGAAAGAGATTAAGAAAAACACAAGGCTACACATTTTGAACATTGTTCCACATGTCATGAAATCAAAATAAAATATACCTTCTTCCTTGAAATGAGTTTTAACCTATAGGTGTCGATATAAACACGAAAAAATCTTATTCACAGCAAAGTTCCATTGTAATATTCCTCAAGGTTGTAGTACGCTTTTGTTATGAGAGCTTCTTTAACAAGAGTTCTGAACCTTTTATAGCTCTTCTCCTTCCTAATTTCATAGGGTATATGGTTATACAGCTTTTTTCTCTCATAAATTACAGAGTACTTCGTCTGACTTGTTTTTGGAAAAGGAAGATGTAGTTTATTTTCTGTTACTTGCCAAATTTTGTAATTTGCATGTTCCTGAGTTCCAACCATATTTTGTTTTTTGTGTATAAGACTGTAACGAAGTTACTATTTTGCATATAAAAGCTGAGTATCAAATTTCCCTCTATATTTATATCTTGGTTATTTCTTCACATGAAGATACCGTTCTTGTTGGAAAATACTCGATAGGATAGCGCGAAGTGAACCCGCTCACTATTCCCGGCCCGCGAACCCTCAGGATATCTCCTGGTCTACCCCACATGCTAAGCCATAGCCGCCCAACCGACCTGCGATGACAGGCGCCGAGAGATATGGCGAGTGGGGAGACGCTTGGAAGGGATACCGTTGAGATACCACCGAGAGCCAGAGAGTAAATTCAGTTTGTTTTCGCGACCACTAGCAGCAGCCACGCCAAGCCAGCCATCGAACAGTGATCAGTGTACCGACCGTAGTTACCCGAAGGTAAAGTTAGTGATTTGTGAAAGTGTTGGTTGCCACCTCGAGTCGTGATTCGCGATACGCGTCGGTAGTGTTCTACTCGTTATTTCGCAGTTTCGAGTCCTTTGTGGTTCGTACCACTTGGGCTTGCTGTCTATTTCCTCCTTCTTCTTTCGGGTCCTTTGTGGTTCTTATCACTTGGACCTGCTTTCTGTTAACGTTCGGGCCTTTTGTGGTTCGTACCACTTGGGCTTAGGACCGTCTGTCCGTCGCTATCTTGAGCCGTCAATCGCGATACGCGTCGTGAGTGTTCTACCCGTTGCTTAACAATTTCGGGTCTTTTGTGGTTCTTATCACTTGGGCCTGCTGTCTTTTTCTTCTTCCTTTCTTCGGTTCCTTTGTGGTTCTTACCACTCGGAGCTGTGTCTCTGTGAATCAGGTCCTTTGTGGTTCTTATCACTTGAGCCTTATTCCTTTACCGCCGTGTACCGAACTCGAGGCCGTCGTGACGTATACGTGTCGTACAAAACTAACTCGAGTTGACAGCTACCACTGAGTGATTTCCGTAGAGCTTCTGCTTACCGACCCCCGCTTGAAATTCCGCTCGATTTGTATTGCTTAACGTTACCACTGCATGTCCCCTCTCCGCCGCCCTAGCTTCACTACGTAGAACCGACCCCCCCCCTCCCACCGCTTCACTTCACTAACTTCGTTGCACGCCGCCCTCCCCTTCCCCGCTTGCTTTACTCAGGGTTGTAAGAAAGCCAACCACCCCCTGTTTTTGTGCGATTTGTTCCTAGTGAAATGCGCTATGATATCTTTTCATTCTATTATATTCAAAATAATCCTTCTGAACACTTCGGTTGTGATAAGGAAGTCGGTGCGAACATTTCGTTAGGCAACCCGCACGGCGAGAACCTTTCGGTTCGGTTGCCTACCCCAAATCTCCGTTGTGGTCGTTCCGCTTCGATCACTCGCTGGCGATATGAAAATATAAAACACTTTCTCGAAGAGTTTTTACGTTAGCGCGTTAGCCGATAAGTCCTGGCACCTTGTCGTGTTGAGAAAGCGAGCGATTTCTGATTCACAACGCCGTCAGACTCATGAATGCTTCTGGTTCGAAATCTGGGTGTTTCTCAAAGCTGAGGTTATTATTATTCACGATTGTGCCTGCATTTATTAGGTAGGCTCTTTAAATAATTTCATTCCTTGGTACTAAGTACGCATTTATTAGTTTTAGGCGAGCGATTATAAAAACCATTGTGTGTGCCTGATTAAAGTGTTTCTCCCAACCGTATTACAACTGAGCTTGATTTTTGTCTCCAATCCACGAACCCTGAGTCCAAAATAAAGAGTTCTATTGCATCTGGCGCCTAACTAGGAGCAAATCTCAGGTCAAAATGGTACTGGATCAAACACCAACAGGAGTTACATACAATTTGAGGAATCGTAATAAGGACAATGGAGCAATTCCCCGTCAAGGTCAATACTCTCAAGGTAACGATTTTCCATTACTTTCCACGGTGCTGACCAGCGGAATTCAACTTAGTGGTGCACCTGTAACAGAAAATTCAAATTCAGAGGGTCATTCTTCATTGTCGCTGGGCACAGTACCACTTGGGGCAACGGCCCTTTGTTACGCGGACAAAAATACAACAAATGAAATAAGAGATACAGCTGAAAGTCAAAATGCTTTTCTTGAGCAAATTGCTACAGCAAAAGACTACAGGGACAGCCATTTTAGGGGATCGCCAAGAAATACTGCTCTTTTCTCGGCGCCGCCCACTGGTACAACTGAAAAGCTAATTTGGAAGTAGTTAGTAATTGTAATCTAAATAATTTTAATGTTCCTTCTGATAGGGGTGTGCAACCTGCAGCGTCAAACTTTGAGAAAAATAATTTTGAGTGTAGAAATCTGATGGCTCATTTGAAAACCAATATGGAAACTTTTGTAACCAGATAAATCCAACTAGAAGCACACATGCAGACTTGAAAACCTTCAAATTACTGCCACATTTCGATAGTGAGGGTCAGTTGCACCCCTTGGATTTCTTAAATTATATCGAATGCTATATCGATGTTCAATACATTTCAATGAGACAATTTTCGTTAATGGCAAACCCTTTGTTTGAAAATTTTGCTAAAATTTGGTTCGAGGCATTTATTAACACTTTCTCAACTTATGCTGAATTCCGAAACGCATTTTCAGAGCAATTTTGGGGTCCTAATAAACAACTTCAGGTGAAAATCAAACTTGAATCGGGTAGATATAGAGAGGGGAGTGGCACATTTGTAGATTATTTCAACAGGTATGTGGTAATGGCCAAATATCTTCAGCCCCCTTATAGTCAACAGCTCTTGATAGCCACCATTGCGAGACATTTTCCCCCGAATATATCGGCTATTTTAGTAGGAACTGATTCGCTCCTGTCAGCCCTCGAGAGACTGCGTCAGGCCGATTTTTATTTCAATTCAAATTCATCTAGAACCCACAATTTTCAACGTGATACAAATCATTTACAAAATCGTTATACAGAGAGTAACAAAAATTTTTCCAGTAACATGAATTTTTCCAGAAATAGTGATCTACAAAGAAAAAATGTTTCTTGTATGGAATTACAACATACCGAGGGTTCGGAAAACCACATGGACCCTCACACACCGGCTCAAATGTGAGGGTCGCTAAAGAAAGAGTCAATTTGAATGATCCGAGTGATGAATCAGTGGAAGAGTGCGATTTTGAGCATGTTTCCACAAACGATCGTTCGCCTGTTATTTTAGGTAACTTTTATGGCTTTCAATTTCCCATCTTAGTCGATAGTGGGAGTAATGTAACCGCGTTATCTTTAGACACGTGGTCTCAACTCACAGATTCTCACAATGAAATACCCAATTTTCCATGTAACTCAGTTCGGGTTGTGGGTGCATTTAAAACAAAACATAAAAAAGTCTTGTTTCAAGCCATGATTGAGTTTCATATAGGTAACAAGGAATTTTTAAAATTTGAAAATGGATGTTAAATCCCTTGACTTACATACATTGAACAATATAGTATAAAAGAAAGAACAACTTTTCGATTGTAATACCAAGCATCTCAGATAAATGAAAAATAGAAAGGAAAAAAAAAAAGAAAAAAAAAACACAATTGAGGAAGTCGATGATTATCTCGGATCTCTTACAAGTGATGATACTGTTGAATCCGTTTTGCATTTATCTCAAAAAGGCATTGAAAGAAAAAAATGTAGAATCGAGCCATTTTATTAAAAGTATTGAGCGATTGCCTAGATACTGAGCATTTAAAAATTTTTGAGAAATGCCTATAGAGGAAACCGAACCATAAAAATTGTAAAATAGTATCATTTATGCATTTATTTTCTTTAGTTTCAAGCCTCGTAAGCCTTTTCGTTCAGTTATCTATCGAATCAAATCAATTCATCCAATATATTGATAATTCTATTTATCTACGGCATTTAAAAGAAAACATTGAAGCCTTTGCTATGCTTCACGTTAGAAATGAATTTGAGAATTTTAACGCTCTTGTTAGAAGCGAGGATTTGATAAATGTGATAATTATATTAATACTTCAGATATTAATCCTTCAGTATAACACTAGCAGTATCATCAATTGGGTTCAGGGACAGTCTATCTTCCGAGATATCAGATACAGACAGGTAGAGATCAATGTTTTAATTATATCGGGACACACGAATAATTTTTCTGTTAAAATTCGTATGAACAATAACATACTTTCACCGTACTTCATCTACGAATAATGTACTTCGCCTATAAGTAATATGTTTCAAATTGTCCCCATAATAAGTTCGAGTCAGTAAAATAAAAACTAATGATAAACAATAACTGAATAATCATATTTTTATTGTAATTTTGGAAGTCAGTTATTCCAGTGAGAGAATGAGAGAAAATAGATATGTATATGTAGAGAAATCATCAGACAGGATCGACAATTTTCTCGTAATATAACAGAGTAAGAGAGGTTTGGAGGAATAGTTGCAACACACGGGATTGTGTGTATTACAGGTATACAGGTAACACTGGCAAAATGGTAAGTCAACTGAAGAACAGGTAATACAGATTATGTCCTTTCATTTTCATTGACACTTCAAGAGTTTTTGATTTTATTTTTTTTACTATTCCCTTTTCCAGTTATAGTGGACAAATTATGTTAGTTGTGTGAATTGTGTTTGAAGTCAGTGATACAAAAAAAAAGGCGCCTGTGAAAATTGTACTACAAGTGAAGTGAAGTGAAGTGAAAAAAAAATAAAATAAAAATAGAATATTAAACGTGGAATAAGGATGCATACTAGTGGAGCAATATAGTCGTGTCAATAGTGAAAAAAAAATGATGATCTGAAATTTTCATCAGATGGTTTGTTAGGTATGGACTTCATCGCTAAACTTCAACCAGTTATAGATGTTCAGGAGAACGTTATGAACCTGAGAGGATGCAAAATACCCCTAGAAAATGATGAACGTATTAGAACGGTTAATCAGGAACAAAACCATGATAACTTCTTCCCCGCGATTGAGAATGAAGGGAAGAAATTTTGTCATTCGACCAAGGCTTTGGCCAGAAAGGGAGCGGGGGAAGCCCATTTTGAGCCCAAGAAAAGTGGTACCCAATCTTTATAAATGGAAATTCGGGCTCTGGGGTGCCAATCTTTATAAATGGAATTAATGCGATGCATAGTGGCTATGGCAGGCCAAATGAAGGAGTCAAAAGTTTTAATATGCCAATCTTTATAAATGGAATACTATCATGGAAAATGCATCTGGCCTCCCGACAAAGAAAGGAGTTGAAAATAAGAGTGCTTTGTCGAAACATGTAAGAAGTATCCCCTTTCATACTTCGGGGGCTCTCCCATGCCATGGAGAATCAGATATTTTCCCTGGCATCTTGTGCCGTTTGACTAAGGATCCAATTCATCCCGAATTCCGAGTCAATACTGAAGCGATAAATATGAGCCAAGGAACCAGTGGTGAAACACCACCGGCAATTTTCAAACCTGGAGAGGAGCCACCTGGAATATTGGATCATAGGAATGGACATCTCAAACAAGTGCGCAGCCAAGGTGAGGACACTATGGTGAGAGCTCGCCAGAGTATAGTTATACCCACCTTTCACGGCTGTGACCTGGGAGTTTCTGTGAAATCCAGAATCACGGAAGGTCTTCATGTGGGAGAACCCAGACCAATGAGAAATGGATTATGTGTGGCTCATCCTTCAGTACATGTTCCCAGAAAAATTTCTGACAACAGGAGAGAAATTATCGTGAGAATCTTGAACACCTCACCAATAGAACAGTAAATTGATAAAGGAACCCCCTTGGTAACATTAAAGGAAGTATCAGTAGAAGAGGAAGAAGCTACACAGGTTTTGAAAAATGATACACTCATCATTGGAGATATAAATCTAGGGCATTTGAAGGAAAATGATAGAAGAAAAATGATGACATTTTAGAAAATTACAGTGATATATTTGCTACGGAAAATCAACCGTTGAATGCTACAAGTTTAGTAAAACGCACTATTGACATTGGAGACAGCCCACCAGTAAATCGCGCTCCGTATCGGAGAGCATTCAAGCAAGGAGAAATCATGGAGAACCACAAAGAAAGAAATGTTGAACGATTACGAAATAAATTTGATAAAAATACTCAAGAAGTGAAAACAAAGTAGGAGACCGAGTTTATTTGTATGATCCGGCAGATAAACCGGGAATCAATAGTAAACTGGCTAAAAAGTGGACCGGACCCTTCAGGATAAAGGAACTAAGAGGAGTGAATGCTGTAGTGGAGGAAATACATGGCCGGAAAATAATGAAGGTTCATGTGAATAGACGGAAACCATGCCTTTCAACCGAAACCACCTTTAATCAGTTAGGTAATGTACCGGTGAAATGTCGAACTAACGAAGCGGAGGAAATAGTGGGAATTCACCGCTATAACCCTACAGGAAGAGGAACGGCAACTAGCAGTTCAGCAGTGCAACCGCCCCACACTCATATATCCAGTTCCGATTCAACTTCGGAAGAACCAAAACCGGAGGATTCACAGGTTTCAAGCGAGGAAGCCGAAATTAGTTCCCACATATCGGAGGAATCAGAAGAGGACGAAATGATGAAAGAAGAAGAAGTAGAAGAAGGAGAACCCGAAGAGGCAACATCCGAAGAAGGTAGGAGTGAAAAGGATTACTCTTCGAGGGCGACGAATATGGAGAAGATGAAGAAAAATCGGAAGGAAATGAGGCAACCCCAGACATAAATGCCGGACGAACAAGAAGCCATGGACCAGTGGAGGAGTTTTCATGGATCAGCAAAAGCAGAATCTAGGTAACGGAGGCTGAACGATATACTCACAGTCTCCGCTTTATTCAATTCTAATAAAACAGGAAATTCGTGATTAAACTAACGTTAGATTATTTTTTAGATAAACCACCACCATGTTGATCCCCTACTTGCTCCTAGTCTACGGATTCACCCGCATCGAGGGGGAAATCATAGCCTACGACTACCAGGACGACTCCGTGGAGCTATCCAAACTGTCGCTGCTGAGGGTGAAGCCATGCCTGGACCCAAGGAACGCCTCCGACTCGACAGTCAGAAGGATCCAGCTCATCCAGAAGCGCCACTACGTAGGCATCCATGTCTACACTTGCCTGGTGACGATACAGCAGTCCATCCTATATTGTGGGATGCATTCCCACACCAGTCCGGTTCAGGGAGGATTGGGCAAGTACGTCCAATACATCAACCAGGAGGATTGTCTGAAGGCATACCGATTCAGACATCTGGACCTGAGAACCATAGGAGCCGGAAGTATTTCACAGCTGAACCTCAACGATACGACGGAGATTTCTACCACACTCCAGGGGGAACTTACCACAGAGGGAAGATGTAGCGGGGTCAAATTTTCTATCGGTGACGTTGAGTATCAGAACGTCATTGTGATAGGAGCCATCACCGTGAAACTGTCCGACTACGCCACCACCGCAGACGTAGGGAGGAACCTGGTGAATTTACGCTAGGGAACTTTATGCCGATACAACGACATGTCCTGTTTCGACGATCAGGTTGGAGAAGTTATTTGGCAAGTCAACATGGCACACCAATGTACCCAGAAAGGTGTAGACGTGTTATTTGAAGGAAATGCAACCCTGCTAACGCTGAGTCAAAATCCTCCAACATTCTACATCATAGTAGATACAGAGAATACAGTGTTTGCGTTGAAGCTTGTCAAACCAGTCGAACTCTGTCATCAAAGAGCCTGGCAAACCGAGCAAAACCGATTATTCGTCATTGTAGAAGATTCCTTGGGTTTCTTCTATCGAAAATCTTTGAGACTACCACAAAACACCGACATGATGGCCCATGTCCTGAGCAAATAACTCCACCTAGAAATAGCAGTAAGGAGGCAAATGGCTGATATCGTCTACGATGCAATCCTCAAACGCTGTCAACTCAGAGAGAAAATTCTGACCAACCGACTTACAATGGCTCTTCAATCACCAGATCTGATAGGAAACCTCGTCAAGGAAACCACGGGTTACGTAGGACGTGTAATGGGAGAAGTCCTATATATCGCCAAATGCAAACCAATATTAGTAGAATACCGAAGGACATCGGCATGTTATCAAGAATTACCCGTTGAATACCGTAACCAATCCCTTTTCCGTACTCCTATCAGTCACATTATCACCAAACACGGAACAGAAATCGACTGTCAACCCCTTCTCCCTGCCAATTTTTATGTCGATGGAACGTGGATTGAAACAACACCGACCATCAAGAAGACTGACCCGGCCATGGAATTGGACGCCAATGCAGAAGAAGAAGTCATCAAACTAGCTAGGATATCTCCCATCACCGACAACGGCGTCTATACTAAGGAAGATATGGAGACATTCCCGCAGACTTTGTTGTTCCCCAACGAACGAAAGTCTGTTTCGAATGGAGTAGCACGCCGCGTCACGGGAAAAGGTATCGGAATAGACAATCATTATATGCCGAACCTTTTTAGTGAAGGTGAATTCAAAAACCTTGCGAGATCAGCCGCCGAAGAAGTATGGGGCTTATTATCTCGCATGGGGAACGTGTTTTCGATCTGTGGATTTCTCTACACGATGTTCTGTGTAGTGAGCTATGTCGCGAGCGTGATCACAAACTATTTCACTCTCCGGAAAGCCGCCGAGAATCATCCACGTCGGAACCGGTACCTGTGGACCAGCCTGTGGCAAACGCTAGCTCACAGATATATTTATCACTTACATCGGAAGCAGCAAGGACCTCCGGATGCCGACCTAGCAGATTCGCGAAAAGACTTGAACGAAGCAGAGCAAGGAGTGAGTAGTGCGGTAGTAGCGAGTGCGGGAGTGTATCCGAATCTCGTTCCATGTTACAATCCGGAGTGTTCGGAAAATCACAGTGCGTCATTTTTACCGATCCCATGAACGCTGACGATAAAATAAGTTAGGTTAAGATTTGTTGTATAGATCTAGAGTAACAATTTATTTCGGTTAGAAAAAAAAAATTGTCACTTCTCTTAGGGGGGGCGATTGTAATAAAATGTGCATTGTAATAAAATGTGCATGTTGGAAATTATGAAACGAACCGATAATAGGGAATTCCAAGTACAAACACTTAAGGTTCTCAGATGATATTCACCCTAATAAATATTACGAAATTATTTACTTAAAATTCTAATGGTTATTGCAACGACATAACAATACTTCCTCTCTGTAAACAGATGTGAATTCCAGGCCGTCGAACGGCGTGTTACGAGGGGTTACAAAATGATTAACTAGGAATTGACGAAATGTTGAAAATCATAATAGAAAAAAACAACTGTTCGAAATCGTTCAAAAATCAGTAATATTTACCTTGCTACTAACCGAAATAATAGTTATGAAAGATCGTGGGGATAGAAACATTTTAGTATTGTAAATTTAGGTGTTTTGGTAATGAAACCTGAGTTTTTTAGGATGTGGTTTTCTCAGGTTAGAAACACATGAGTGGACATGGATTAACCACATCCTTCGAAATCTATCAATTGAAAGAGATATTTAGCTAGAATTAATGTAGAAAACGTTGAACCACCCCTGTAATATTGTAAAAACAATTTAGGGATAGCCTTTAGAATATCAGCCTGGTAAAGAGAACCTTTGTCGGAACAAACATATGCCATTTCTTGAAATTGCCCCATTCTCAGGAATTTAGTTACTATTCGTGGGTGGGCATAACCTAGGTTATAAATATCAGAAGGGTAGCGTCCAAGAATCAGTTTTTCGTCTTCCTTCGTTTGATTTGATACTAGCATCGTGAGTATAGAGTCTTCAGTGTAATTAATTTCGTTATTTGTATTATTTCTGATTCACATTCTTATTTTCATGTATTGAACAATCATTCACAATTGCAAGTGTTAAAATTCACTCAATCAGAGTACTTTCTTCTAAGTTGGACCACTCTCTGTGGCTCAATTCTTTTAATGAATATTTAATTTTCAATTAAGTAATTTAGAGAAATTGGGTTGGGTTCATTATTCTAAGCAGTTCATCCCTTTGAACTTTGAGAGTTTCATTATAATCAGGTAATTGTTGATTATATTGTAGAGCCTTGTTAAAGGGTTGTGGGGGTCAACTTCCAAATAGTGTATTAGGTAGTATAAGGATAGGCCAGGGACTCTTTCACTTGATGTCTAATCTCATTTTATGAATTCAGTCAATAAATTCCAGTGAGTCTCGTATTCTTGTGTTTTCTTGCTGGTAGAAACCAACAGTAGTTCTTGTTTAATTCAATTCCCATCTTTAAGAAGTGAATCGGAGGTATCAAGTAGTGATATTATATTAGTCGCGAATACATCGCGAACCGCGATCAGTCCTGCAAACCCAGAGTTCCAGCGACGAGGATCCGGGGGCTGTCCATGGAAGCGAGTAACCATTAAGAGAGACTGCGGTAAGTAAATTTCTGTTAATTGTCGCGAAGTGTAACTTGGATGGTCATTTCTTTCTGGGTATTTAACCATATCAGTGAATCTAGTTACCGCTCGGCTAGTTCTGATATTGACAATACGAGATTTTCTCTGATGCAAAAAAGGGGATTAAGAGTTCAGATAGGAAGTCTCGTAAATTGTTATAGTCTCATCATGTTGTTTGTCGGAAAAGGAAAGGGGGTGTTTTAAAGAGTTACTCGAAAAATATTGCATGGTTTTTTCAAATACTCCAGGTAGAACTCATTCGATATCCAACTAAAAAATGAGAAAGAATTTTTCGTGCGACCTTACCCGATTCCAGTGGCTCATAGGGAAGCTGTAATGGCAACCATTGGGCAAATGGAAAAGTGGGGCGTTATCGAGAGGTCGAATACACCTTACATCTCACCTCTCATGACTACTGTCAAGTGGGATGGAAGTGTGAGGGTCTGCCTGGATGCGAGACACCTCAACACTTTGATAATACCGGATAGAGAATTGCCCCTGAAAATTGAGGATATAATTTCAAAAATAGAAGATGAAAAATATTTTTCGAAGATTGATTCATCCCATTCGTATTGGCAAGTACCCCTTAAAGAAACGGCAAAGGAATATATGGGGTTTATGGTGGGAACCAAAACATATCAATTTACCGCGCTTCCTTTTGGGATTTGTACAGCCGTCAGTTCTTTCACGAGGGCGATGGGAAAAGTCTTTTGGGAAGATTTCTCTGATTTTTTAACGACATACATCGACGACCTGCTGATCGTATCAGAATCTTTCCCGCAGCACCTTGACCACTTGGGAAAAAGGTTGCACAGGCTACACCAGGCGGGGCTCACTGTGAAAATTTCAAAATGTTCCTTTTTTCAGACCGAAATGTGATTTTTAGGCTATGTGGTCAGTTCCGTAGGCGTGCGGCCGGATCCTGATCACGTGCAAGCAGTAGCAGATCACGCTTCCCCAAGGAATGTCAAGGAACTTCAGCGTTTCTTGGGGCTGTATAACTACGATCGCTCGTTCTCTCCTAGGTTTGCCAATCTCTCGGAGCCGTTAACTGCGCTATTGCGAAAGAAGCAGCTGTGGAGGTGGGGAGCAGCGCAAATAAAGGCTTTCCAGGCTTTAAAAAGGGAACTGCAGGAAGCCACGCTTCGTTATCATCTCGATCTCTCGTTACCTTTTTTCGTAGCTACGGACGCAAGTGATTATGATGTCGCAGGTCAGCTGTTCCAGATGGTAAAGGGGGAGGAGCACGTCGTCGCTTGGGTAGCAGACTGTTGTTAGATAGAGAGAGAAGATATCACTCGAATGAAAAGGAGGTACTTGCTGCTTTATGGGCTGTTCAACGGTGGCGTATTTACCTTCTTGCCAGGGAGTTTACTCTTATAACGGACAGCAAAACTTTGACCTACCTAAACTCATGCCGCTTTCTGTCTCTCAGGATAACCCGTTGGGCACTAGCCCTGCAAGAATCTCGAATAAAATTTGTCCATCGCAGAGGGCGGGAAAATACGGTACCTGATGCACCTTCGCGGCACGCCTGCCCCAGGTTGCCAACTCCTGCGGATAAGTGTTTTCGACTGGCAGTACTCCGGCTCCCCCAAGGTTTCGTGAAAGATCTGGAAAAAATAAGTAGGTATCAATTGGATGACTTAAAATTAACCGAGATCAGGAGGAGAATGGAAACTGATGATGGAGTTAGGAAAAATTTTGTTTTACATCAGGATATTTCGTATGAACGCAGGGAGACAGAAGGAAAACTCCTCCTTTGCGTCCCCAAAAGCTAATTGGGGACTTTATCATGAATTATCACCACTCGTTGGGGCATTTTGAAGTGTACAAGATTTGGGTGGCCTTGAGAGATGAGGTTCATTTTCCAAATATGCAACGTACTATTAAAAAATGGATACGTGGCCGTGACATATGTCAGAAGGCAAAAATTCCAGTATTACCAAACCCGCCACAATTACAGATCATTCCTGAAGGGAAAGACGACCTATTGGCCGTTGATGTACTTGGGCCTCTTATTCGCAGCGGTCAGTTGCTTATATTTTGGTCGTACTCAACGTTTTCACCAAACACATCACCCTGTATCCGTTGAAAAAAGCTACTTCCCAGGCTATAGTAAACCGCCTTATCAAATATTATTTTCCAACCCATGGGGTCGTGAGGCGGTTATTGCATGATAACGCCACCCAATTCATCTCAGCCCTATGGAAAAACACTTTTGAACAGTTGGGGGTCAAATTAGTTTACATCTCGGTCCGTCATCCCCGTGCAAACCCTTCGGAGCGATGCATGAGAGAAATAGGGAGACTTTTACGTACCTATTGCCACGACAGGCATTCGAAGTGGGCGTGTAACCTTCCGCAATTTCAAGAATTCCTCAGCTCTGTGTTGCATGAATCCACAGGGTTTGCTCCGAATGAACTCCAATTCGGGTCTCCACGTAATAGGCTGTTGCCCAAAAATTGCACTCCACCGGATCACGTCGAGCTGTCACATGAAGAGAAACTTGTTTTAGCGGAGGCCACGTTTCAATCCAGGGCCAACCGCCGAGCTTGGTCGAATCCAGGGCGTCCCTATGAGCAGTTTCAACCCGGGGACATGGTGTTACTGAAAGCCAACAACGTGTCATCGTCTGTGAAGGCGGAAACAAATAAAATGTTGTTACTGTTTGAGGGTCCTCATAAGGTGAAAAAAAAGGGTAAGTCGTAATTCCTATATTATCCTGCATTTGAGCCCCGGCCCAGAGCGAGAAAGGGAAATGTTTCACGTAAGCCACCTAAAAAAGTACCACTTACCTGTTCAGTGTGATTTCATGTCACCCACATAAAACCAACGATAGGGGGGAGGGGGCGAAGATGTAACAAAGCCAACCATCCCCTGTTTTTGTGCGATTGGTTCCCAGTGAAATGCGCTATGATATCTTTTCATTCTTATATATTTGAAATAATCCTTCTCAACACTTCGATTGTGATAAGGAAGTCGGTAAGAACATTTCGTTTGGCAACCCGCACGGCGAGAACCTGTCGGTTCGGTTGCCTACCCCAAATCTCCGTTGTGGTCGTTCCAGCTTCGATCACTCGCTGGCGATATTAATATAAAATCTTTTTTCCAAGAGTTTTTACGTTAACGCGTTAGCCGATAAGTCCTGGCACCTTGTCGTGTTGAGAAAGCGAGCGATTTCTGATTCACAACGCCGTCAGACTCATGAATGCTTCTGGTTCGAAATCTGGGTGTTTCTCAAAGCTGGGGTTAATTATTCACGATTGTGCCTGCATTTATTAGGTAGGTTCTTTGAATAATTTCATTCCTTGGTACGGAGTACGCATTTATTAGTTTTAGGCGAGCGATTATAAAAACCATTGTGTGTGCCTGATTAAAGTGTTTCTCCCAACCGTATTACAACTGAGCTTGATTTTTGTCTCCAATCCACGAACCCTGAGTCCAAAATAAAGAGTTCTATTGCAGGGTGTACTTCGCTCAGAGAGTAGTAGATATTTTATTCCGTTGGTTATAATACATAAATAAAATATACTTGGTGTTTCATTTATTAGATCTATCAATATTAGCAGCCGGTTATCAGGATAGGTTATCAGAAAGCAACACCATATCCCAAGTGGGACTCAATCAGTGAATGATATTCCATCATTGCTGTTGTGGATGAACTCAGTTCATTTGATACTATGCGAAGTGCATAACATCCTGATGCCAATTTCTTTATTAAAGCTGAAATATGTTGAACAAATTTTAATTCGTTGTCCATGAAGATTCCTAGGAATTTGGTTTGGTTTTTATTCTCAAGAATATGTCCATTCAAGTTTGAATTGTCGATATTCAAACTTGAATGGACATATTCTTGAGAATACTAGCCATAACGGAAAAACTTTCGACCTCCACATCGAACTGAGTACGACTCTACACCCAGCCATCTGGGTTTGTTTATTCATTTATGCACCATTGTGACCAACTCACTCATATCCAAAAGATGCTAATCTGATAGGTGACCCAACATTCGATAAACAACTTTGTTTCTCAAATTATCAGACAGTGATATCCGTCGGACACTCATCCTTGCATTGATGAACCGGTCCTAAATGACTTATTAGTTTATTGATGCACCAAAAATTTACATGTATATTGTGAAAACTGCACCCAAAGTCACTCCTTAAGATCGTCATCCTCATTATTATCAGAATCTTGACGAAATATCTTGTACTATTTCAAGTTTTATAGATTCGAAAAAAAGTTTTCTCATTAGATGAGGAGCTGAACCCTCAGTCAGCAGTGAAAGAGTCAACTAATTTTGTACTTCCAATTCCAAACAGCAGCGTTATGTTTTGACTGATGGATTCTAATGGTTTCTTCTGAAATAGTGGTTTAACCCTCCTAATTTTCTTCGGACCAGAAAAGTCAAGAAGCTTCCACCCCTGTTCTAGTAATATCTTCTTGCTTTCCACTGCATTATTTATCGAAAGGAAACAGCTGCAACATTAGTACATACTTCACCAAGGTCTGCATTCAATCTTTCAGAATCCCTATCCTGAAACGAAAATGAGGGGCAAAAATATATTACAGTTTCCTGTATGATTTTAACTCACAAAACCGCTGCGGTTTTGTAAACCCATTGTGAGTGAAAATCATACAGGAAACTGTAATATATTTTTGTTAATATGGATTTTCATCAAGTATCGGCCAGTTCAATTCAATTTTTAGAAAATGAGGGGGACACATCAACTAGAATATTCATTGATTCATCTAGTGATTCCAGAATTCGTAATTTTTCTCAAGAAAAATGAATCTACATTTCAATAGTTCTTGAATATTCATGAAATCAGAGAGGGCATTCTCAAAAATTTTTGCTTTTCATACATATATTCATTAAAATATAAATAAAAATTGTAGTAACTGACTTACTTGCCCTAAAACCAAGCTGTTTATCTGAAAATGCTTGACAAATATTTTCCAAACCCATCCACAAGCTGCCTCATTGTGAGTCTCCAACCTCTGTAAGCTTTCATTTCACTGAGTGTAAATGAAACTAGGTAATTGACAATTCTGGATACATTGAGAGCTTGGTAGAACACTCTTCGAATCCCTACTTCGAAATCAACATGATAGGGATCATTACCCAAAACATATATTTTCTATGAATATCTTCAATGATAAGCTTTGTCGAGATTCGAATGATATTCAGCTAGATTACTATTGCTTAGGATCTGAATATAGGAAGCACAAAAAAATAATGAGCTCTGTCTTCTCATTTAATAGCAGATTCCATTATCACTAGAATAATAAATCAATTTAGAAATCACTTTTATCCAGGCAGGGATCAAGATATCATTATGTATTCCAAGATGTATCCTATCAATAGAGTGATTAGACAATGACAATGAAATTCAATCTCGCGTTCTATACCTGCCCAAATAATTTGAGAAGAAGAAGAGGAAAAAAGAGTACATGACCACGACTTTTGAATTTGAAAATGGCCCTTGCTTCCTTTCTTCGTGAAGTGATCAAGAAGGCACCACGTTTCCCATTAGTGAAATTTTACAGTTTCCCAACACCTGTATTAGGTCGTGATTCTTATATTGTTTTCAAGCATGGCTCCTTGCACACAGGGTAACTTGGGAACGATGTACCAAAATCACCCTAAGATGAATATTTTCGTCCATAGGTTTATTGCCTTTCATGTTCATGTGAATCGCAGCCCGATAATTCAATTTAATTTAAATTTTTAATTCGAATGAGACGCATGTATCGCCATTATTTTGATAAGGTAAGGTAAGGTGATGCATCGTGTGTACAATTTTTTATTCGATCATAAATCCTACATCTTTTCTCTACTAATCATCAAAGTCAGTAATCTCAAAACCCTTTTTTTTTCTATGATGGATGAAACAAATGCCTCAACGTTCATCTGGGCGTTGTTGAAATTGAAAATGTTCCAGACCTCGAGAGGCGTGCTTCAATTAATCGGAGAGAAAGCGGATTGAAGATGAGAGACCTGCAGTCTTTTGGTAATATATGTATCTAACTCCACTTGCAGATATACCAGAGGATTCTGAACCTCCTCAACCTGAAGTTGATGATGAATTTTCTCCTCATAATGTTATTTCTTCAGCAGAAGTCTCTCCTCATCCTGAAGTCAATGATATTTCTTCATCAGATTTCAATTTGGATCAAAACAACAGAACACGGAATGAAACCTGAGAAAACAGCTCATTATACTTTGTCCGTGAGAACTCATTCAGAACCCGATACGGAAAAAATAGCTTCATTTTTACATAACAAAATTCATGGGTACCATACAGAACAGACAACACGTTGGGAAGGTTTATCAAGAAACAAAAATCTGATGAATCAGGAGTTTATAAATTGGATTGTGGATCTTGCTCTATAATATATATATATATATATATATATATATATATATATATATATATATATATATATATATATATATATATATATATATATATATATATATATATATATAGGTCAGACAGGTAGACCATTTAAAAGCCGCATATGTGAACATCGTACGAATTATAAAAAGGATACAACACACTCATGATATGCCATTCATATTTCTGGAGGAAGGCTATGACTTTGATGAAAATTTCGAAATATTGAAAATAAGGGCATTAGGCTCAATTATTTTGAATTTTTGGAAATCAATAAATTAAAAATTTCAAAACTGTTTACTCAATGATCAATTGGACCTTGACAGTTCTCCTCGTTGAACTTTTTCAATTAGTTAAGTAGTAGCTATGTTTTGAAATTTCCATGTACATGTTTTTATCACTTTATAAGTGGTATGTTTCTAGGAATCAGTGTTAATTATAGTAAACGTCAATTATCTTCATGGATAAAAAATGTACTCAAGGATCTTTCAACGAATAATAATTTAGTGTTATACTACATTCGCTTGAAAAAGATACAGTATATAGAAAAATGTCGCGAAGACAATGAATTCTGTGGAAATTCAATCGTGTTTTACCTTATAGTGTCATCTATATGGATTTTCATCAAGTAACGCCAATCCAAAAAAACATAGAAAGATCATTAAACGGTAGTATATTTTTGAGAAAAGAATAAAGAAATATCAATGAGAAATCAAGAAAAATATATTGTTTGCATGATACGTTGAGTTCGAGGTGAGGTCATTATTCAATGCACGGCTTGCAAGAAAATGAATTAGGAAATGTAAAATCGCAAATGAAAATGCCCACTACATTGAACCATGTACGCCACCGACGAATGCAAGAAATTGGTGAATACTTTCCGTACACAATCAAAACAAGAGATCCTATTCCGACTATCACTATCAGTGGCTGCACTAAGCAGAGATCTGAACGACATCTCACAAAGCCGAGAAAACATACCAAAAATTATCAGGGGAAAAGCTTGCGCATTTGTGCGACTCGTGACGTATACTCACAAGAGTAAGAAGCAGAATGGGAATCAGCGATGTGGTCGGCAGGCGCAACGAAAAAAAGATGAAGCTTGGCGTGAGCGTGTTGGTAATGAAATCTAGGCGGAAAACAAACCACGGTTAATATACGCAAAATATGCGCGAGGAACCGTTAAACGTATGACGCAGCCTGTCCAAAGCAGAGCGGCAGCAATAAAAGGAGTTGGCATTGTTGCTAGCCATAGCGAATGTGGATGATGAAGACTTCGCTAGAAAAGAAGAGTGATTAGGAAAAAGCAAGGGAAGTATGAGTACTTTGATAAAATGATCCTCTTGATTGCTGCAGTACTAAAACCTGTAATTAATTTTTCTTCCTCAGAGGAGATCAAGGGAAACTGTCCATGATATTTTAATGAAATTTGACAGCGTTAAAGCAGTTTTGAATTCCAAAATGTTTTTGCTGTCGAATAAGGTTTTATTCACAATACAAATCGTGTGTTACTGTGAAACCTCACCGGCCGGTATTATAACGTTCATCAGTAACGGTTATAGAGAATCTCACAAACATATTTTTCAAAAACAGTGATATCACAACTCTCTTCAACAGGGATGGGGATGCTGTCGACAAGGGATTTCAAATAGACGGAATTTGTGCTATAGTTTCGAGAATAAAATTATAAGACTACCTTTTCTGAGAGACAAAAAACAGTTGAGTGCTGAAGTAGCTATCTTAGATGCAAAAATTGCAGCTGAAGAGTAATTCAAAGAATTGATAATTCCAAAATTTTCCGGAGTTGCCCGCAGAATCACAAACTCATCTGCACCAGATCTATCTGAAGTTCAATGTACTCTTTGTAACAAGTATAATCAGTATGTCGGTAAAGAGAAAGACAACATGAAACAAGAATTTGATGCCCATATAGACGATAAAGACCTTGCTAGAAAAGAAAGATAGAGTGATAAGGAAAAAGCAAAGAAAAAAGACGAATTCTGCGCGGCTGTGAGAACAAAGATGATTTACCCAAGTTTGGCGCAATCTTGATGAATCATAACATCGAGGAGATACTTGATTGTATTCTTTATTTAGGTAGCTCAGAAACCAACAGAGTGACTACCTGGGGTACGTTGCGAATCTGACTCTAGACCCTAGATTATAGTTACAAAGGTGATACCATATTCTCTGGAAGGGTGGTGAACCCTCTACATTCACTTCAAACAGAGTCAGAGCTGTTAAAACCATATTAAATATAGGTCAGAAATTATTTTATTCATTCCATGATAAAAAGAGACCAGATGCAGAATATAGCCAATTAACACCCCTTGAGAATTGTAACAAATCATAAGAAAGAAAATTGAAAAATAATAATAATACAGAAATCAGTTTTAACGATTAGTACAATCGATGAAGAAGTGATTGAAAAAGAAAATAAAACGAAAAAGGTGAAAAATAGGAAAAAAAACTGAAGCAAAGATTAGGGAAGTGAAAAAGAACAAACAAAAAATTTATTATACAAAATGAATCGAATATTTATGTAATGGATATAATTGATGAAACATAATGTGCTGTATCATTTCATTAAATTTCAATTATCACGTTCGTGAATTTTCGATTATTACCCCTGTTTTTATATTCATTATGTACTACTCGGAATACCTCCCTATATTTGAATGTATTTTTGATTTCTTTATAATGATCTGAAATCTAATGAATATGTAGTATGTGCAATAATAAAATGAATTTCCATATTGAACATATTGATGAAAAATAGTCTTCTAAGAAACATAGTGTTGCCTTAATCCTAGAATACGAGTCATTCTTAAATTTTACGATCCCTGAAAAACTTCGTACTTTTTCGGATACTTACGGTTAATGCATCAAATTTCGTTTCTGTGTACCTTCCAGACTAGTATTGAGCTAGACTGTATGGGGTGTAGATGTTCTGGTTTCCGACTCTAAAGCGACTTTTCAGCGATAGGTTCGTGAATTTCACGAAAGTCCCGTGTTTAGGTCATTTTATAAATTAGACTGGTTTTCATTTCCCGCATCAATTTTGAGTGCTTCAATTATAGAAATTTGAGGTAAGCCATCTCTTTTTCATTATCAGTTAGATACATTATACATGTGATTTTTTTATTAAGATGTCAAATCGAAAGCCGTTGAGCGAAAAACAACTGGAGGAGGAAGCGGCTCGTATCATGACGGGAGCAGAGAGTGATGCAGAATCATTCGACGACAGTGTTGGAAGTGATGATGAAACGGATAATTTGGGATTTGAATCATCTATCTCTGACAGTGAGGTAGATGAAGATAATAATTTGGCTGCTCGTCTCATCCAACAAGGATGTAGCCAATCGGAAGAAATAACAGGACCTCCCTTAGATGAAGATGATATTCCTTTATCACAAGTACGTACACGTTCAAAATATATAATCGATTTGGAAAAAAAAGTCTACAGGGCAAAAATGGCCACAAATTGTCTTCTAAGTTTCCTCAACAATCCGGAAGAACGGCTGCTAGGAATATTATTCATTTTAAAGCTGGACCTAAAGGAGCTGCATAAGAGTGTTCTAACCTGAATGATTTTTTTACATTTTTTCTCTGACAATATGATGGATATTATTTTGGAACATACAAATGCAGAAATCGCCAGACAAGCCCAAAAATACAACGGTCACCATAATGTTTCCCCAACGACAAAAGACGAACTCAAAGCCTTGTTTGGTGTTCTAATCCTTTCTGTCGCAAAAAAAGATAGTCATTTGTCAGCAAAACATATGTTTGATAGCACTATATCCGGCAAGTTTCACAGATCATGTATTAATTGTGATCGTTTTTGTACCTTCTGAACTGTATCAGATGCGATGACAAAGAAACACGAGAAGAGAGAAAGATAAATGATCCTTTTACACACATTCGCGAAATTTGGGACATTTTCATTGGCAGCTGTAGAAATTCATATAGTCCAACCTCATACGTCACCATTGACGAACAACTTTTGGCACTCCGAGGACGCCGTCCTTTTAGGATATATATTTCTAACAAGCCCGCGAAATATGGCATAAAGATTGTTATGGTTTGCGATTCCGCCACCAAGTATATGATGGATGCAAGTCCTTACTTGGGAATAAAAACAGAGAGCAATGGTTTGCCCCTTGCCGAATTTTATGTGAAGGAGTTAACGAAATCAATTCATGGTACCAAGCGCAACGTTATCATGGACAATTGGTTCACCTCGGTTTCTCTTGCTGACCGGTTGCTACAAGATCCTTACAAATTAACAATGATAGAAACTATACGCCAAAACAAAAAGGAAATACCCAAAGAGTTATTGGATGGAAAAAGTCGAAATGCAAATACGTCAATGTTTTGTTTCGATCAAAGAAAGACATTGTTAACTTACATGCCGAAGAAGAACAAATTAGTTTTGCTAGTTTCAACTATGCATAAGAAGGCAGAAATCAAAGAAAAAACCAATAAGCCAATAATAATTCATAACTATAATGAGACCAAATCAGGTGTAGACACCTTAGACCAAATGTGTTCAAATATGAGTTCGAGCAGAAAAACTCGAAGATGGCAATTATGTGTACTCTATGGGATGATAAATATAGCCAGCATAAATTCTTACGTTATTTTAAGGCAGGGACACATATACGCGGTGGCGGTAGCGGTGGCGGTGGAGTACGCGGTGGCGTTCAGACGTAACATGTACAATCAAATATGCCGTTGCACACTTGTCGTGACAAGTCTACGGTCAGAGCGGTACGGCAGCGTTCTAATACGCGGTGGCGGTGAAACATGGGCTGTTGAGTTCGACCGCTATTGAAACGCGTACCGCTCGCAAAAATGTCTACAATTGAAGGAAGTGTAACTGAAAAACTTATAGAACATGTAAAGAAATGCAGGGTGTTATATGATTTATCTCATCCTCATTACAAAAATATTCGGATTAAGAATAAAGCATGGGACGAAATGGCAAAAAGTTTAAATGTTGAAGGCATGGATGGTAAGTATGAAAATATTAGTGTTATTGTGTATTGGTAATTTATTATGTTGTTATGTTATGTCAATATAACTCACTGTTTAGTAACATTAAACACTACAAGCTATTGAAATAATCAACAAATTGATCACGTAAATAAAAAGCATAATTAGTTGCTCTCCGTCTGTCAGCTGGCAAATTAGTTAATCCCTGCACTGGTCTTGGATCATATTCAGTTAGATGATGAAAATGTTCGTCTACATTCTTTGATCGTAGAAAATTGTGGAGAACACAAGTAGCTTTCACAATACTTATTGCAGTTGGAACTTTCATTTCTAGAGGGCTAAAAAATAGCCGCCACTTTTGAGCCAAAATTCCAAAAGCGTTTTCCACGACTCGACGAGCTCGGCATAGGTGGTAATTGAATTTTTCTTTTCTGGCGTCCTGGCGTACTTGTCGATAAGGAAATGGTCTCATTAAGTACGAGCTTAATGTAAAAGCTTCGTCACCAACTAAGACACAAGGAAGTGGCTCATCCTTACCAGGCAAAAGTTTTGGGGCAGGAATGTTAAAGGTTCCAGTTTCAAATTTTCTACCCATATTTGCAGCTTCAAAAATACCACCATCACTATTTTTTCCATAGGCTCCGACATCAATGGAAATGAATTTATAGTACGGATCCACAATTGCCATTAACACTATCGAAAATTTTTTTAAATAACAATAATGTAGGGATCCACTGTTTTTGGGACACTTTATAGTTACATGTTTGCCGTCTATACTTCCTAGACAGTTAGGAAAGTTCCATACATCCTTAAAACCGGAAATTGAAGTTTCCCAAATTTCTGTAGTGGGTTCTGGCATATAAATTGGTTGCAGTCTCGTCCAAATTGCGCAACATACTTCTTCAACAATTTTTGAAACCGTAGAAAATCCCATTCGGAAACTGTGTCCAATGGTTTTATATGAATCTCCTGTTGCTAGAAATCTGAAACAAAATAATATTTTTTTTGTTTGCAGGGGAACATATTAAAAAGAAGTGGAAAAATTTACGTGATAATTATGCCAAACATCTTAGATCAGAAAAAACGACAACTGGACAGAAAGCATCAGTAATTTGTCGTTATAAGAGGTGGCCATGGGCTCAACAAATGGAACCATTTCGGCCATTCCTCCGGTTTGCAACAACGCAGTCAAATATTTCTAGTGCAGGTATATCGTCTGATATATTAGAGTCAACTCAAGAAGAGTCGCCAGCTGATTCACCAGTCAATCCTTTAGAAATACCAAATGACGACAACTCAGTTACTAATGACTACGAAGTGGAATTGCCAGTTAATACTGTTCAACGTACAGAAACAGCAGACATAGAACAATTGCCCACACCTCAAACTAGCAGAAAAAGGAAGGTTACTAAAGTCACACCCTCTTCACAACCAACTGGTACTGAGAAAATATTAAGTTACCTTCAAAAAAGGTCGATGGTAGCAGAGTGCGATGAAATAGACAAAATATTTTTGCGCTATGCCGCAGCTGTGAGGAAATTATCTGTTCGACGACAAACAATGATAAAATTTGGTATTGCTAAGATGATTATGGAAAACGAATTGGAACAGCAACAGGAAATCCCAACTTCGTCTGTATGCAATATTTCAAACTCGAATGCGCATTCATTGTCGGTCATGAGTTCTCCAGAATATTCGTATCATGTTCCAAATGTTCCAGATACTGAAACAATAACCTCACAATCACTATCGGCCACTGCTACTTGGTATGAAAATTTTGGCAATAGTAATATTTGACTTAAATTTATTTGTTTTCTATTTTTTGTTGCTGGGTTTCTACGTTTCTTCTGTTATTGTGTACTACGTTCCTGGCCAGTATTCAGAATGTTTTTTTGTGTTCTTACGTATTTTTGATATTCAACATTAATATACTAAGACTATTTTTTCTGCGTTTGATTTCACTACTACCTCGTCAACAGTAGCATCTTAGAAGTGAATTTAAAACTACAAACTTAATTTGAAAGTCTTGTACACATTGGATTATTTATATTTGTATGTTGCATTCTCAAATATAACTGCGCTAAATCGTGAAACGTGTTGTAATACTTCAAAAAACTCAAATTATTTTTAAATCATCGACTCTTGATATCATTTCATTCCAAATGAATGTACTGACCTTAAGGTAACTGCAAGCCGCTCTGCAGGTTCTATTGGTTCCCTGAATTTACTGTGTTGTTTTCTTATATCATCCTCTATACGTGCTAATATTTCATCAAAGCATTCAAAATTCATTCGAAAATAAATATAAAACCGTTTCTCATCCATTCGTAGCTGTTTATTACGTGTGGAATTCCCCTTCCTGAAGACGCGTCCGATTTATTTCATGAACCCATTGGTTTTTCCTAAAATAACAGTAAGAAAATTCAATTTTTCATCCAACACATTTGAACAAAACGTACCTTCGGTTCCTCTGATGGAGCAACTCCCATTGTTCTTCTTCATTGGCTGCTGCCAAAAGTAATACTTCCTCCTCGAAATCCATAGGATGGATAAGTATACCTACCCAATATTATTCACAAATGGATGTTTTGAGAGACTATACCGCATGAGCGACCGCATTGCTACCGCTCATGTATGTGTTTAGTGATTACCGCCACCGCCGCCGCTGTCGCCACCGCTACCGCCACCGCGTAAATGTGTCCCTGCCTTAATTCGAATAGTTAGTATTACAGTGATGTCACATGTGATCCTGGATAAATTGTTCAATGGATGAGAATATGAGAATAGTAATTGTACAGGATATGCACATTGGGTATGACTATTCGCCGTTGTTCATAATTCATTACTATTTGGTGGGTAGTTTATTTCAAGGGTATATGTATCACAATATATTATATGGTTTTTTGAGCTATATATAAATCTTCGAACCAAATCAACGGCTATTTTAAAACAATTCGTAAAACACTATTACTAATAATCTGAAATTAATCATAATCGTGTTGAACTGTAACGAAGAACGAACCTTCAAAATCGAACTTATTCCAATTGCCGAATTATGTTATGATCGAAATGCATGAATGGGGATGACGGCTGCAAAACTCTACCACTAGGAGCGCCACCACTGCTTGTACCTTTGACAGCCTCTCAAGTCAACAAATGACAACAATTCAAAACATTAAACGTCCCTTCTTTGCAATAATTAAGAATATGAAGATTTGAAATCGACATAAAATGGTCTTATGTAGTGCATTCGGATATAAAAATGTAGGTACGCATTAATTTCCAAAAGAAACAAAACTGAAAAAGCAGTGGGAAGTAGCCCTGAGAAGAAAGAGCTTTCAGGCTTCTGAACATTCTAGATTATGCTCCTGTCACTTACAAAAGAACGTAGCAGGGCTAGTAGATGGTTATTATGATGATTTTTAACGAAACACCTCTGTTATCAGTTTGAATTTTTTACTTTTCACTCAGATCTTTTTTTTTCCTTTGAGGGATCCACCACGTTCCCTCAACAATCTTTTCAGTTCTGGTACAGACAAACATCCATATCTATCGGTTGGAGAAAACATCCTTATGATTCTTATGTATCTTTTGAAAATATTCATTAAAATTAAAATAAAACATAACCTGCAAAATCACTCGTTAGGCACATGCAGTCGTGCTGCCACCTACTTAAAGCTTTGGGTCATCTTCCCCATATCTTAGCATGAATGCACGTGTCGCTTGAAGTTTGACAGGTAAGGGGCCTAATTCTCAAATGTCTATTAACCATTGTCGCATGCGTTAAAATATCCCCATCCCTTTTCAATGTAAGAATAATGAAAGCAATGCACTGACTTTTTCGCATGCGACATTTGAGAATCAGGAATCAGGCCCATAGATCTTATATGCTTTATAAGATCTAAGATCTATGATCAGGCCCCTAGAGGTTATTATTATCAAACATTCACAGAGCTTCTTTGCAGGGTTACAACAATTTCGAATCAGACTACGTTGGAACCTCCTTATTGAGCTGACTTATTGCACCACCAGGGAGCATATCCAGGGAACACAGCCAATAAATAAGAAGAAGAATTAGTTACTAAATATAACCTACAAATTTTCCTCTGTTGTTGTTCAGGTTTCTGCTTCATCAGTTTTAAATGAAATTGATAAAATAGTTTTTATTGTAATATATTTTCAAAATGAAAAAACAACGCTATAACTGGAAAGCAAGACAAGTTGTCGAAACCATTATCGACAAATCTTTTTCCAAAAAGGTACTTTTTCATGAATGATGATGCTAGAACTTGCATACTTAATAATCTTTTTAATGTTATTGAAGCAGCTGATAATTTTTTTTATAATTTTAGGTAGAAGTTGATTTGAAAACAACTGGACATTATGATGAAAGCAATGAACTTGTCTTACCATCGAAAAAGCGCAAAACAAAAGTCAAATCAGAAAAGGAGAAAATAACTAGAATACTTTCCAAGAAGCATCGCAAGAGATTGGAAAAAATTGTTGACAAGAAAGAAAAGAAGAAAAATGTGAGTCAGCTTGCATTATATTTTTCTGGGCAATTTTTATAATAATATTTATCCATCACAAGAAGTTAATTTGAAACCTCCTTTGAAACACAATAAGGGGTGGTATCTTATGTACATACAATATATCAACCCATATCCACACATACATACACAGAAATTCCAACAATTGATGAATATACCTACAATACAATTTGATTATGTAGAGTTTTAAGACAACATACAAAATTCTTAAAAGTTATTGTTTCTGATGTGAATGTGATCTAAACAGACTTTTGATTTCTTCTGGAACTCTTGTTGAGGTATTCATCGCAGACTGGTAAAAATGTTCACTCATCAGATCTCGGTAGTTTTTGAGTCCTCGCTATCACTAATCGGATTATTGTTTATGATTTTGTCACCTTAAAAAAGCTTGTATTGACAATTTTCGTTCATCTACTTTTGACATTTCATTCAGTTGATGCAAGAATGTGTCTACATCACTCACAGGATCTGTAGTAGGTGTATAAGCTGAAAATTGTATCAAAAATACTACCATTTGATCATATGTATACTAATACCATCATTTTTTTTTGGTTCAGATTGCCCTGGTTATTTTACTTTCTGTTCTCTGTTAATACAATACAGTCGAAGGAAGTATCAAGCTTCTCTTTGAAAATATTGAATTCATCTATATTTTTTCCAATGCTGTAGATATTGTTATGGATTATTGTGAAATTGTTATTGATTTGTAGTACTCTTTTTCTTTCATGGAAGTTATTCAAGGGAAATGTTAGTTTTTCAAGTTTCAAATCTCTTATATATTGATTGTTATATTATTTAGTTACCTACTCAAGTTCGATTTACTAACTTGTCAACAAAGACAAACATTTTGGAGGACATTTCAATTCTTCTTGAGCTTTCCTTTTTTTTCTGGTTGACCGGTTGGTAGTTGCTTTCTTGGGTGTTTCTGAAACTGTGCGGTGTTTATTGATTAAAAGTTTCGGATTTTGCAGTTTGAGCCGAGTCGATTTGCTTTTTGAATTTTGAGTAATTTTTTTGATCGATTCTCCAGTGGTTTCTTCCAAACGCTCTGCGTGTTTTTCTTCCAGGGTTCCGAGAATTCCTCTTCTTGCGGTAGTGGTGTTGATGGTTCACTATGATTGATTATTTCTGAATATATCAAGGATTGATCGTTAATATTATTTCCCTGAATATTTCTTTTTTTGAATATCATGGAGTGTGTAGGTAATTTCTGAA
Source organism: Zygogramma bicolorata (assembly GCA_032362365.1). Taxonomy (NCBI): domain Eukaryota; kingdom Metazoa; phylum Arthropoda; class Insecta; order Coleoptera; family Chrysomelidae; genus Zygogramma; species Zygogramma bicolorata. The sequence goes on from JAVJAQ010002094.1 coordinate 220,427, forward strand.
TATATCAAGAATTGATAGCTAATATTATTTTCCTGAATATTTATTTTTTGGATATCATTGAGTATGTAGGTAATTCCTTCGATTATCAATTTATCGCCTCTCAGTGATGCTTGGCGATTTTTTGCTTCTGCTTCTTTCAAGTGTATTAAGAGAATGTTACGTTCTTCTTGTTTTTTCTTTGCTAGATCTTCAGATATTGCAATATTGGAACCATGTTATGTTTTGGAAATTTTCATGACTTCAGTCTTCCTCAGTAGTACAGGTTATAGGGAGTCAGCTACTCGTGTCCATAATGCATAATTAGGCAGGAGTTATTTTATTTCATAGATAGTTGCAGTCTGACGTACTAAACCTAAGAACACAAAATACTTACAAAAATGGCGAACGGAAGTGCCGCCATTTTGTGAAAAACCGTTTGGGCCTGTATCTCCGTAACCGTGCACTTTGGGCCCACAATTATAAGGACCTTTTTTATAGCTAATTAAATTTCCTATCTTTTTTATAAAATAATTTTTTTCTTAGCACTTACCGTTCACGACTCATATTATTATTACTTTTTGTTTATTCACTTTTTTACCGATATCTCTTTAAATAATTGTTTAAACAATACATTTTTTTATGATAAAACTTTCAAAAAGATAAATTTTCTACAACTTTTATTCAAAACTTTTTTCTCTAAAGTTAATATTTTCGAAGTTACAACGCGTTAATTTCAATCGTCTTGTATCTGGGAGATCAACTAGAGTGCATTTCATGCAAATGCAGAACTGGTTGTGGCAGAGCCTGTGGGTGCCGAAAAGCAGGATGGACTGTACGGTAATATGTGAGAACTGCACAGAGGAAACGTGCACTAATCAGCTGAAAGTAATCGTCAACAACACAGAATTGTGCGACATCGATGAAGATATTGGTGATGATTCTGACGACAAATTAATAGAGGCGTTACAATCTTTATATGCCACTGACGAAGATAACGAAGAGGAAGAGGAGAATGTACCTAACCAACATCGTAAATTCACCACCCTCGAAACGCCTGAGTCAGAGAACAGAGAAGACATATGATGATTCATTTTGGTGTACATTTGTAAAAATAAATTTCACATATATTCTTCAATAAATATCCCTTTTTTTTATTTGCATGTTTAATTATGCCTGTGGTTTTTAAATCAATTATAGTAATATTTAATTGTATAAAAGAAAATACAAAGAAAAAATTTTAATGGGTATTCGCTATTGCTTGCAGGTAAGAACTTGAATTTTTAATTATTCATTAAATCAAATAAATTCTAAAATTAATATTTTTTCTATTATGTATCGGATTCGCATCATTACGCTATGCATACTTCGTTCTTAATAACCTTGTACTCGGTAGTACAACACTGAACGCGTTGTAACTTCAAAAATATTAACTTTAGAGAAAAAAGTTTCGAATAAAAGTTGTAGAAAATTAATCGATTTAAAAGTTTTATCAGAAACAATTTATTGTTTAAACGATTATTTAAAGAGATATCGGTAAAAAAGTGAATAAACAAAAAGTAATAATAATATAAGTCGTGAACGGTTGAGTGCTACAAAAAAAATTATTGAATAAAAAAGATAGGAAATTCAATTATCTATAAAGAAGGTTCTGATAATTGTGGGCCTAAAGTGCACGGTTTCCGTTCGCCATTTTTGTAAGTATTTTGTGTTTTTAGGTTAAGTACGTCAGACTGCAACTATCCATGCAATAAAATAACTCCTGCCTAATTTTGCAAAACAAAATCCTCTATTACCTGTATTACAGCTTTGAAAGCAATATTACTAGAATTTCTATTGTTTTTACTTTTATCTCGAGTATTTCTTCTAATATTGTCATAAGGATATGTATCAATCATGATGAGGTTTCTCCTTGATCTTCCCGAACACCATAAATTATCAACTTGTTACTTTTACAGCTTTTTTCCGACTGTTCTAGACGATTTTTGAGATAAGTGTTTTCGATCTCTGGTATTGCTATTTTTTCCTGTGAGACTCTTATTCATCATTTCAAGTAACATGTAGACTGTAGACATCTTCTACACTTATTTCTTTTCTACTTTGTTTTTCCTGTTGTATCCATTTTGCATTTCGACAGACTACTTTATTAAAATTATTCTTAAATCATGCGAGTTCGGTCCTGGTTGGGCAGAATTTATCAGAACTTTCAGCTGCAAGAGAAATTAGTTTTTTACGTTTTCCGCGACTTTTTATTTCAGTTCATCCACACACGGATACTTTTACTGTTTCATGGTATAGGTATTTTATGAGGAACAGTTTGGTACCAAACACTTCACTATAAACCCATAATTTCCTTAAAAAAAACATGGAGACGCCTTTAATTCGTAGTCTGTTTGATGACCATCAAAAGTGTATACATTTAATGTTTTATAAATGAAGGTTCATTGTTGAAAGATATTATCGATTTTTATATTCGATTAAATTCAATTTCAGAGAGTTGAACTGCTGGAGTCCCTCCAGAAAGTTCAAGCATCTAATGAAGAAATTTCTCAATTGACATCTATAGCATCAATACAAACGAAGGGTTTGAAAAGGTACTTCCAGGAAGAACTGCACCCAGAAAAAGTCAAACCTAAAAAAGAATCTGATTCTTCCAAAGTTGGTTTTAAGCTCAGTAATTTGTCAGGCGCTAAAAGGCAAAAACTCTTGGAAACTCAAGACAGGAAACACAAAAGTGATGATCACAATATAGTCGGATTTGAAAGTAGCAATTCAGAAGACAGCGAACCAGAAATAGATATACCAGAAAACAATAAAAAACTTGATACAACAATAATAGAGGAAGATGTTTCTCAAGAAACAAAACCTTGTGGAGAATGTCCTGATGTTATGCTGGTTGAGGAAAGAAAAGAAGTTACAATTGAAATTAAAGATGATAAAAAAATCAACAACTCTAAGGAAACACTTCCCAGGAAACCTGCAGTGTTTGTTGATGTCTTGAGGAATGAGGAAATACAAAGCGCCAGACTCAAACTACCAATATTAGCTGAAGAACAGCAAATAATGGAAGTTATCAACGAAAATTCTATTGTATTAATAGCTGGTGAAACAGGTAGTGGAAAAACAACTCAGGTACCCCAGTTTCTGTATGAGGCAGGATATGCTCTGACTAAACAAATAGCTGTTACAGAACCGAGAAGGGTTGCTGCTATTTCAATGTCAAAAAGAGTAGCGGAAGAAATGAATCTTAGCACGAAAGAAGTTAGTTATCTTATTAGATTTGAAGGAAATGTTACCGATGACACAAAGATCAAATTTATGACTGATGGTGTCCTGTTGAAGGAAGTCCAAAGTGATTTCTTGTTGTCGAAATACTCTGTGGTGATACTAGATGAAGCCCATGAAAGGTACAATTTTGAGTGCAATAAAATATATCCATAGATAAATTGTAATTTTATGATTATTAGATTTATATTATTAATCAAGTCCTTTTTAATTTCTCATATTGTCGTTCAATAACTTTTCAAATTATTCTTTATATTACAGATCAGTTTACACTGATATTCTAATAGGTCTTCTTTCCCGGATAGTACCTTTGCGACAAAAGAAAGGTGATCCTCTGAAACTCATCATTATGTCAGCGACCCTTAGACTGGAAGACTTCACTCTAAATCAAAGACTCTTCAAGAATCCACCAAGAGTATTGAAAGTGGAGGCCCGACAATTTCCAGTTACAATCCATTTCAATAAAAGAACAAATCCAAACTATTTGAAGGAGGCCTTCAACAAAGCGGTTAAAATAAATACAAAATTGCCTGAAGGTGGTATTTTGATTTTTGTAACGGGTCAACAAGAAGTCAATTCGTTGGTGAGAAAGTTGAGGAAGGCTTTTCCTCTCAGGCATAAGAGTAAAATACTTGAGAAGATTGAAGAAACATTGAAGGAAGATAAAGCCGAATTGAGTGAAAATGAAGAGGTGGAAGAAGGTAATTTAATTTTGCTGTTGATGAACATAATGACCCGCAGCACTCTAGATTATACGTCAGCTGGATTGTTTTAATATAGTTGTAATCAGTGTGAAAGTGTTCTAATCAGTCTACGGTTTCCTGTAGACTTGCCAAGAAATGTATTAATTCAATAATAATTTTATTTTTTGTCTAACAAAACTTCATTTTGGAGCTCATTAATAAATAAAATTCTTTCTGCTAGAAACATATTAATAATTACAGTTTATTGAAATCAAATAACAGTTTCATTTGAATGGCTTTCAACAAAGATCTGCCTTTCAAATCTTTCTGTATTGTCTGAACATATATCTTACGCAATAAAAAATAAATTACAACTAGATGTTATATATACAGACTGTGAAAAGGCCTTCGATAAAGTTGATCACGGGCTACTTCTGAATCGTCTTGTTGGTATGGGAATATCTCAATCAACATTTTTTTTTCTTAAATCTTATTTGACCAATTGGACTCTGATGGTAAAGATTGGAACATCTACCTCGGATAGATATACTTCTACTTCAGGTGTACCTCAGGGAAGCAACTTGGGCCCCCTTTTATTCAAATTATTTATAAATGCCCTCCCTGAGTGTCTAGCTGAATCTGTAGGGCTTCTCTTTGCCGATGACTTTAAATTTTTCAGAACAATTTCAAGTATACAAGACTGTGATCTTTTACAAAAAGACATAAACAACGTTTGCAGCTGGTTTAAAAATAATAAGATGCCCATCAATGTAAAAAAATGCAACATCATAACTTTTTCTAGGAAAAACAATATTATTGAGTTCAATTACAACATAGATCACACTACCTTAAATCGAGTTAGTGAGATCAAGGACTTGGGAGTGGTGTATCGGAGTGATATGAGATTCAACTCGCATTATATTTCCATAGTCAATAAAGCATACAAATCACTTGGTTTCCTTATTAGGAATAGTAAAAGCTTTAAAATTGACACAGTCATTAGAATTTATAATACTATAGTGAGACCGCACTTGGAATATGCTTCCCAAATCTGGATGCCTTCAGCCCAGATCCACATAGATTATATCGAAAAAGTTCAAAAGCGATTTCTGAGATACCTTTTCCTAAAACAGAACAATACATATCCATTTATGGTCTCATATAGGAGTATGTTGAAGAATTTTAATATTAAAAGTCTGTCCGATCGAAGAAATCAACAAGCAATGCTGTTTATCTACCAAATCCTTAATAATATCAAATACAAAGACTGTGATTTAGTTAAGTATATAAGTATAATTGTCCCTAAAGTAAACTTAAGTTCTGATTTATTTAGTATAGATCCAGGCAACACAACATCTCCAATAAACAAAATGTTATTGATTTGTAATCAGATCCTCAAGCAAATCGACATTGATATATTTAATATGACAAAGAGTGAGTTAATTAGGAACATGAAGCAAATTGTATGATACTAGATTGTGTAGGTTAGGTTAGTTTAGTTTTAGTACCTTTGTTGTTTTTATTCCATTACTTGTAATTACCCTAGTTGGTGTTTGTAATGAGTACAATAAATAAATAAATAAATACCCACTGGAAATATGAACTATGTTGATGAAATTTTGGGATCATTTACTCAAATTGCCAAATAGTTTTGAAAAAATATTCCTGATGTTTATTTACCGTAAAATCGGAACCAGCAGTTTATTGAATCAAATGGCAACTCCTTGAATTAGAAAAATTTAACCAAATTCCTTATTTTTTGATGAAAATCTTAAAAAAAACTTAAAAAAGTCGTGTTGAGAGAATTAGGAAAATAATTTCTCAACTCATGGATGATAGTATATTCAATTCGAAAACATCAGAAATACATATTTTCCACTCATCTAATCAAAATTTAAATACTGAGTATATGGGTAACTAATGGAATTGACCGATATTTGTTGAAAATCCTTGATAATGTGGTGAAAAAACCTTTTTTCTGAATTTCACTAGACAGTTTACAAAAACGCAGCAACACATGATTAATACGCCTCAAGAAGCTATAGTATAGTGAAGTACGTGTAGCGGTTTTGTTATCTGTATAGTGCTAATCACAAAATGAAGTGTTTTTTCATTACATTCCATTTCAATATGAGGTTTAGCTCTTCAGCTAGTCAGAATAATGTTGAAACTTAATTTTCATCAATCCTTTAGAGGTATTATCTGACAGTTTATGGAATTTACATCTATGAATGTGTATAGTGTGTATTTTCACAAATGAATATCACCAAATTGATATTATTTGCACTTGACGCGCGTTTCGTTAGCAAGGTTAGCATCTTCAGGAGAAATGCGCGTCAAGTGCAAACAACAATGAATTAAAATTTTTGAAAGCCTCAAAAAATTCAAAAAATATATAAAGGCCCTTGTCTTCAAGTTAGAACCCTATTCACTGCAGGATTAGTCAGAAAAGTTTCAAATGTACGTATAATTTCTATAACGTGGTTTTATTTTATGTTCTTCTGAAAATAATGTAGAGCATTCTCTCAAATATATATATTGATATTATTATCAACTTAGATTATTTATATCATAAGTAAGAGAAATTTTCACTAGGTATCTTGTTCAGAATAAAAAATAATTTCTATCGTGAATTTCTGAATTCGTTGGTAAAATCAGGCTCAAATTTATCTTTTTAAAAATTATCTTCATATAATATTTGGCAGTTTGATCAGTTGACGTTACACTTACATTTTTTGTTCTTATTAGTATAATGCACATTTTTTCCAATCATTAAAAATACTTTCACAAAAATCAATCAAATACCTGTTTTTATTTTGTCATCATCCGTTTCAGGTATGAAAAAAGCTCTCAGGAGGAAAAAGGTGAAAGTCATACCAGAAATCAATCTGGACGATTATAGTATTCCAGGAGACATAGAAAATGAATCTGAAGAAGAACTCTCAGAAGAAGAAGATGATGTTGATGTGACTACTATAACAAATGCCCAGCCTCTCTGGACTCTTCCGATGTACTCACTTTTGCCTACCCATAAACAACAGAAAGTCTTTGAGCCTCCACCTCCAGGATGCAGGCTCTGCATTGTGAGTACAAACATTGCAGAAACTTCGCTGACTATCCCTAATATCAAATATGTGGTAGATAGCGGAAAGTCTAAGGTTAAATTGTACGACAAGGCGACTGGAGTTACAAGTTACGTTGTTGATTGGACTAGTAAGGCTTCTGCCAATCAGAGGGCTGGTAGAGCCGGGAGAATAGGTCCTGGACATTGTTACAGGTAAGAACTATTTGTATTTTTTGAATTCAATTATATTTTTAATTATTTATTGAGTAACTGATCCCGAGAAGCTAATGCTTATACAGGGATATACATATAGAAAAACATTAACAAGATACAAACACAGAATAAATTAAACCGTTAGATCATAACATAAAAATGACGAAAAAGGAATTTTTATATACTTGGAAATTCTATTCTATTGTCTCAAGAAATATTTTTTTGATTTCGATTTGAATTTATTTATATTTTTTATTTCTTTCAAGTTTTTTGGCAAGATATTGTAAGTAAGGACTCCCGAGTAAAGCAGAGATTTTCTACCAAAATTGCTTCTGATTTCAATCAAATCGAAATCATTCAACTGTCTTGTATTATAGTTATGAATACTCGAATTTGGAGTGAATTTTAGGGTCGAATGTTTATTGTTGGAAGATGTCATATGAATAAGTAAACATGCCTTTAATTTATATAGCTTTTCTAAATTGAGTAAATTTTTTGGTGTATACAAATTCACAGTGGGTTCACTATAATGCAATTGGTAAATACACTTAATTGCTTTATTCTGTAGTGTTTTTAAAGGTGGCAATAAAGCACTAGATGCTGTTTCCCAAACTGTGATCAGGTACTGTAATTTTGAATATATTAAACTGAAATAGATCATTTTCAAGTATTTTCGTGGAATATAATTTCTGGAGATATACTTTTTCTCAGTATTTGGGTATGAATCGACCACGAAAGAGTAGGATCGGTATATAGTTCCAAAAAACTTGATTTAATCAGTATATTTTATTACATCTTCCTTAGGCTCTATTTCTTTCAATGATTTTGTCATAACTGATCGTTTAGAAATAACATGACAGAACATTTTGGGATATTCAAACTTAGTTTGTGAGCTATTAGCCAGGGATTAATTTTTTGAAGATCATTTTCACCCCTAATTTTGATGTCATCAACTCTTTTTGAAAAACATACAAGTGTAATGTCGTCTGCAAATAATTTGATTCTACCTTCTAATTTTAAATTAGATATTGAGTTTATGTACATGAGGGAGAGAACAGGTCCGATCACTGAACCTTGTGGTACACCACAGGTTATTTCTTTCACTGAGCTCTTACTATCTCCCATATATACGAACTGTTTTCTATCGAACAAATAATTTTGAAACCAGTTATATACAGTTCCTCTGATGCCAATGTGATGCATGATTTTTAATAGTATTGAATGATTCACTGTATCAAAGGCTTTACATAAATCCAGTAACAAAAGTCCGCACTTCTGATCATTATCCAATTCAAATTGTATTTCAGTAATCAGATCTACAGCTGAAGACTCCGTGTCACTGGATTCACGAAAACCATATTGTTGATCGTATAAAATTTTTGATTTTTTCAAATATTCTAATAGTCTTGTATTCATTACTTTTTCTATGATTTTGGATAAAACTATTTATATTTTCTCAATATTCGATTATGAAGTAATATTTTTGATCATTCATTTGTCTCTCTTTAGGTTATACTCCAGTGCGGTATTCAATGACGTTTTTCCAGAGTACTCCATACCAGAAATTCAACAAAAACCAGTAGACGATCTGTATTTGCAAATGAAATGTATGAACATCGACAAAGTCGTCAATTTCCCTTTTCCTACTGCTCCAAACTTGCTGCAACTCAAATCAGCTGAGGCTAGACTGGACATTTTGGGTGCATTGAAGGATGGTCGAGTGACACCCCTTGGTAGGGCTATAGCTAAGTTTCCTGTGCTCCCAAGGTATGGAAAAATGTTGGCTCTCAGTCACCAGCAAGATCTATTGCCTTACACAGTTTGCTTGGTAGCGTCACTGTCAGTACAGGAAGTTTTGTTAGAGGTGAGTGATGAAAGAGTAAGAAGCGATAGTAGTCAAATATCATTCTAGTAATTGAAGTAATACAAACAAATGTTGGAAGATACCAAACGTAATCATCATTCTGAACAAATATCATCAAGGAGAATAATAAATGCCGAGAGAGGGGCTTGCCATAAGACTCAACAGGAGTTTGATGTCGATGTGTTCAATGAATTCTTCACTAACCATGCACAGGATATAGTTAATGACATTCCGGTTCATGAATTTGACAAACGTGATCGAGATTTTTGTGAATACCCAAATCATTTTTTATGCTACCTTTCTCTGAATATGAGATACTTACAATTATAAATTGCCTTGAAATTTAAAATACACAGGACGTTTATGGGATCAATACTAAGTTGCTGAAAGAGTGTGCGACATTAATTATTAAACCTCTAACATTCTTGTTAAATACCTGTCTGTCTGAGGGAATTTTTCTTTCAATATTCAAACCGGCCAGAGTACTAGCCATCTTCGAAAAAGGAAATGAAGATCTACCTGTAAATTACAGACAAATTCATATCTTACCTACTCTGTCGAAAGTATTGGAAAAGGCTATTTTGATCCAACTCTACAAGTATATGGAAAAATTTGACTTTTTATATATCAATCAATTCGGTTTCAGAACTGGTAAAAGTACAATAAACGCTGTGAACAAATTGGCTAATGATATTCTTGAGGCTTTTGAGAATAAACACTCATGTCTTACTGTCTTTACTGACCTGTCAAACGCTTTTGACTGCGTCAGTCATGATAAACTTTTGACGAAACTGGAAATGTATGGACTGAGAGGAGTTCCTAAAAATATGATTGAATCTTACTTAAAAAATTGAAGGGTCTATAATAATGGTAATGTGAGTCAGGAACGCTTTATCAAAAGAGGAGTACCACAAGGATTCATATTGGGTCCTTTCCTATTTTTAATTTATGTCAATGATCTACCTTCACATATGTCTCTTAAACACGAACTCTTGACTTTACTTTACGCCGATGATACGTCCTTCTCAGTTCATGTGGACGAAATTCTTAACATCAACATTATATCATCAAGGATTATTGTCCACGCAAAACAGTGGTTTGACTCCAAACGAATTATTTCTAAACGAAGCGAAAACTGGGGTACATTTGTTCTCGAATCATCACACCGCTCTCTGTGCAGCTCCTCAAACACAGGGTTCACTTTGACCCGTCTCTTACGTGGATAACACATATTGATATTACTTGTAGTAAACTAGCTAAATCAATTTATGCCATTAGATCCATAGATACTATTGTGAGCCAAGAAGCAGCTTTGTCAACATACCATGCTCTCTTCCACTCAGTCCTACGGGCTACTAAGTTGGAGCAATGCAAATTTCGTTCATCTTCAAAGAATTTTCGTTTTACAGAAAGCGGCTGTACGTAGCGTAGCTAAAGTAAAATATGACGAACATTGTAAACCCTTATTCCAAAGTCTTAAAATCATGACTATTTTCTCTCAAATAATTTATGAAAACCTCAAACAAGTTAGAAAGAACATACATACATTTACTATGCATTCAGATATTGACTCCCACTCGACTCGGAGTAAACATAACATTATACCTCCAATGAAGAGATTAGAAAAAAGCAAATGAATAGGAATATATTGTTTTAATATGCTTCTCAGAGAAGTACAAATATTGCCATTGGAGCTTTTCAAGAAAAAAATGAAAACAATTATAATTAATATAACTACTTCTCTTCGGGCTTGAAGGCCGTCGTTCTTTGGAAATTCTTCCTGACGTTTCGCTAGCGCGAGTGGCCAGCTTCTTCAGAGGCTTATTCATCTCCGATGACTAAACAGTTCGATTTCTCAAGGCGTATTTATATTGATGCAGGTAGTCTGGAGTGTTAATTACTTCTGTCGGGTTCGGGGAATAATCATCATTATTAGTTGCCGCACTACCTGCTGTGATTTCATTATTTATTCTTGATTTCTTCAGAATCGAGTTCTCTTTTGACTGGGATGGTGGTTCGATAGTGCGTGCAGGTACCTATCCGTGTGCGTGGGTTTTCGGTATACTTTGTGGGTTAGTCTAGCGCCACATCGTTCAAACCGACAAATCGGCGGTGGCGGAACACGCATTGAGTGAGGGCGACCACAAGATTCTGTTCGAAAATGCAACACTGATTGCCCCCAACCAGGGTTACCATAGCTGACTGGTACGGGAGGCAATAGAGATCCAAAAACATGCGGACAATTTTAACAGAAAGGAAGAAGCGTTGACTCTAAACAGAATTTGGAATCCGATTCTGAAGAAATCAAGAATAAATAATGAAATCACAGCAGGTAGTGCGGCAACTAATAATGATGATTATTCCCCGAACCCGACAGAAGTAATTAACACTCCAGACTACCTGCATCAATATAAATACGCCTTGAGAAATCGAACTGTTTAGTCATCGGAGATGAATAAGCCTCTGAAGAAGCTGGCCACTCGCGCTAGCGAAACGTCAAGAAGAAATTCCAAAGAACGACGGCCTTCAAGCCCGAAGAGAAGTAGTTATACTAATAACCTCGGCCGCGAAAGCCTTAACCATTTTGTCAATTCTAATTAACATGAGCCTCTATAATTTAAAAGATTTTAGCCAGATGATTGGCGGCTCGCTTGCAGATAGCCAGTGACTTATATGTGTGTTTGTCAATGTATCTCAATTGTTTTTTTTTTATGATTCTCAGTGTGTTTATGACCTCACAACTTGACGTGTCCAGTATTATTGTACTATATGGATGTAATAAATTCTATTCTATTCTAATTGATTGGTAGATTATATCTACCGGACTTCACCAAAGGGTTTGACAGGGTGAACAGTAAGCTTTGGACCGGAAGTACCTAAAAAAAAAGTAGTAACATTCAAAAATTATTATTTGTTCTATATTTCATATTTGACACAAACTGATTCGTCTTTTGCCTTCTGGCTACTCTCGTTATTGGTAATGACATGAAAATTTTTTTGACTACACTCTTGATTATCGTTATTATAACTTCCTCGAGAAAATGATGACCAATAATCTGAATTTTCCAGGATTGCTTTCAAAAGTGACATCTACCATATATTTCAAACTGATTAACTTCTGCTTTCCTGGACTCATTTTGAAACTATATCCAAAGAACAGAAAAGTATTTTCATGAGTTAAATTGCCACATAATTTGGCTCCAATTTAGTTTCACAGCATTTAACATTTATTCGACTTAGTCTTTTCCGAGATAATTTTTTCTTAGCACATAATAATTTGTGAGCATCTTTGTGTATGTACATATTTCTTTCATAAACCCAATTGATCTATATAGATCACCTTATTTCACCAGTTCCAAGATGATTCAATCATGTGTTTGGAACACATTTGGCAGTTCAGGATGTTTGCTGTTTTTTTGTAATTTGTCTCCTAGCAGGGCTTTTCCCGTAAATGAATACGAACATAAAATGCTCGAATTAACAGGTACCAATTGTGCAAATCAGCCTCGAAGAAAGAAAGCAGATCCGTCAAAAATGGGCAGCGACAAGGCAACAGTGGGCCGGCCTAGGAAACTCTTTATTTTTGGGGGACAACATGGTCCTCCTAAGAGCGGTGGGCGCAGCCGAGTATGCCAACAGTCAAGGAAAATTAGAGAAGTTCTGCAACGAAAATGGTCTTAGACAGAAAGCCGTTGTTGAAATTAGAAAGTTGCGTCTACAACTCACCAACGAAATTAAGAAGAACATCCCCGAAGTCGACGTGGTCGTTGATCCCAAGATGGCGCCACCGACTGATCTGCAGGCGAAATTGCTGAGGCAGATCTTACTTGCTGGCATGGGAGATCAAGTAGCAAAAAAAATCAGCCCCGAAGAAGTCAAGGAGGATGAAGACAAGAGCAAATATAAGTACGCCTACCACGCCAATAATATGGAAGAACCGGTTTTCTTGCATCAGAGTTCTGTATTGAAAAAAACCCTGCCGGAGTATGTGGTGTACCAAGAAATTTACGAAACAAATAAAATGTATATGAGAGGGGTTTCAGCTGTTGAACCAGAATGGTTACCTGTCTACGTACCCAGTTTGTGCAACTTATCGGAGCCATTATTGAGTCCCGAACCAAGATACAAACCAGCCACAGGTAACGCATTTTCTGTTCTACAACTAGTATGTTTACAGCAATCAATTCAAAGTTTTCCGTATTGAAACGTGAATTTATATTTCGGATTTCTAGGTAAAATATATTGCACAGTGACTGGAACATTCGGTCCTCAGGCATGGCCATTACCAAACATCGAAATTGTCTATCCAAAAACAGTGGATGCTTTCAAATGGTTCGGGAGATTTCTACTTGAAGGGCAGATTTTCTCAAAATTGGAAAAGTATAAAAAGCACTACTTGAGTCAGCCCAGTATTATGGTAAAAAGTTGGGCGAAATTGCAGCCTAGGACAGAGGCTATATTGAAGGCGCTTCTGAATAGAGACTGTTGTACAAAACAAGCTCTGGAAGAGGTGTGGAAGGAAACACCTCAATGTGAGTATCATACTATCAACTAATTATTCAATTAAACTTTATTTCCTGCGCCTTATTGCAACCATAGAAATTGATAATAACAGTAGATGGAAATCACTATAATCAAAAAAATAATCATAAGTGAAAAATTAATAATAAATTTTTATTTATCAAGAACTTAGAATCTATTGGTATTAGAGGTATTGTGAATGACCTTTTGAAATCATATTTTGAGAAAAGAACTATAAGGACCTACACTAATAACGTGGAAACTGATAGATTGAATATAAACAAAGGAGTTCCCCAGGGGTCGGTTTTAGGTCCCATTTTATACTTATTATATATACAAAATCTGCCCCAAATCAATTTATCTTGTCATTATACCATATACGCGGATGGTACAGTACTTTTATCTGCAAATAAAAACCCTTTGATTCTAGAAAAAACGATAAACGAGGACTTACTAAAATTTGAAAAATGGCTTTATTCCAATCTCCTCTCTGATAATTCCAAAAAAACTGAATATATGATTTTTCAACAAAAAAATAAACAAAATATCAACTTGAATATAAAAATAAAAGATGAGCAATTGAAACAAACATCTTTGAAGAAATATCTTGGCATTCGGATTGATGATAAATTGAAGTGGGATATACATATTGAAAATCTAATAAAAAAATATCTTCCATCATTGGTGAAGATGTCCCAAATTGAATCCCAAAATAGCAAATATATTTTTATATTCACATATTCTCAGTAGAATCAAATATTTAATAAATATATGGGGATCTTGTTCTAAAAATAATTTTAATAAAATTTCCGCTCTATACCGGAAAGCTCTGAAAGTACTGTATTGTCTACCATTTTACACTTCAACACATCAACTTTATTCAAATACAAACACATTTTCTTTGGATGAGCATTATGAAATAGATATTCTGAAAGTATCATATCTCATTATTATTAATATGATGAAATCTAATTTTATATCAATCTAAAATTCAGAAATTCATAATCACCTTACAAGACAACATAACTTGTTCCACCTTGATTCCGCAAACTCTATAATTGGACGGAAAAGGTTCACTCATGATACTCATGAAGCACTTTCAAAATTCAATGAAATACCCGAAGATATAAAAGATTGTAGAAATATCAATGAATTTAAAATCAAAATAAAAAAATATTTTCTCCAAATGAGAAAATAAAATTCGATTGATTCTTTCTTTGTTTCTTTATTTTGTTTTATTTTTCTGTTTGTTGTTTCTTTGTTATTCTGAAAAAATAAAAATATTTTATGAAATATGTAATCAATATAAAGTTCATGATCAGTCTCATACCAGTTTGAAACTGTTTGACTGTTCATGATATTCCTTTATAGAAACTTAGTAATAATTTAAACATACCCTATTATTATTTCATAATTGTTATTGAAAAAATTGTAACATTATTACCTAAAAATAATATTCAAGAAAAGGGTATATATATATATACATTTTGTACTTATGTAGCATTGAATGAATTACGAATAAATGAATAATAATAAACATACATATGTATGATGCGGATTTCAACTGAAGTATGCAAAAATCGAAGAAGTGATGAAATCAGATGAAAAATTGTCATAAATGCATGTCACATCTAATGTATAATGGGTAAAAAAATGGTAAAATTTATATAACTATCATTGGATCATAAGTGAAATAAATCTGTACAGTATAATGTTCAATTTTTACTTTGAGCACACTGTAATCATGCTAAATGAATGCAATTGGATTGTAATTGTTTTTGAAATACCAATGGGTGTCACCAATTGAATCATTATTGAAATCTGAAGCAATCAAGGGATAACGGGGCACATTAATATTGTCTTCTTAAAAATGAATTGAATTTCACTCTTCTTGAATTTGTATTTCATTATAAGAGTGTTTATATTTTTTAGATTTGTTGGCAGAATACTTGAAATGGCTTCCAGAGTCAGCCCACACCGAGGCTAGCTTATCATGGCCACCCATAGATAAATAGGTGAACTGAATTTGTACACCTTGAAGGAGAATTATTCAAGTGGCTTAATGTCCAATTACCGGCGAAACACATCCTAAATGGTGTTTATACCTGTTATTATCCACCTGACAAAACGAATTTTATATCAAATAATTTATTTGAAATTGTTATAAATAAACGAATACCTGTTACATGTTTTATTCTGACCTATGTGCTAAAACCGAATATTTTTCCTGATGCCATCTCTTCAGTCAATATAATTGCATGGATAGAGCTGTTCAAATATTCGAGGGTTTCCTTCAATACCGAGATATTTGACAAGAGTTTACCTATATGAGAGAAAGAACTGACTCAGCAATAAAATATTAATATTTCACACAATATTTTATCACTTTGTCTCAGCTCTTCCTTTCATACTAAATTCACTTTAGTTTCGTACACCATTTGGGTAGCGGCCTTTCAGTAAGGCTGGAAATTAATTTAGTGGTGAGTTATAGCTTACTAAGTTACCGCGACCTGTCATGCAGCAGCCCTTATAATATTTAAATTGAAATTATGGCAGTAATGTTTCAAGTGAAAGTTGCAGGAAATATAATTTTACAATAAAAATATTACGACGTTGAGCGATAACTCAAGTGGCGTGCTTTTCGACACATCAAAGGATTTTAATAGATAAAGTTCTGCGATTCTAGTGAGTTTTATCTGTCGGCTCCATAGGAACGAAATGATTCCCAGAAATATTTACGTGACTATTCCAGAAAATCTTTTTTCAACAGAGCTCAATCGCCCAAACATAGAGCTAAAAACACTTGCACTTAATTGGCATCTTCGTGAGAAAGATTGATATTGAGACTTGAAATCTCCTAAAGTTTGTGGTTTAGGTAATTGAGCTCTGTTTGGAAAGGTTTCACATTGACACCGAATATTTTACATGGTTCATTCAAATGGTGCAAGTCATGATTCCATCTCTTTAGTGGATATAATTCTATGTATAGAGTTGTTCAAATACTCGAGGGTTTCCTTCAATACCGAGATATTTGACAAGAGTTTACATATATGAGAAAAAGAACTGACTCGGCAATATTGATCCTTCACACAATATTTTATCACTTTGTCTCAGTTCTCCCTTTCATACTAAATTCACTATTTGAGAGTGAGTCAAATAAATACTAGATTCACTTTAAATGGTTTTAATGATTTCAAGGGTGAAGTTTGAGTATATGACATAAGACATAATTACTGTTTCCGAAACTTGTCTCACTGATAATGCATTTAATGATTGTATCAGTGAAAGTGGATATCAATTGCTTCATTACGATATAGTAGGAGGTAGAGGGGGCGGGGTTGCTTTTTTATGTTGATTCACAAGAAAGAGAAGCCCTGTGATGTTCAAAGAACACCGCGTGAATCAAGGAACAGGAGATACAAATTAACTTTGAATTTTTGAAGTTTGTAAGCCCCAAGAAAAACCTCTCGGTGAGTTCCAAAGTTCAATTGTTTTAGAGAGATTATTACTGATCGTAATTCTTGGCAACAAGATACTTGACCTTGCAGGAACAGTTACTACTGTCATCTGAATATTAGACGATGATAGATCAGCCTCAATTTACTGACCTCCATCTTTCTCTTTCCAGTTTTTCAATTGCTTTCGCAAAGAGCTTATAGGTTGTCCGAAATTTGAACATTTTCTTTATACAGGGGATCTGAATATCGATTTCCTGGATCCTTTTAATAGTTCTTGTGTTCAGTTGGGGATGCTTTATACTTTTCTGTCAACAACGATGGTCTATGCATGTTAGTACTGTTAGGCGTTCAATCGAATTGATAACACTTCTATTATTATAATATTACAGTAGATGGGTTTTAATTGCCAAATGAAGATGCTACAAAAAATCTGGACCCCTCTTGACAGCTCTCTACGGTTCACAACACATATCTCTAAGATCTTGAAAAAGGTCTATATGAATCTAAAACCAATTTGTTAAAGAATAAATCGAATAAAAAAAAACGTGCGATGCATTGGTTCTATCTCATGCTTACTATGCAGATTCTGTTTATGGTCCAGGACTCTTGAAATCTGATGAGTTGACGCTACAAAAACTTCAGAATTCCTGAATCTGGTGCAGATGGTATAAAAACCTCTGAGGCAAAACGCGATCTGCTTGGATGACCAAAGACCTAAAGAGCTTCTACAGCAAGTAGAGGAGATCTCTAACAACAGGAACATCGTACGGCAAAGCCGTATTAAATGATCCTCTTCGAACGAGAATTGTATTTGGTCTACTTGCAGAAAAAGCAGCAACCACGGCTATCTGGGGTTGCAGCTTTTTCTCCATTTCTCCCTAATATGATTTGATGACATTGAAAAACTCATTTTACTTAAATTTCGCCATCCCATAATTGTTGTTATAATAGACGTACCTTTATCACACTCAGAGGTTATTATTCTCAAATGTCAAGTACTCGTATAATTAAGAGTTATTTTGTTTGGTTGGGTGGAAGAGGAATCTCTGCTTTGAGCAATCATGTACAGATGTTGAATAAACAACAGTATCGAAGGCCGTTTCAAAATCAAGCGACACCAGGGCATGCATTTGTTACAGCTATAATGACGATTTGTCTTTTTTGAAATCAATTCGAAGGGATCTTTACACAATGGCGGGTGGCGATTTCGTTCATTTATAAATTTGTAAAAATATCTAAAGCTCTTTTACTTCGTCACAAATTATGTCAGAAAGATGATGCTAGTTATGATAAATTGGCTTCTGGAGAATTTTATTTATTGTTGTGTGAAATATGTTTCTTTGATATTTGGATTTATATATGATTCACATTACTCCTAATACGAATGAAATAGAAATTTCATATATGAAAGCGTCAGTAATCTAGTAGTAAAATATCAGCCACTTCAGAAGCTTTTTCTTTTCCAACTAATTTCTCAACAATCGCGAGGGCAAAATCAAAAGAAGTTGATGGTCCTAGGCTTGTTATCAGTTTGCCGTCCACTTCCACCTTCTCTCCTGTGTAATTATATTCTCCAATTTCTTTAATATTGTTCCATGTCTTAGGGTAACAGGTGATATTTTTTTCCAACACCAATACCATGAAGTGCTAATGCTAATGGGCCTAAAACAGAATGAAACATGCTATATTTCTGCCCGGGGAAACTGTTATATACCGGAACACGCGTAGCGGCATTGTAAAGTTCATAAGTGAAAATCATGACAAGAAACTGTTATTATCCTATTTTGTACTAGAAGGGTTGCCTCACCGGCACAAATGGCAGCAATCCACTCTCCACGACTATCTTGCTGTTTGAGCAATTCACCGACATCTGTTGATTTCCCCATCACGAGAGAACCTGTTTTACCACCGGGGACAACTATGATATCGAACGGACCTTTTGATTTAGCTTCACATATTCCAACGTCTGGTTTTACACGCACCCCTTTACCACACTGTAAAAGAGAACCATCTGGCACACCAGCTATCGTGACCTGAATCTACAATGAAGCCAAAAATGGTTGTGAATAGTCGAAATGATCTACCTCCCTTCTACTCACCCCTGCCCTTGATAATACATCGGTGGAAATAACAAATTCCATCTCCTCTGATCCGGATGCAACAAGTACTAGTGCTGTTTTGGACATAATTTTTCGATTACGCGAGACAGTGACTCTTGATAGAATATATGAGAGTTGGTCAAATGAAATGAAGTATTGAAGTGGACAAATAAAAAACTGATAAAAATAATGCATTCAGTAGTATGTTAAGCACATTCAAATTACAAATGTCGATAAGAGATCGAGCGATATTATGACATAATAAAATTAAAAATGAGTTTCGATAACTCCATTTGTAAATCTATTTTTCAAATGAAACACCTGGAAACGTCGAATTCCAATTTAAATTTGATTCCCCCTGGATATCCCAAATGTACGCAAAGGATATCTTTCTTTATTGATGAAGGACGGTTATCCAATGGATAATCCAAGTATTGGACCTTCAAGGGACGCAAATTATGTTGCTTGCATTATTCCACGACAACTCGGCATTTGTGTCACAAATGCGATTGCAAATAATGAATGCATGACATAATGGAGGCATGAAAAAATAAAGCACTCAATGAAAGAAAGATGGAGGCAGATTGTTGTTGAAGTCCATCATCCATATGACCGACAGGGAACCTTTTGCAGTTCATTTCGTGTTCGTAAAAGAATATCTATGATTTGTTCGGAAAGGGATATCCATTGGACGTTTTTTTCATGTCCATGCCAATGCGGACATTACCTAATTTTTATATCCTTATTTTCGAGCACATAAAAGGATATCCATGATTTGATCGGTGGAGGACATTGAGTGAATGCAAAAAATAGTTCCGTTTCATTGGCCAAGCTCTACTCATTTTCGATTGAAGAAATGGAACGCCTCTTTTCAGATCAGAGGTACGACGCCGTTTTGATTCAGGTTGTTGGAAAGATGTTGCATTTTAGACGGATAATCTTCTTTTCTGTTAACAACAATGATCTATGCATGTTAGTACTGTTAGATTACTCTAAGGCGTTTCATCGAATTAATTACACACTTTTATTAGCAATTTTGAGGTATTTAGGAGTGTGTTGGAATGAATAACAAAAAATCCGATATCTTCAAAATAAAGAGTAACAATCCTCATGGATCCATTTTTGGTTCACTTCTCTTTGTTCTATACACGTCATACTTTTATGCATTGCTATGCAGAAGAAACAGTTGAAACTAGAATTCAATGAAAAAGTATTCAATACTGCACTCGAACAAATGAATCATGATCTGTACACTCTCACAACTGAATCAAACACAAGTGTTGTTTTACTGTTGATGCTTCCAAATCATATGTCATGCTCTTTGGTAGAACAAATGCGAGGAATCGTAAAAGTCGAGTTAACATTACAGGTAATGGGTTTCAATTGCCAAATAAAGACTTCACAAAAAACCTGGCCCCTCTCTATAGCTCTCTACGATTCATAGCAAATATCTCTGACATCTTGAAAAAGGTCTATATGAATCTAAAACCAATTTGTCAAAGTATAAATCGAATAAAAAAAAAATACTCTGCGATGCATTGGTTCTATCTCGTGCAGATTCTGTTTATGGCCCAGGACTCTTGGAATCTGATGAGTTGACGCTTCAAAAACTTCAGAATTCCTGAATCTGGTGCAGATGGTATAAAAGCCTCCGAGGCAAAACGCGATCTGCTGGATGACCAAAGACCTATAGAGCTTCTACACCAAGTAGAGGAGACCTCTAACAACAGGAACATCGTACAGCAAAGCCGTTAGAAATGACACTCCGCGAACGAGAATTGTATTTGGTCTACACTTGAAAAAGCAGCAACCACGGCTATCGGGTGTTGCAGTTTTTTTTTCCAATTCTCACTAATATGACTTGATTATATTGAAAAACTCATTTTACTCATATTTTACAATCTTATAATTGTTGTTTTAATAGACGTACCTTGATCACACTCAGAGGGTATCATTCTCGAATGTCTCGTGTAATTAGGGTTAGAAAAGAGTATAATCAAGAGTTATTTTGTCGGTTGGATGGAAGAGAAATCTCTGCTTTGAGCAATCATGTGCAGATATTGAATTAACAAAAGTATCGAAGGCCGTTCTGAAATCAAGCGACACCAGGGCGTCGATTTGTTACAATAATAATGATGAATGGTCTTTTCTAAATTCAATAAGAAGGGATCTTTACACAATAACAGGTGGCGATTTCGTTCATTTATAAATTTTGTTAAATCATATAAAGCTTTTTTATTTTCTCACACATTATGTCAGAAAGATGATGACGCTAGATATGATAAATTGGCTTCTGGACCATTTTTATTTTTTGTTGTATGAAATATGTTTCTTTGACATTTGGATTTATATACGAATCACACTACTTCACGAATTAAATTTGATATCTGAAAGCGTCAGTAATCCAGAAGTAGAATATCAGCCACTTCAGAAGCTTTTTCTTTTCCAACTAATTTCTCAACAATCGCGAGGGCAAAATCAAAAGAAGTTGATGGTCCTAGGCTTGTTATCAGATTGCCATCTATTTCCACCTTCTCTCTTGTGTAATTATATTCTCCAATTTCTTTAATCTTGTTCCACATCTTAGGGTAACAGGTGATATTTTTGCCAACACCAATACCATGAAGTGCTAATGCTACTGGGCCTAAAACAGAATGAAACGCAAAAAAAATGAGCATGAAAATAATAAGAAATATTACAAATGAAACATTGTGCACATATTAGGCATAAGATATATTTTGGTAAAAAACTGATATGCTATATTTCTGCCTGAGGAATCTGTTGAATACCAGAACACGCGTAGCGGTATTGTGAATTTTATAAGTGAAAATCATGACAAGAAACTCTATTCTTATTTTATACTAGAAGAGTTGCCTTACCGGCACAAATGGCAGCAATCCACTCTCCACGACTCTCTTGCTGTTTGAGCATTTCACCGACATCTGTAGATTTCCCAATCACGAGAGAACCTGCTAAACCACCGGGGACAACTATGATATCGAACGGGCCTTTCGATTTAGCTTCACATATTCCAACGTCTGGTTTTACACGCACCCCTTTACCACACTGTAAAAGAGAACCATCTGGCACACCAGCTGTAGTGACCTGAATCTACAATGAAGCCAACGATAACTGTGAAGAGTGGAAATGATCTAACTTCTTTCTATTCACCCCTGCCCTCGATAATACATCGGTGGAAATAACAAATTCCATCTCCTCAGATCCCGATGCAACAAGTACTAGTGCTGTTTTGGACATAATTCTCTGATTACGCGAGACAACGACTCTTGATAGAATATATGAGAGTTGGCCAAATGAAATGAAGTATTCAAGTGAACAAATATAACAGTGATATATAAATAATTCATTCAGAAGTATGTTAAGCACATTCATCACCAATTACAAACATTGATAAGAGATCAAGCGGTATTATGACACGAGAAAATTAAAAATGAATGTCAATAACTTTATTTGTACATGAAAATCTTATCTCTTCTTCTGGATGCTGTTCAAAGTCGATATTTTATGGGTTTGTGTTTTCTTTCATCTTTCTACGATACCAGTTCACACAGTGAACCCCTTCTACTCATAACCAGATCTATTTTTCAAATGAAACAACTGGAAAGGTCGAATTCTAACTTCATTTGAATCCCACTGGATATCTGATATGTACACGAAGGATATCCATTGCATGTTCTCCATTGATGAAAGATGGATATCCAATGGATATTCCATGTGCCACTGACTTGTCCCTATAATGGACATTCAACTATTGGACCTTCAAGGGTCGTATTCAGCAAAAAAAATCTACAATCTACCGGCCTCCGAACTATGATGCTTGCTCTATATTCCACAACACGGTAACGAATTGTGGTATTGGTGTCACGAATGTGATTGCAAATAATAAATGCATGATATAATTGAGGCATGAAAAAATAAATGAAAGAAATGTGGCGACAGGATGTCCAGTTGATGCCCACCCATCAAGGAACATTCTACACTTTTTTTATGTTTGTAAAAGAAAATCCATTATACGATCGGAAAGGGATTTTATTTTATGTTCATGCGGACATTTACTTTTTTTATCCTCATTTTCGAGCACATAGAAGGATATCCATAATTTGATCGGTAGAGGACGACATTGAGAGAACGAAAAAGAATAACAGTTTTGTTTTATTTTGATCAATTGTATCGTTCACAATATGGGTAACGGCCTTTGAGTAAGGCTGAAAATTCGTGAGTTATAGCTCGTCAAGTCACCATGACAAGTCATGCAGCATCCCTTATAATATTTAAATTGAAATTACGGAAGATGTGCTAATGAATGTTCCAATTGAAAGATGAATGAAATATAATTTTACATTAAGAATGTTAGACGTTGAGCGATAACTCAAGTTTCTTTTTTTTCAAAAGGATATTGATACATGAAGTTCTGCGTTTTTAGTGAGTTTAATCTGTGTTGACTCCATAAGCATAGTGTTTCCCAGAAATATTCAAGTGAATATTTCAGAATAAACTTTTTATCAGAAAGCTCAATAACCCAAACATAAAGCTAAGAACACTTGTACTCGATTAGCATCTTCGGGAGAAAGATTGATATTGAGAGTGTGAATTCTCCAAAAATTTATGGTTTGTCTATTCGAGCTCTAATAAGGTTTCACAGGGGCACAGGTTTCAATCCTTCAAAAAATCTCTCAAGGAGCCATAGGCTGCAAAATTGTACCTACTGCCCTATCATATTTCAAGATAGCCAATCGACAGTTTTCAAATTCGTGTTATACCAGGCCTTATAGTCCTGCAACTCACACCGGCTATAGTTGATTCTGTGAGCCGTTCTAGTATTTATGGGAATAAGGTATATTTTGTGTTGAAGAAGCACAGTTCATTTGAAAATTTACTAAATATATTCGAACTAATATAGGTTTCAACTCCTTTTATCACACAAATTAACGAACGTAAAGTAGACCCTTGGCTACTTCATCTGCTTTCTGATTTCCAACTAATTTTTCAACAATCATGAGAGCAAAGTCGAACGAAGTGGCTGGACCTTGGCTTGTTATTAAATTACCATCCACAACCACTTTCTCTTCCAAGTATTTATATTCCCCCTTTTCTTTCATTTTACTCCACATTGCAGGATAACAGGTAACATTTTTGCCAATGCCGATACCATGAGTCGCTAATGCTACTGGAGCTAAAAACAAATATTTAATGAATCTGGGAAAAAACCACACATGGATAGGCTTCTTCTTGCGATTGGTATGAAATGAAAATATGCACTTTCAACTCAGACAGATAACTCTTTTCATATAAAGTAGACATACCAGCACAAATGGCAGCGATCCATCTACCACTACATTCTTGTTCTTTGAGCATTTCGCCAACGTCTTTTGATTCTGCCATCGTATTTGAACCACCCAAACCACCGGGAAGAATGATTATATCAAAAGGTCCTTTCGATTTAGCATCACATATTCCAATATCAGGCTTTATATGAATGCCTCTACTACATTTTGAAAGAGAGCCATCTGGAACCCCAGCTGTGGTAACCTGAACCTATGAGGAAAAATAATTTAAAATCCACATGCCATCAAGAAAATCACTATTTACCCCTCCTCTTACTAATACATCAGCAGCAACTACAAATTCTATTTCTTCCGATCCTGGTGCAAGGAGTACCAGTGCTTTCTTGGACATTTTTTGCTCTAGCAATGTTCGACAGAAGCTAATGAAAAAATAATGAAATGATGTTCCTCAGTCTATTAGTGCCTTCTATGCCTATTAACAATTTATGTTTGAACAAATACATAAATGAGCTTTGGTATAAGACTAAAGACTCATTGCAGATAACAAAAATTTTCTTAAGCTACAGTGGTATAAATCTGTTATACCCACACCTGAGCCTTTCAAAATAAGTTCAGTTCTTACATAATACCTTCATACATAGCACCAAGGATATATTTCGCATTCTGTTTGTCAACAAAAAAAAATTATATTCCTCAGGTGTGCTTCACACTACAATACTTTTATATGAAACAAATAGGTACTTCTTTTTTCTTCCTAGAAATAACCTGTGAAATAAGCAGTATTGAACTTTCTTGCAATCTCCAGGAAGTTTTGAAGACTTTTTACATTGTGAATCCTTTATTATTTGATGAAATATATAATAACATAAATTTTGAATACGTTTCATGAATATTGGACCTGACAAAAAATTACGAACTTCGATTTTCCTAAAAGATTGTGTGTTTCTGAAGACGAATAATCAATTTTTATACCTGATATTAATGAAATTTCTCTTTTCTAGTATCCGAACTCCTCGGATGAACATAACCTACAAAAAAAACAGCTCCAAGAGATTTTTCTGACTAGTCTGACAAAGAACAGATCTTTCTTTTTTAAATTTGAAAAGGCAATAGGCACATTGTTAACAAAAATTATTGTTCTACGAACCTTAGGGACAATTTATGCAACAAATCATTATCATAGTCACAATCATTATCATAGTCTTAGTCATTGCCTTAACCCTCCGTTAGTCGCGCATGGGACTGGCAGTCCCATGATTTACAATTTTCTCAATTATATTTAAACTGTTATAGCTACAGCGTCGTAACTTTATGACATCTCACAGTAAACTTCTAGAAGCCAGTTGCCTGAGTTTCATGCAGAGGGATAGTTTTATATCTCAGAAAATTTGCAAAGAGTGCGTCAGGTACCTACTTTGGGACTGATAGTCCCAGCGCGACTGCCTACGACTCATTTTTGTTGCGTACATTGAACAAGCGTCTCAGTACCGTATTTGTAGGCTTCGTTGTTTGTAGGTTATTTTTTCTTGTTCATTTGTTACTGTGCCGTGTATTTTTGAAACAAAGTGCATAATTATGGACACAAAGCGTTATAATTTCGATAACCCCGCTGACGTGGAAGAATTGAATCGTTTAGCTTTCAACCTGGGACGAGCCGAAGAGCGGTGAAGAGAAAACTTTGCAAACCTTGTTGTAACGAATCTAAAAAGGACGCCAGAACAACCTATACATGTCGAAAAGTGTGATACCTATATATGTTTGAAAAAACATGTCCAAGTAATATGTAAAAATTGCTTAGAAAATATAACTGAAGAGGAAACAGCTGGTGAATCTGAATAAATCAAACTACAATAAAATATGATGCCATTTATTACCTACTTGCTTTTCTGTTCCCTAAATATTTTCACGTGAATTGTGTAGAAGCGTATCCACAAATACTACTTTAAAAGGTATAAATGTAAAAAATGATTCATAAACAATAATAACACTAGTTATGAAACACAATGAAATTATAATGCGATTTCAAATGCAATTTAACTCGCTTTAGTAATAAACTAATTTACCAAAAACATTTTTAACCAAAATAATTCATATGACCAAAAATTAGTCTGCGTTGTTGATATGGGACTGGCAGTCCCAGCGCGACTAACGACGTTACATATGGTGGCGCGCCTAACGGAGGGTTAATAAATTTTTATATTTATGCATCATAGTCATTGTCTTAAAAATTAAATAATGACAAATGACAACACTGTCTCATTTATGTCATTACTGTCACATTCAAATTCAAAAATATTGTTTATTCTTTCAAATTCAAAATGAAAGTTGATAACAAAATAATTGCAGGCATTGCACTATCTCATCTATTTCTTAGTCTTGTCACTTTGGTTTATGTTTTAAAAAAAAGAGAGTCAGGACATGTGGTGTTCGACCAATAAACCGAAAAAGAAAAACTGAAGGTTTCTTTCAAGGTTTCTTTTCAACCCTCATAAAATATATGAGAACAGAAGAATTGGATGGAGAACAATTTTTCAAATTCACAAGAATGACCAAGAACCAATTCATGGATTTGCTTCGTTTGGTAAGCCCTAACCTTCAGAAAAATGTAAAAAAATATCACATATCCCCAGAACATCGGCTATTGATTCAGAACAATTCAGTAAGTTTGCTTCTTCGATTTTGGAAAAAATATTGATCATTAGTGTTTTTCAGTTACCTGGCTGAAGGATATTTTGTCATTTGTCAAATAAATATTCATGCACATGCGCGTTGTACATGTCGTCCTAATCATAAGCATATATAAAAATTGAATATTACCAACTTTCAAGGTCAAATTATTATGATTATGATTGAGACTAAAATTAAAGAGGTTGCATAAATGCTTATACTGAAATGTTTTTCAATTTGATTTCATGATTAAGACAGTGACCGTGATTACGACTATGATAGTGACAATGGTACATAAATTGGCCCTTTTACTCTTGGTTGTTTATAAGAGATAAAATCATTGTTTATAGAGATATAGTTAGCCAACCTTATCCTTTATTCCTTATGGAGATATCATTTGAAGAGATAGGGATGGATACCACGGGTAGATGCCTTTACTGATTTCGTTTCCAAGTCCAAGTTATGTCTTATGTTTTTTACGGACGTGGTAGCCTGAATCACATATTCTTGACTACTTATACATAATACCGAAAGGAAATGTCGTAGATCATTCATGTTTTGATGCCTTAACTTTGATTTCCTTCATAAACTTCTGTCGTCAACTTTATTTTGAAGCTTCATTATCTTTCTCTCAACATTTCAGTCAAACTGACAGAGAAGACCCTGCACCTATTTTTCCTTCAGAGAAGGAAACTTTGTCGTACGTTGTCGTACAAGTAAATGGTAATATTGACATTATACGGTAGATGGCGTAACAAAAACGATTTAAATCTTTTTTACACAGGCAGTGACTAACTATAAGTACTATAACTCTACAAACAATGATACCACAGTATAAAGGATTAATGTGATACATCTCTGGTTTTTCGGGCTTGAGGACCGTGTAGTGGAATTTTTACTTCCGGAGCTTTCGGTTACATCGCTACATCTGCGGCAGCCATCTTCAGCGGCGTGTTCTTAGTTGAACTATTGAACTCCTCTATGTGAAGATGGCTGCCGCAGATGTAGCCGAAAGCTCCGGAAGTAAAAATTCCACTACACGGCCCTCAAGCCCGAAAAAGCAGAGATGTATCAACACCGGCCGTGAAAGCCTACATTCTTAGATTACTGTGATGATACAACTGAATAACCTTGAATATACAATTAGCCTACTTTATGAAAATATCATTTGAAGGCATAAGGCATCGAAGGGATGACTACGGGTAGATTCTTTGTGCAATAACGGATGATGATGGAGCTGACAGCCATTTGTACCACAAACCTTTCTCCCGTAGTTTTTTGCTGGTTACCGTTTTACATCTCTTGTCCAGATCATCTGAATTGATCTAGGGACAAATACTTTCTTGGTGAATCTTATCACAATAGCCGCACGTCTTCAAAGTATGAGTATTGAATACTCTTTCAGTCCTCCTGGCTGGATAGATAGATTTCTGAAAACATTACACGGAAAACTTGCTTTCTCGTTCAACCGCAAAGAGAAATCTTCCAAATTGATATTACCCTTTTTGATTTCAACTTTTTGACCCTAGGATAATTTCATTGTATCCGGAATTTTTGGTCAGGAGTAAGATGCCTAGGAAACCCTGGTGTATCTACTCATACCTGAATAATTTTGGAATAAACTTGGCGAAAACCGATTGCTTGATTTTTGAGATCATAAAAACTTCAGATCGCTATTGTAGATGGCGATCAGTCATATACCATATGAAGCTTAATTTTCACTAGAGAGAAATGTGCAACCGAATATTCTACTACTGTTTATTATTTGCCTACTCAGATTTTGACAGTCCTGACAGCCAATCAAATGCGTTTCAAAAAAACGTAACGTGGAAACCTACCGTTAAAAACCTGTCAATCTTGTCACTGTCACCTGCTACCTCTACAACTTTTTAGTGTTTTCATATCAGTTTGTAAGACTAGACTTTGATTTCGAGAAAATATATTTTGCCCATTTACCTGAGAATGTACGACAAAGTTGTATCTGGTAAAAAAACATGCTAGTGTATTGAAAGTGATAGACTGTCTTGGAATTGGGGATACACACATTAGTTATGCAACGGTTCAAAATACGTATCACATCGATATTTCCTTTATTCAAACAAGTTTTCAATCTCATTGATAAGAGCTATAGATGTATTACTCCTCGACATAAGACTTTCGCTCAAGCTGAAACAAATACAATTAGCTACGACGCTACATTCATGTTATTTTTTTTGGGGCGATTTGTTTTGTACTTAACTTAGGTACTGAATAAAGACGAATATATGGATCCACAGATTTTGACTGCCCATCCAAAATACAAAATCTGTGAAAAAGTACTTGTAATATTTTCCAAAACTTATTCTACTTATATAGACTTTTAAACACTGTTGAATGCGAAGAATTTCACATAGTTTTCATTGACAACAATTAACCTCAAAGTTACGCCAATCTGACAAGACCGAGATTTGACAGATGTGTAAATATGCTCATATAGCGCCCCCTATATAAAAATTAGAAAGCTTTTGTAATCGTCGATTGTTTTTCGCCAAGAAATTCTAAACATCGAATCACTAGATACACCAGGGTTTCCTAGGCATCTTAGTCAGGAGGAAAGGCTCCTTATTCTGCTCATCAGGGTGTCTATGATTTATTAAGGTCTCCAGGAGTAGGGAGAGAAATGGATCTAAGCACCTTTGTAACAGTTCCACAAAGTCTTTGTGTATCTTGCGGTGTAATATTGGTTGGTTTTCGGTTTCATGTATTAGATCAAGATGAATAAAAACCCTGGTGCGTCGACCGATATGCTTTTGTTTAGCCAATTCCTATTGACCTGAGAAATCGAAGAGTAAACTTACATTTTTTGACGGTAGGTGGTGTTGAGGTGGTGATACAAATGCGATTTTCTAAGGGTACATTTTCATTGAGGCGACAGCTTACGAGTGATTTTCGATACCGGCGCTCTCATTTTTGAATTTGAATGCATTTGAAAGTTCTTTTAATATTCAAAATCTTGTACCTATTCATTGTTTCTTTTCACTTTTTTCTTGTTTATATTTTTTTAAGTGCTTATCGTTGCTGATCTTGTGTTTGTTTGATTTCATAGTGATAGTTAGATTTATTATGAACCGATTTACAAAGCTCAAAATAAAACGCTAGTGTAACGTGTAGGTATTACTTATCCCTCGTATCATCGGCTCTAAATCATATTAGAATTGCATTTTCTTCAACACTATGAAGAAAAAAGTACTTACCTATCAATACTTTCCAGTTTCACCAACAACTATTGTTTCGGAAGATTTAAAATCACATCACAATCACTGAGTTTTGGATTTATTTTTTATCAAATTGAAAGCAATAGGAATACCTAATAGTCAGTTAAAATGTGATTACATAATTTCTAGCATTTCGCGAAAAAGCAAGAAATTGCATGCAAACATGAGACCATGAAATAAACATAACCTATAAATCTATAAATAATCGAATGGCCGTCGAGCAGACAGTTATCATGGCATCACAGATTAAATTGAAATCACGTAAGGTGCGCCTCTGCTGGCAAACTCTCGAAGGCATCTCTTCAGTTAAAATTGATCAAAATCAAGATAGCGAAGTCGAGAAAATTTGCTTACAATCTATTAGGTATAAGTCAACACAAAAGGGTTTTTATTCATCTTGTATTAGATTATCGGTTGACCAGTCTTTTCAACATTTTGTGTCTGGTTTTCCGCTGTATTGTCATGAATTTCTTCAGATGTGTAATCTTTGTCAAGCAAGAATTTTAAAGTTTAAACTGCTTAAGGAAGCTATTGTATAGCGAAACAAGTGTCGCGGTTTAGTGAACCCTATTATGTGAAGATCTTACAGGAAACTGTAAATTATTTGTTTGAACTAATTCAATTATTTTCACGAATACAAATTGACATATGAAAATTGTTTCGATCGTTGACACTATTTAGTTCAACTGGCAGGATTTTGAAACCAATCATTGTAGCAAACAAATAACCTAACCGGTGTATTGAATGTCTCAAGGGCTAGAAGATTGTTGAAAGTTGCGAATATATAAATAGACGACGATTTCAGTACATTTTACTTTTTCAGTAGCTGACTTAAATTATTGAAATATCAAAAATTGATTGAAATGACAGACTTTTCATTTTCATGTCAATACGAGAAATACTCAAAGTACATAGGGGCACAAATAAAAATTAACATATAATAGACGCATTCTCCAGCAGTCATACAAGACAAACATATCGATATGTGAAACAAAAGTCTCCAGAATTCTAGACGTGCAAGTCGTATTGGAATAAGTTGAAACTTTTCCAATACATACGACTTTGAATGGCGTTTATTTAGTTGTTGGCCTAGAAGAATAATTGAAGTTTTTTCCCAATTACTAGAACTATTTTCAAAAATTTGTTCTAGTAACAACATTGAAGTCGGCAACATATGAGATTTTTTTTTATTATAAGACATACACAAAATTCATTTTTTTGCTTCAAAGTAAACTGAAGATATTATTAACACTTGTCACTAACTGTCATTAGCTTCCTTTCAAAATCCACATTTTTTCAAAAAAATTTAAAAAGTGCATTTTCGACCGAAAAACGTCATTTGCAAAATTAGTTTCTTTTGCATTTTCATTAGGTACTATATGCCAAATTTCAGAAATATAACATCATGAGCCTGATTTTGTATTCGATGAATACAACTAAAAAATTCAAAACCCTACAAATTTTGTCATTCCTTTGGAAAACCATAAAACTGTTTCGACTTTGTAACACTTGTGCTTCAGAATTTAGATCCAATTTTGAATTTATTTCCCAATGAGGTTCCAAATAAGGACATTAAAACTGAATAGCATGACATGTTCACGAAGGAATGAATCTGAACCGATTCTGTCAGGTTTTGTTTCAAATGAACACATATTCATAAAAAATGGCAAAAAAATCATTTTTGTTCTAGATTCATGAAGTTTGGTATAGTCATAAAAATGCAAAAGAAACAAGTTTTTCGAATAACTTTTTTCAGAATTCAGTAAAAAAAATCCATTTCTGCATTTTTTTTTTTGAAAAAGTGACAATTTGACAGGAAACGAATAACAATTAGTGAGAAGTGTTCATGATATTTTTGTTCTGATTCGTAGAAAAAAACAATGCCAGAGTTCAATTTCATAGTGTCACTATATCAACCAATTGATCGTGTGATAAACTGATAAAGAATTTCTGATGGTTTTTGATAAATATAAAAATAATAGATTCAATAAAAGGATATAAGTTACCCATTTATCCCTCTAATGCACTCTTGTATTGAAACCAACATTGTCCTATAGGTGAGGTAACAATCAAAAATCAATCAAGCTATCAATATATACTTTATTGTCTGAAGAAGTAAACATTCTCATAGTTGAAACAACAACAAAAAAGTCAGTTAGGTGTATGTATATACATTATTCAATTAAGAAATAACATCACATCTAAAGATATAAAATCACAAAGCACTATAGGAAATAATTACAGTTAGCTTAAAAGAACGCATTTTTTCCAAGATCAGGTAGTGAAAGAGTCTTGGTAGAATTCATGTATCGTAAATATTCAGGTATTACGTTGTAGGTAGGAAAAGCCTAACATTCCTGGACGACAAGATGAGCTCCGTTAACTCTTTTCACTCCTCAATCATTCGGATTTTACATCCGTTAAAACAGTGCAACTTGTGTCATTCAGGAGTAGAGTTAAAGGAGCTACTCTTTTAGTACCCGCTCGAGCAAAACTAACCACAGAAATATATTGGTTCATTCCAGTCTTTATCACAATTCGGTTCAACACCAACAACTCAACCCAAATTTGACTACGAGAGTCACCAATATACTCCAATTTTCGTTAGTTTATAAACTGTTGGAATGATTGACAGACACTCCAGCTCCACTCCAATGTCGTGAACAATTTTCCGAATATAGCTACAGAGCTGCAGGAATGTGGCTTTTTCTAGGAGGTGTAAACATACTATTTTCCGCAAATCGTTTAAAATTCGACAGATATTAATTAATTTTGAAAAATCGCCAATAATTTTATTCACAAATAAATGGTGCTAAAATATACTATTTATTTTGAAGAATACTCAACATTTCCCTTTGCAGTTTGCGTTTTGCAGGAACTTAAAAAATGTTTACAATATTCATGAATTCGAGTCCTTATTAACAAATCTGAAATGTTGGCAAAGAAGTTTGCAGCTTTTGTTCAGTCTTTCTCCTGATTTTAAAAAGAACCTTTCTACATGAATGTTTTATAATTAGTTTTTGAATACAACTAAGAGCAGTATAGGTGAAAGATTTCATAGCATTCCTCAGATCATAATGTTCATGTAATATCAGGAGTTCATTTCCTTCATTAAGATCTTCCTCGCCACTCGCGATTGAAAAAATATAAACATTTTTTACCAATTATCCTGCAAAATAAACTGTAGCCTGGTCTTCATCACAAAATGACAAACCACTTGCTAAACAATTACTTTGTTTTTCTTCGCAGACAAAAGATAATATATACTGCAGAAGTATAAAACTTGTAACTGCTATAAAAGTTACATAACTAAAAACATGGAGCATCAGTCTGTACAAGGATGAATATAACAATGGTATATTACGTAACGAGGGGGATAAGTGCCAATTACGCACAAGCGATAAATTGTGAGCACGAGGCAGAGTGCGATAATTCGCGAGTGAACGTAATTGGCCTTATCCTTATTGTAGTTTTTCTACTTCCACCATCCTGAAAGCTGGCCCGCAGGTAGGAGTAGAAAAAAAATGTACTTCTTCGTGATCAATGGTAGTAGAGCCACTCTATGCCTATGCCACAAGGTTCAAAGATATAAAAAAAGTCAGTTGTTTCTATACACCAACTCCCCGCGATGTCATTAGCGTTGTTCCTGACAGTACTTTCGTACTAAACACATTCCTTATAAGGCTTATATGAACAAAAACTGTCAGTATGTCTTCAGATCAATTGATAGTACCATTTTGATTCTAATGGATGAGGTTATCGGACTTTTTATTCCAAAATTTTACTCGCACAATTTTTTTGATTGTTAGGGATTGATTACCTATTTTGACGAGGACACAGATTGGACCCTGTTATGCGAAAAGCTGAACCGTCATCATACAACAAAACGAGACAAATGGGTATTCTGATTAGTAATTTATAATTCTTTCTTGTTCAAAAAGCGATCAACTCAATGTCGATTCTTGATTTCGAAAGTGTACATTCGTAAAAATCACAGAACGAAAATAGGTAGGTGTCAGTTTAGCATAAAACCTCCAACCCACTTGGTAGCTTTTTGCAAAACAGAAATTTCCTGCACAGTCTTTCGATTTCTATTACGACACATTTTGAAACGTGAAGGTAGGTGGTGAAAATATAATAAAACTATTTTCAATTCATGCATTGCTGCTTATTAGGTGAGAGAAAATGAATAAGAGTAAGAAATGTGAATGAATCATATCTCTTTGAATTATACACACGTAAGAGAGAGAAAGAATTAAATTAATTACTCAAATTTCATACTCTGCACAAAAATACCCAAGTTTCGAAATATATTTTTCAGGTCGATGAAGTTTCAAAAATTGTGGTATCATCTTTATACGATTTTATAAAACGTTCCCTTTCTTCCATTATGAAGAATGATTTTGCATCAAAGTATAGCTGGGTATGGAGTATGGAAAAAAAGAGAGTATTTGGTAAAGTCAAATTGGCCGAACCTTTACTTGGTAATAACACTATATCTCGTATGTAGTTATGCTTATAAAAGTTATAAATGAAGAATTCAGTAAATTCTACGATAGAATTTGATTTCATTCTCATTCTTCAGGAAATTTAGGATCCATTCACTCACATTGTAAAATATTAATGTTCACTCTAATTTCAGAAGCAGCTGAGTCTAATGGTCTGGCAGCAAATAATAAACTCACAGAAGAAACTATAACGTGTTTGTCACGGAGGGCCAAAGAAAGTCATCTGCAGGAACTGTTTTTCTTGATCCATGAGTGATCTGTTTTGACCGATTTCGTTTTTATTTTTGCTTGAAGTCATTAAGTTTATTCAGTTAAATACATTTTAAATGCATTCAATAGAATATAGGAATACAATTTATTTTTCATCCCCTTTTGTATTTCTCTGATATAATAGCATTTCATTTAGATAATTATGGTTTTGTCATACCAATGCAATTTTTATTTGTTGAAAAAGTAGAGTCTTCATGTATCATCCATATTATATTAATGATACTGAATAATAATCGGCTAGTCGAGGGTTATTTTGAAACCACTAAAAAGTTCATGGGGTATGTATAGCAGTCACCCTGTATATTTTGAATGAAACTATGAAGGTGCGTTATTCAATAAAAATCTTGGTATGACCGAAGATAAACTACGCTGGACAAGCATCGGAGAAAGCATGATATTGTTCGAAGGACAAAATAACTTTGAAACAAAATGATACTGAAAAGCCGATCAAGAGAGGCTATAAACTCTGATGCCAAGCAGACCAAAATGCTTACATCTCACATCTCGTACTTTCAAGTATACCAAGGTGAAAATAAACAAATAGAGCACGACTTTAGCCTTGGGGAATGTGTTGTCTTTAACAAAGCTCAATTGGGAGAAATTAACCCTGAACTACCTACTAACCATACGTCTCAGAGACGGCACAACATCAACCGATTTGTCTAATGACCCCTCCCTTTCAATATCGGCCATTGCCCTTCCTGGTAATTTATCACCAAACAGCACTCATTCAGTAGCCTGAAGTAGATGAACGTGAGTGGACTGAGTGGTTTAGTTTTCGAAATATCTTGAGTGAAAGATCGACTGCCGTCTCGTAGACGTATAGTTAGTGTAAACGTAACAATAAAAAAGCATTGCCGTCTCTGATACGTGTGATTAGTAATTTAATACCACGATGGATACTCGGTCTAGTACTTCCAAAGCTGTACAATCATCAGATAAAAACTTTGAAGAACAGTTATTGCAATGGTTAGATTAATGTGAAAGTGACATTAGCGATATTAAAGATGAATGTACTGAAAATACCCACATTGAAAGTGATCACAATACGGATTCTGAAAAAGAAAATGGTGAATATTTCTTTGTCGAATTTGTTATAGTATATACTTATCATTGATGATTTTTTCAGCCGAGAATCATGAGGTCAATGACGAGAATACTGATGAGATACTGGAATGTGAAGAAAATGCAATATCGAAGTACTATTATGGAAAAAATAGATTCAAATGGTCCAGTGAGCCCACTGTTTCCAATAGGGGACGCCGCTTTCGAGAAAATATAATGGTTCACTTGCCCGGACTACGTCCTTCGGCTGAAGCCCTTGGGAAAAAACCTAGCCCCCTCGAAGTTTGGGAAATGTTGTTCACTAAAAAAATCTGTAGTATCATACTTCAATGGACCAATCATAAAATTGAAGCAGAACGATGCCGATATGGAAACGAAAATTCTGCAACTCTGAAGAATCTTGATAATAGAATTGTACGCATTTTTTGGGCTTCTTTCATACACGGCCGCATTCAAATCGAACAACGGATGTATAAATACGTTATTTGCTACCGATGGAAGTGGTCGAGAAATAATTAGATGTATCATTTGAAGCTGTCATACCAATTCATATTATGCTAGATCATTTCGATCAAAATGATAATACTTTGATAACTAATAACGTAAGTTCCATAGAAACCACTTCAAATCTTCTACATACTATGTCTCTTCTTCACAGAAGGATTATCAAAGATCTTTTGTTTCAAGTTCCGCAGGGCCGGCGTTAGGGTATTTGGCGCCTGAAACATTTTTTTTTTCGCCGCCCCTATGGCTGAAGTGTAATTCAACCACATGAAACACATGAAAAATATATATTAGATGAGATATTGATTTTAAAATTACAAAATAAGTGAAAAAATATTTTCAAAATTAAAGGAATATTCGGTTAAAAATCAATAACAAATTTAATATATTGATAAACTCAAGGAACATTCAGTTAAAAGTATCTTCTTAATACATAACAAATTGAATATTTTAAAAAACTAAAATATCATTCCGTAAAAAATACATAATAAATTGAGTCTATTGAGAAATCTTAGAATCAGTCGCTATAAAAATAAATTATATGATAAATAGGAACAAATAAAGGAACATTTGGTTTAATGCAAAAAATATATAAAATGAATTCAAAACTTAAAACATATCCACTTTCCTGGATTTTTCTTTGGCAAAATTGTCAATGATATCATCATAATCTAGGCTATTTGCAATGTCTTTCTCAATAGTCAACATAGCCAAATCTGTCAATCTCTGTTGTGACATAGTGGATCTTAAATAATTTTTTATTATTTTCAATTTTGAAAACGATCGTTCTCCGCTTGCCACTGATACCGGAATTGTTAATAATATTCTTAAAGCTACTACAATATTTGGGAAGGTTTCACTCAAACTTGGCTTCCAGTATTCATTCGATAGTATTTGCAACTCTATTAAAATAACATGCATAATACATTAATTACTGCTATTCAAAAGCAGACAATAGGTAGGTATCTTAAGTTTTAACGAAATGGACGAAATGGTTAAATGAATACCTAACACTATTTTTCAATAATACTTACGCCTATTTGCTACAACAGACAATAGAAATCATAAATCAGTAAATCACATATAAGCTGTTAGTTATACGCGCACTGGCACACTCTTAGTTTTTATTTCGAACTGCAGTTTGTTCTGTTATGCGAATTTTAAGAAACTTAGCAACGCGCTGATGTCAAGTCCACCCGACCGCTCACCGTTTGTTGGTTATCAGCGCCTTATATTAGGCATTCCAGATACTTGTCAAAAATGTCAAATGAACCGAAATGAACCAATCGGCGGCATCTGCCCCCCAGGAACTTTCGTTTGTTTTCTTTTTTATCAGTTTGTGATTGGTTAAAACTGGTATTTGCCCCCCAGACATAACCTGATCTGGAATGCCTAATTCACTCGTGGCGTAGATTCAAAAAGTCGTTTCTTACATTCATTTCGAATGGTGATTGTGATTTTGAATTTTGAAATGATTATATATATATTCTCGTACTTCCGGGCCTAAAGTGACAACTTCACTCCCTTGTGACAGGTACTAAAGTGTCACATTTAATCCCTCCGGGATTAAATATTGACGAAACTCCCGGAACGATTAAATCACAAACAAACGAATTTAAGGGATATTTTATTGAAAAATATAATTAATTAGAGTGGTAATTAACGTTAATATTCAAATTAATATTGTGACAGTTCGTCATATTGACCAGTCTTTCCTGGGTTAATGCAGCAGGTAACTGACGAGTAGCTGCTCTTTTATCAATATCAGATACACCTTCTTCACTCATGATACCAATAATTATCAATAACAATGTTTCTTTACAATGACACTAGTAATGACAATGTTTCTAAATTATAACTGTCACAACTGTTACTATGGTAACTTATTTTAAAGACAGTTTATTAAATGAGTTGAAGAGAGAAAAAACTGATTGAAATTATTGAAATAATTAATAAAATCATACCGGAAGTACGAAAAGTATCGTATATACCTTGCGACTGAAGTACATTTAATCCTTCAGGTAAATTATGGCCCTCCCTGCGGTCGGGCCATAAACTTTACCTTCAGGATTAAATGTACTACTTCAGTCCCGCGGTATATAATGTACTATTTTTTTATTTTTATAAATTATTTTCCTGAGTCGACCTAAAAATGCCGCCCCTCAAAAAGTGCCGCCCTGAACATCTGTTTCATTGTTTCATAGGACACGCCGGCCCTGCAAGTTCGATACTCTCTGAATAAGCTTCCTTGTCCCACGATAGGGAGATTTCTTTGGATAATTCTCTACATAAGAAGGAAATAAGTTCCGATTTCTATACACTATCTTCCGAACTAAAAACTATCCAAGAGAAAGTAATAGATTTGAACTGGTACTTAGAATGTTCGTAACCATACATGTGTGCCAACCACATACAATCGTTGTTGTTTTAAAGAGGGAGAATTTATTTTAACGAATTCAGAGCTTGACACCATTTGCCAGAACAAAAAATTGAATTCAGAAAAATATAGTTTTCTCCTCGACAAAAAAATTGTATCAGTTAATAACACTTGTAAATTGAATTTTAAGAATTATAGATACTTGAAAAAAATTTGATTCCTCTAAAGTTCATGCATATCATGTTCACACTTTATGTAAAAAATTGATAATTTTGATCACTAACGTTTCCAATATCCACTCATCACAGCACAAAGTTGAAGTTTTCAGTAGTAGTAGAGACTATAATCATTTAGCTAATATAGCAAATCAGTTGAGGGGGGTTGAACGAAAAATGGCCAAAAAGGAATTATTGAATTTGAAACCTTTGGAAAGAAGACAAAATGTCTTTTCGAACTTGAATGAACTTTCAATCAAGACTTTTAATGTAGGTGAGGGGAAATCTGATGCAGTTTATCGCAAAGTGCGCTCAGAAGCACTTGCAAAAAATGAGATAAAGATGACATTTTTGATATTGTGAAAATGCAAAGAGCTCACCCTAAATACATCCAGTCAGTAGGAACACCCTTACATATTTATCTTTATAGTACTGAACAACTCGCACTGATTTTTTCTGATAAGGCAGTTTTCTTGCATCTGGATGCTATTGGGAGTATTGTTCGTCGACCTGGTCTTACTGGGAACAACGTATATTATTATGCCGGCGTTATTCAGATATTCAAATCACAACGACTTTGCACAGTTGTGGAACTGTTATCAAATGAACATGATGCTGGCAGCATAGATGCATGGCTTTTGAAGTATCGATCTTTTTGTTCAGTTCACAACAAGAAATGGCCAGTGTTTCAAAAGGTTGTTTCTGATTTTAGCTATGCTATTTCAAATGCTGTTTCAATATCTTTCAATAGCATGGAGTTGAAGGAATATGTTAATATGGTATTTGATTGTGTTCATAATAGAGTGAAATTTTCATCGCACAAAGTTCAGTTGCACATTTGTTGTTCGCACATGTTCAAATTGATGGCACGGGATGTTGACATATATTATCGAGAATATAAAGTTAAAGTTCACATGAGAGAAATATAAGCCTTTACATATAATATGAATGATTGGGAAATTTTCTGTGCTTGGTCCAAAAATATTTTTGTTATAACCAACTCTGATACCAAATCTAAAGTTTTTGAAAATGCTTTTCAAAATTTGTTAAAAATATCTTTCAGCTCGTATAACGTATTTGATGATTTCCAACTTCGGAAAAAAAAGAAAATCAATATCGATTTTAATACAGATATCTTGGGAACTTACGAATCAACTAGTTTCTGCCAGTACCTCAAAACAGCTGATGCTCAACTTCAAGTTGATTTTAGACACTAGTGGTGTTTACTCCCTTATGGAGTGGCATTCTTTTGAATAATAGAGAACGTTTAAGTAATGCAGTCAGGAAAGTTTCCGAATTTAATGAAAGTTGCTGTTGTGTTTCCATTGTTCAAAAAAGGCAATCCTCTTATAATTGATAACTACAAACAAATTTCCTTATTGTCCACTTTCTCAAAAATACTTGAGAGAGCTGCTTATAATATATTGATTGATTTTTTTGAGAAGTATCGGATAATTAGGTACTTCTTCTCAACATGGTTTTCGGAGAAACAAGTCTGTGGAAACAGCTACAAATAATCTCCTTAATTTTGTGTATTCTGAACTAGATCAGAATAGATTTGTCGTCTCAGTTATGTTTGATCTGTCTAAAGCATTTGACAGTATAGACCTAGCAATCGTCAGAGCTAAACTTTATTACTTGGGTATTAGAGGAAGTATGTTGGATTGGATAGAATCTTACTTGCAAAATCGATCTCTACTCGTAAAGATGGGCAGTAATTTGTCAAACAGTTACAATATTCCGTTAGGAGTTCCTCAGGGATCAGTAATAGGCCCACTAATTTTTTTATTATACATTAACGACTTGCCTTGTCATATAAGTGGAAGAGTTGTCATTTTCGCTGATGACACTACTGTTACTGTATCAGGAAAGACCACTGAGGAAGTCTTGGAAAAAGTTCACATCACGTTGGATATCTGGTGCAAAAACAACCGACTTGTTTTGAATATTGAAAAAACGGAGTACATAAACTTTTATTCTAGATCCAAGCCGCAGAACCTGGTTTTACCAAATGTACCGTTTTCCGAATGTGTGAAGCTTCTTGGAACCCATCTAGATTCTAACCTAAAATTCGGTTCACATATAGATCATGTGTGTTCTCAATTGAATAAGGCCTTTTATATGATATTGCAGATGAAATCTGTTCTCAATAGGGAGGGACTCCTCAACATGTATTACGCATTCGCCTATAGTCATTTAGC
The DNA here is from genome assembly GCA_032362365.1 of Zygogramma bicolorata. Lineage (NCBI taxonomy): Eukaryota > Metazoa > Arthropoda > Insecta > Coleoptera > Chrysomelidae > Zygogramma > Zygogramma bicolorata. Next base: position 261,957 of record JAVJAQ010002094.1, read on the forward strand.
CTATAACACGGCATCTTGGGGAGCAGCATGTGACTGGACCAGAGTTTTTTGTGCTCAAAAGCGTATAATACGGTTAATCTTCAACTTAGATTATGGGCAAAGTTGCAAAAATTGTTTCACCTTGAATAAAATTTTGACTTTTCCATGTATTTATATTTTGAAGTGTGTCACTTCAGTCAAAAGTGTTCAGGAGGAATTTGAGCAAACAATTAGTAAAAGAAATAATAAACTGATAGTACCAACCCATCATTCGTCATTATATGAAAAATCACCGCACTATGCGGCAATTACTCTTTTCAATTCACTTCCGAAACCATTACAAATGTTGAGAACTTACGAGGCTTTTAAAAATGGAGTAAGGCGGTACTTGGTGGCAGAAGGATTTTATAGTGTGAAAGATTTCATGAAAACATGATTTGCTCGAGTATACATATCGCATTCTGTACTTAAAATATATTTCTTTGTGACGTAAATTCTTTCAAAAATATTTTAAATTGTTTGTCATGTTTTCCTTATAGGCTTTAATTCATGTTTTTACAAACTGACTCACTTTTGTTTTACTTGTTTATATTGAGTCAATGTAATATTTCTTGTATGACGTACCCATGTACCTTGTATGTTAAAGGGTGAAATTAAATGACTATGACTATGACTAATGCTCCTGTGGAAAGATGGTTTGGTACCGTTAAGAACATACTTGCTGTAGGCGTAATGCGTCAAAAATGCAGTAGATTGATTAGGAAAATTAGGAAGTACATTTTGTATGCTTGTAAAGAGTCTGCTCTGAACATTCCCAAATCAAGATGTTGTAAAGTTTCGATTAAAAAAGAGCACGACCAAGGCCTTGCTTCACAAGAGCTATGAAAAAAAAAAGAAAAGGTTTTTCATAATTTTTTGGGAACATCTCACAAGCTCTGAAGAATTCTCATTCATTATTGCCTGACGAACGTGGGTGCACAGATCCAAATTTATGCATTTACTGATTTGATTATATGTGAAAGATGCAACGGATGGGTAAACTGAGTAGAAATGTAGAAGAAAGCTGTAGTTGAAATTATTAGATCGACTGATTCGCATATTCGCCGTCCGAGTCGCCATTCGAACGTTAATGAATTCGACAAATAGAAGCTCTCTCCTCTCTCTATCTCTGCGACTCTTTCGTTGCTGTATTAGTGCTGTATGAGTAGCTATTTGACAGGAGTTGTTTGATGTTAGCCCAGTTGCCTGGCCATCAGATAGAACAACAGTTTCAAATTAACTTTCCTTCTGAAATTCCCACTTCGCTTCACTTTCTTTCAGTTCGTTTCCATATTCTAGAGTAACACAATTTGCACAATGAATATTAATATGAACAAATTTAGTAGTACAATTTTAGAGAGGTTATGGAACTGACTCAGTGTCCTTCAACCACAAGAAAGTTCTATTGAGGCAGAAGGCTCCTGCCTTCATATAGCTTCAAAATATAACTTTTGTTGTATTAATGCTGTATGAATGATGCCTCATTCACAAGCATAAAACCTTAATACGCTTACTATATAAGGTCTGGCTTGGATGGAATTGGGCTTAAAATTGCAAAAAGCTGTGGAATTTTGCTTTTAAAGTAGTTAAAACTCAATATTTTATAGCCTCTATAGAGAATTACCGATATTGTGAAACAGTTGGGTAATGGTTATACGAATGATTAAACAACACTTATGAAGGTGCATAATTTGTTTCTGTGTGAATTTTGCTTATAAAGTAGTTAAAACTCAATATCTTATAGCCTCTATAGAGAATTACCGATGTTGTGAAACAGTTGCGTGACGGTTTATATGAAAGCTTAAACAACACTTATGAAGGCGCAAAATTTGCTTCTGTGCAATGCATCTCACTGAACCTTTTATAAAGTAATGAACAAGATATATAAGATGCTTTAATAAAGCATAGTTATATTTAAGCGCTAAGAACGTTTAATCAGCCATTTTATTCCACCAAATATCTTTATTAGCAATTTAGTGTCGAACAAAGCATCAATGTAGTCATTTAGCTTGATGAGATGCAAGAATATATCGTTTATAAAGCTTTAGGCGAAATAAGAGCTCCCCGTGTGTTACTTGGGCAGGGTGTCTATGATTTATTTAGGTCTCCAGGAGTAGGGAGAGAAATGGATCTAAGCACCTTTGCAACAGTTCCACAAAGTCTTTGTATATCTTGCGGTGTAATATTGGTTGGTTTTCGGTTTCATGTATTAGATCAAGATAATTAAAAACCCTGGTGCGTCGACCGATATGCTTTTGTTTAGCCAATTCCTATTGACCTGAGAAATCGAAGAGTAAACTTACATTTTTTGACGGTAGGTGGTGTTGAGGTGGTGATACAAATGCGATTTTCTAAGGGTACATTTTCATTGAGGCGACAGCTTACGAGTGATTTTCGATACCGGCGGTCTCATTTTTGAATTTGAATGCATTTGAAAGTTCTTTTAATATTCAAAATCTTGTACCTATTTATTGTTTCTTTTCACTTTTTTCTTGTTTATATTTGTGTTTGTTTGATTTCATAGTGATAGTTAGATTTATTATGAACCGATTTACAAAGCTCAAAATAAAACGCTCGTGTAACGTGTAGGTATTACTTATCCCTCGTATCATCGGCTCTTAATCATATTAAAATTGCATTTTCTTCAACACTATGAAGAAAAAAGTACTTACCTATCAATACTTTCCAGTTTCACCAACAACTATTGTTTCGGAAGATTTAAAATCACATCACAATCACTGAGTTTTGGATTTATTTTTTATCAAATTGAAAGCAATAGGAATACCTAATAGTCAGTTAAAATGTGATGACTACATAATTTCTAGCATTTCGCGAAAAAGCAAGAAATTGCATACAAACATGAGACCATGAAATAAACATAACCTATAAATCTATAAATAATCGAATGGCCGTCGAGCAGACAGTTATCATGGCATCACAGATTGAATTGGAATCACGTAAGGTGCGCCTCTGCTGGCAAACTCTCGAAGGCATCTCTTCAGTTAAAATTGATCAAAATCAAGATAGCGAAGTCGAGAAAATTTGCTTACAATCTATTAGGTATAAGTCAACACACCAGGGTTTTTATTCATCTTGTATTAGATTATCGGTTGACCAGTCTTTTCAACATTTTGTGTCTGGTTTTCCGCTGTATTGTCATGAATTTCTTCAGATGTGTAATCTTTGTCAAGCAATTGTATAGCGAAACAAGTGTCGCGGTTTAGTGAACCCTATTATGTGAAGATCTTACAGGAAACTGTAAATTATTTGTTTGAACTAATTCAATTATTTTCACGAATACAAATTGACATAAGAAAATTGTTTCGATCGTTGACACTATTTAGTTCAACTGGCAGGATTTTGAAACCAATCATTGTAGCAAACAAATAACCTAACCGGTGTATTGAATGTCTCAAGGGCTCGAAGATTGTTGAAAGTTGCAAATATATAAATAGACGACGATTTCAGTACATTTTACTTTTTAAGTAGCTGACTTAAATTATTAAAATATCAAAAATTGATTGAAATGACAGACTTTTCATTTTCATGTCAATACGAGAAATACTCAAAGTACATAGAGGCACAAATAAAAATTAACATATAATAGACGCATTCTCCAGCAGTCATACAAGACAAACATATCGATATGTGAAACAAAAGTCTCCAGAGTTCTAGACGTGCAAGTCGTATTGGAATAAGTTGAAACTTTTCCAATACATACGACTTTGAATGGCGTTTATTTAGTTGTTGATCTAGAAGAATAATTGAAGTTTTTTCCCAATTACTAGAACTATTTTCAAAAATTTGTTCTAGTAACAACATTGAAGTCGGCAACATATGAGATTTTTTTTTATTATAAGACATACACAAAATTCATTTTTTTGCTTCAAAGTAAACTGAAGATATTATTAACACTTGTCACTAACTGTCATTAGCTTCCTTTCAAAATCCACATATTTTCAAAAAAATTTAAAAAGTGCATTTTCGACCGAAAAACGTCATTTGCAAAATTAGTTTCTTTTGCATTTTCATTAGGTACTATATGCCAAATTTCAGAAATATAACATCATGAGCCTGATTTTGTATTCGATGAATACAACTAAAAAATTCAAAACCCTACAAATTTTGTCATTCCTTTGGAAAACCATAAAACTGTTTCGACTTTGCAACACTTGTGCTTCAGAATTTAGATCCAATTTTGAATTTATTTCCCAATGAGGTTCCAAATAAGGACATTAAAACTGAATAGCATGACATGTTCACGAAGGAATGAATCTGAACCGATTCTGCCAGGTTTTGTTTCAAATGAACACATATTCATAAAAAATTGCAAAAAAATCATTTTTGTTCTAGATTCATGAAGTTTGGTATAGTCATAAAAATGCAAAAGAAACAGGTTTTTCGAATAACTTTTTTCAGAATTCAGTAAAAAAAAATCCATTTCTGCATTTTTTTGAAAAAGTGACAATTTGACAGGAAACGAATAACAATTAGTGAGAAGTGTTCATGATATTTTTGTTCTGATTCCTAGAAAAAAACAATGCCAGAGTTCAATTTCATAGTGTCACTATATCAACCAATTGATCGTGTGATAAACTGATAAAGAATTTCTGATGGTTTTTGATAAATATAAAAATAATAGATTCAATAAAAGGATATAAGTTACCCATTTATCCCTCTAATGCACTCTTGTATTGAAACCAACATTGTCCTACAGGTGAGGTAATCAATCAAAAAATCAATCAAGCTATCAATATATACTTTATTGTCTGAAGAAGTAAACATTCTCATAGTTGAAACAACAACAAAAAAGTCAGTTAGGTGTATGTATATACATTATTCAATTAAGAAATAACATCACATCTAAAGATATAAAATCACAAAGCACTATAGGAAATAATTACAGTTAGCTTAAAAGAACGCATTTTTTCCAAGATCAGGTAGTGAAAGAGTCTTGGTAGAATTCATGTATCGTAAATATTCAGGTATTACGTTCTAGGTAGGAAAAGCCTAACATTCCTGGACGACAAGATGAGCTCCGTTAACTCTTTTCACTCCTCAATCATTCGGATTTTACATCCGTTAAAACAGTGCAACTTGTGTCGTTCAGGAGTAGAGTTAAAGGAGCTACTCTTTTAGTACCCGCTCGAGCAAAACTAACCACAGAAATATATTGGTTCATTCCAGTCTTTATCACAATTCGGTTCAACAACTCAACCCAAATTTGACTACGACAGTCACCAATATACTCCAATTTTCGTTAGTTTATAAACTGTTGGAATGATTGACAGACACTCCAGCTCCACTCCAATGTCGTGAACAATTTTCCGAATATAGCTACAGAGCTGCAGGAATGTGGCTTTTCCTAGGAGGTGTGAACATACTATTTTCCGCAAATCGTTTAAAATTCGACAGATATTAATTAATTTTGAATCGCCAATAATTTTATTCACAAATAAATGGTGCTAAAATATACTATTTATTTTGAAGAATACTCAACATTTCCCTTTGCAGTTTGCGTTTTGCAGGAACTTGAAAAATGTTTACAATATTCATGAATTCGAGTCCTTATTAACAAATCTGAAATGTTGGCAAAGAAGTTTGCAGCTTTTGTTCAGTCTTTCTCCTGATTTAAAAAAGAACCTTTCTACATGAATGTTTTATAATTAGTTTTTGAATACAACTAAGAGCAGTATAGGTGAAAGATTTCATAGTATCCGATGGAGTTTTTGAACCACAGATATTCCTCAGATCATAATGTTCAGGAAATATCAGGAGTTCATTTCCTTCATTAAGATCTTCCTCGCCACTCGCGATTGAAAAAATATAAACATTTTTTACCAATTATCCTGCAAAATAAACTGTAGCCTGGTCTTCATCACAAAATGACAAACCACTTGCAAAACAATTACTTTGTTTTTCTTCGCAGACAAAAGATAATATATACTACAGAAGTATAAAACTTGTAACTGCTATAAAAGTTACATAACTAAAAACATGGAACATCAGTTTGTACAAGGATGAATGTAACAATGGTATATTACGTAACGAGGGGGATAAGTGCCAATTACGCACAAGCGATAAATTGTGAGCACGAGGCAGAGTGCGATAATTCGCGAGTGAACGTAATTGGCCTTATCCTTATTGTAGTTTTTCTACTTCCACCATCCTGAAAGCTGGCCCGCAGGTAGGAGTAGAAAAAAAATGTACTTCCTCGTGACCAATGGTAGTAGAGCCACTCTATGCCTATGCCACAAGGTTCAAAGATATAAAAAAAGTCAGTTGTTTCTATACACCAACTCCCCGCGATGTCATTAGCGTTGTTCCTGACAGTACTTTCGTACTAAACACATTCCTTATAAGGCTTATATGAACAAAAACTGTCAGTATGTCTTCAGATCAATTGATAGTACCATTTTGATTCTAATGAATGAGGTTATCGGACTTTTTATTCCAAAATTTTACTCGCACCATTTTTTTGATTGTTAGGGATTGATTACCTATTTTGACGAGGACACAGATTGGACCCTGTTATGCGAAAAGCTGAACCGTCATCATACAACAAAACGAGACAAATGGGTATTCTGATTAGTAATTCATAATTCTTTCTTGTTCAAAAAGCGATCAACTCAATGCTTGGTAGCTTTTTGCAAAACAGAAACTTCCTGCACAGTCTTTCGATTTCTATTACGACACATTTTGAAACGTGAAGGTAGGTGGTGAAAATATAATAAAACTATTTTCAATTCACGCATTGCTGCTTATTAGGTGAGAGAAAATGAATAAGAGTAAGAAATGTGAATGAATCATATCTCTTTGAATTATACACACGTAAGAGAGAGAAAGAATTAAATTAATTACTCAAATTTCATACTCTGCACAAAAATACCCAAGTTTCGAAATATATTTTTCAGGTCGATGAAGTTTCAAAAATTGTGGTATCATCTTTATACGATTTTATAAAACGTTTCCTTTCTTCCATTATGAAGAATGATTTTGCATCAAAGTATAGCTGGGTATGGAGTATGGAAAAAAAGAGAGTATTTGGTAAAGTCAAATTGGCCGAACCTTTACTTGGTAATAACACTATATCTAGTATGTAGTTATGCTTATAAATGAAGAATTCAGTAAATTATACGATAGAATTTGATTTCATTCCCATTCTTCAGGAAATGAATTCTTTAGGATCCATTCACTCACATTGTAAAATATTAATGTTCACTCTAATTTCAGAAGCAGCTAAGTCTAATGGTCTGGCAGCAAATAATAAACTTACAGAAGAAACTATAACGTGTTTGTCACGGAGGGCCAAAGAAAGTCATCTGCAGCAACTGTTTTTCTTGATCCATGAGTGATCTGTTTTGACCGATTTTGTTTTTATTTTTGCTTGAAGTCATTAAGTTTATTCAGTTAAATACATTTTAAATGTATTCAATAGAATATAGGAATACAATTTATTTTTCATCCCCTTTTGTATTTCTCTGATATAATAGCATTTCATTTAGATAATTATGGTTTTGTCATACCAATGCAATTTTTATTTGTTGAAAAAGTAGTCTCCATGTATCATCCATATTATATTAATGATACTGAATAATAATCGGCTAGTCGAGGGTTATTTTGAAACCACTAAAAAGTTCATGGGGTATGTATAGCAGTCACCCTGTATATTTTGAATGAAACTATGAAGGTGCGTTATTCAATAAAAATCTTGGTATGACCGAAGATAAACTACGCTGGACAAGCATCGGAGAAAGCATGATATTGTTCGAAGGACAAAATAACTTTGAAACAAAATGATACTGAAAAGCCGATCAAGAGAGGCTATAAACTCTGGTGCCAAGCAGACCAAAATGCTTACATCTCACATCTCGTACTTTCAAGTATACCAAGGTGAAAATAAACAAATAGAGCACGACTTTAGCCTTGGGGAATGTGTTGTCTTTAACAAAGCTCAATTGGGAGAAATTAACCCTGAACTACCTACTAACCATACGTCTCAGAGACGGCACAACATCAACCGATTTGTCTAATGACCCCTCCCTTTCAATATCGGCCATTGCCCTTCCTGGTAATTTATCACCAAACAGCACTCATTCAGTAGCCTGAAGTAGATGAACGTGAGTGGACTGAGTGGTTTAGTTTTCGAAATATCTTGAGTGAAAGATCGACTGCCGTCTCGTAGACGTATAGTTAGTGTAAACGTAACAATAAAAAAGCATTGCCGTCTCTGATACGTGTGATTAGTAATTTAATACCACGATGGATACTCGGTCTAGTACTTCCAAAGCTGTACAATCATCAGATAAAAACTTTGAAGAACAGTTATTGCAATGGTTAGATTAATGTGAAAGTGACATTAGCGATATTCAAGATGAATGTACTGAAAATACCCACGTTGAAAGTGATCACAATACGGATTCTGAAAAAGAAAATGGTGAATATTTCTTTGTCGAATTTGTTATAGTACCTATATACTTATCATTGATGATTTTTTCAGCCGAGAATCATGAGGTCAATGACGAGAATACTGATGAGATACTGGAATGTGAAGAAAATGCAATATCGAAGTACTATTATGGAAAAAATAGATTCAAATGGTCCAGTGAGCCCACTGTTTCCAATAGGGGACGCCGCTTTCGAGAAAATATAATGGTTCACTTGCCCGGACTACGTCCTTCGGCTGAAGCCCTTGGGAAAAAACCTAGCCCCCTCGAAGTTTGGGAAATGTTGTTCACTAAAAAAATCTGTAGTATCATACTTCAATGGACCAATCATAAAATTGAAGCAGAACGATGCCGATATGGAAACGAAAATTCTGCAACTCTGAAGAATCTTGATAAAATAGAATTGTACGCATTTTTTGGGCTTCTTTCATACACGGCCGCATTCAAATCGAACAACGGATGTATAAATACGTTATTTGCTACCGATGGAAGTGGTCGAGAAATAATTAGATGTATCATTTGAAGCTGTCATACCAATTCATATTATGCTAGATCATTTCGATCAAAATGATAATACTTTGATAACTAATAACGTAAGTTCCATAGAAACCACTTCAAATCTTCTACATACTATGTCTCTTCTTCACAGAAGGATTATCAAAGATCTTTTGTTTCAAGTTCGATACTCTCTGAATAAGCTTCCTTGTCCCACGATAGGGAGATTTCTTTGGATAATTCTCTACATAAGAAGGAAATAAGTTCCGATTTCTATACACTATCTTCCGAACTAAAAACTATCCAAGAGAAAGTAATAGATTTTGATCAGATAATAGATTTGAACTGGTACTTAAAATGTTCGTAACCATACATGTGTGCCAACCACATACAATCGTTGTTGTTTTAAAGAGGGAGAATTTATTTTAACGAATTCAGAGCTTGACACCATTTGCCAGAACAAAAAATTGAATTCAGAAAAATATAGTTTTCTCCTCGACAAAAAAATTGTATCAGTTAATAACACTTGTAAATTGAATTTTAAGAATTATAGATACTTGAAAAAAATTTGATTCCTCTAAAGTTCATGCATATCATGTTCACACTTTATGTAAAAAATTGATAATTTTGATCAGTAACGTTTCCAATATCCACTCATCACAGCACAAAGTTGAAGTTTTCAGTAGTAGTAGAGACTATAATCATTTAGCTAATATAGCAAATCAGTTGAGGGGGATTGAACGAAAAATGGCCAAAAAGGAATTATTGAATTTGAAACCTTTGGAAAGAAGACAAAATGTCTTTTCGAACTTGAATGAACTTTCAATAAAGACTTTTAATGTAGGTGAGGGGAAATCTGATGCAGTTTATCGCAAAGTGCGCTCAGAAGCACTTGCAAAAAATAAGATAAAAATGACATTTTTGATATTGTGAAAATGCAAAGAGCTCACCCTAAATACATCCAGTCAGTAGGAACACCCTTACATATTGTTACGCCCTAGCGCCGGCCCTGACCATATCGTAAACGCGAGGCGAAGGACCGCGCCGTAGCGTCGTCATTTTCTAAGAACCGTAATGCCGCCTGGAGAATTCGAGACGCGTCATCGGGGCTTCTCTCGACGATTCTCGATTGGCACGCAGATATATAAATACGGGACGACAGGCTTCGCCACAGACAGAGAATTTGTATTCAGAGCTAAGTGACGAGATTTGTTGAGATCTAAGTGGAGCAGAGCTTTGTGCGATAGTAGAATTGTTAGTAAAGAGAGTTTTAGTAGCGAGCGAGCATTGGAAAGTTATCAGAGCGATTTAAGTGATTGTGTTGTATTGTTTTGTGATAGAGAGTTATAATAAAAGAAGTTTAGTGTTTTTAGGTGTTTCAATTGACGAACCCAAGGAGTATCGTAACAGTGTTGTCAGAAGTAAGATTTTACAAGGATCTTTCGTAACAATATTCATCTTTATAGTACTGAACAACTCGCACTTATTTTTTCTGATAAGGCAGTTTTCTTGCATCTGGATGCTATTGGGAGTATTGTTCGTCGACCTGGTCTTACTGGGAACAACGTATATTATTATGCCGGCGTTATTCAGATATTCAAATCACAACGACTTTGCCCAGTTGTGGAACTGTTATCAAATGAACATGATGCTGGCAGCATAGATGCATGGCTTTTGAAGTATCGATCTTTTTGTTCAGTTCACAACAAGAAATGGCCAGTGTTTCAAAAGGTTGTTTCTGATTTTATGGAGTTGAAGGAATATGTTAATATGGTATTTGATTGTGTTCATAAAAGAGTGAAATTTTCATCGCACAAAGTTCAGTTGCACATTTGTTGTTCGCACATGTTCAAATTGATGGCACGGGATGTTGACATATATTATCGAGAATATAAAGTTAAAGTTCATATGAGAGAAATATTAGCCTTTACATATAATATGAATGATTGGGAAATTTTCTGTGCTTGGTCCAAAAATATTTTTGTTATAACCAACTCTGATACCAAATCTAAAGTTTTTGAAAATGCTTTGCAAAATTTGTTAAAAATATCTTTCAGCTCGTATAACGTATTTGATGATTTCCAACTTCTGAAAAAAAAGAAAATCAATATCGATTTTAATACAGATATCTTGGGAACTTACGAATCAACTAGTTTCTGCCAGTACCTCAAACAGCTGATGCTCAACTCCAAATTGATTTTAGACACTAGTGGTGTTGGACGAAAAAATGAGTACAAACATGTAGAATTTTTTCATTACTTAATAAAACATTATATACCTTTTACTCCCTTATGGAGTGGCATTCTTTTGAATAATAGAGAACGTTCAAGTAATGCAGTCAGGAAAGTTTCCGAATTTAATGAAAGTTGCTGTTGTGTTTCCATTGTTCAAAAAAGGCAATCCTCTTATAATTGATAACTACAAACAAATTTCCTTATTGTCCACTTTCTCAAAAATACTTGAGAGAGCTGCTTATAATATATTGATTGATTTTTTAGAGAAGTATCGGATAATTACCTACTTCTTCTCAACATGGTTTTCGGAGAAACAAGTCTGTGGAAACAGCTACAAATAATCTCCTTAATTTTGTGTATTCTGAACTAGATCAGAATAGATTTGTCGTCTCAGTTATGTTTGATCTGTCTAAAGCATTTGACAGTATAGACCTAGCAATCGTCAGAGCTAAACTTTATTACTTGGGTATTAGAGGAAGTATGTTGGATTGGATAGAATCTTACTTGCAAAATCGATCGCTACTCGTAAAGATGGGCAGTAATTTGTCAAACAGTTACAATATTCCGTTAGGAGTTCCTCAGGGATCAGTAATAGGCCCACTAATTTTTTTATTATACATTAACGACTTGCCTTGTCATATAAGTGGAAGAGTTGTCATTTTCGCTGATGACACTACTGTTACTGTATCAGGAAAGACCACTGAGGAACTCTTGGAAACAGTTCACATCACGTTGGAAGAGATGGATATCTGGTGCAAAAAAAACCGACTTGTTTTGAATATTGAAAAAACGGAGTACATAAACTTTTATTCTAGATCCAAGCCGCAGAACCTGGTTTTACCAAATGTACCGTTTTCCGAATGTGTGAAGCTTCTTGGAACCCATCTAGATTCTAACCTAAAATTCGGTTCACATATGTGTGTTCTCAATTGAATAAGGCCTTTTATATGATATTGCAGATAAAATCTGTTCTCAATAGGGAGGGACTCCTCAACATGTATTACGCATTCGCCTATAGTCATTTAGCCTATATAACACGGCATCTTGGGGAGCAGCATGTGACTGGACCAGAGTTTTTTGTGCTCAAAAGCGTATAATACGGTTAATCTTCAACTTAGATTATGGGCAAAGTTGCAAAAATTGTTTCACCTTGAATAAAATTTTGACTTTTCCATGTATTTATATTTTGAAGTGTGTCACTTCAGTCAAAAGTGTTCAGGAGGAATTTGAGCAAACAATTAGTAAAAGAAATAATAAACTGATAGTACCAACCCATCATTCGTCATTATATGAAAAATCACCGCACTATGCGGCAATTACTCTTTTCAATTCACTTCCGAAACCATTACAAATGTTGAGAACTTACGAGGCTTTTAAAAATGGAGTAAAGCGGTACTTGGTGGCAGAAGGATTTTATAGTGTGAAAGATTTCATGAAAACATGATTTGCTCGAGTATACATATCGCATTCTGTACTCAAAATATATTTCTTTGTGACGTAAATTCTTTCAAAAATATTTTAAATTGTTTGTCATGTTTTCCTTATAGGCTTTAATTCATGTTTTTACAAACTGACTCACTTTTGTTTTACTTGTTTATATTGAGTCAATGTAATATTTCTTGTATGACGTACCCATGTACCTTGTATGTTAAAGGGTGAAAATAAATGACTATGACTATGACTAATGCTCCTGTGGAAAGATGGTTTGGTACCGTTAAGAACATACTTGCTGTAGGCGTAATGCGTCAAAAATGCAGTAGATTGATTAGGAAAATTAGGAAGTACATTTTGTATGCTTGTAAAGAGTCTGCTCTGAACATTCCCAAATCAAGATGTTGTAAAGTTTCGATTAAAAAAGAGCACGACCAAGGCCTTGCTTCACAAGAGCTATGAAAAAAAAAGAAAAGGTTTTTCATAATTTTGTGGGAACATCTCACAAGCTCTGAAGAATTCTCATTCATTATTGCCTGACGAACGTGGGTGCACAGATCCAAATTTATGCATTTACTGATTTGATTATATGTGAAAGATGCAACGGATGGGTAAACTGAGTGTGTATCGAAGATTTGAAAAACTGTGTTGATTTTGTGTAAATTTTGTGAAATTTCAATACAAGATGGTGAAGTTCAAGACATTCCACTGGACATGAATAAGCACCTCTCACATACCAACAAGACATGACTTCAAACGATCTCGCTATTTATATTTCAACAAAAATTATAAAAAATCCGAATCTGAACTAACTGAGATTGGGAGGGCAACTACAGATCAAAGACTCTCCGATTTGTGGTTTGAGGAAAGACGCAAACGTGTAACTGCATCCAAATTTGGTAGGGTTTTTAAGAGCAGAGACCACACAAGTTCGGTCAATTTTTTCAACAAAATGACCTCTAATTTCAAAAATGATGCCATCCAACATGGAATTGATAATGAAAAAATCGCTATTGCTATTTATGAAGAAGAAACTTGTATGAAGTGTGACATATCTGGTTTAAGAGTTCATAGACAATATCAATTTATTGCAGGATCTCCTGATGGGTTTGTTTCAAGTGATGGCTTAGTTGAAGTTAAATGTCCGTATTCTCAAATGAATTCAAATCATGATAAATGATACAGCATGCTCCGAGGGGTTGTTAAAATTTTGGGATGAAAAAACGGGAACCATTTCAAAAACCCATTCATATTATTATCAAATTCAAGGTCTTGTTGAAATTGCGAATAGAGATTGGTGTGATCTCATTATTTGGACTTATCTGGGAATAAAGATTGAACGCGTTTTGAGCGATAAATATTCTAATAAGAACGCTTTGACAAGAGACTCTCAAAACTTGCTTGTAATAAGAAGCCATATGTACCTGAATATAAGTACTAAAAATATGTATATTTAGTACCAAAAATATTTGTATTGAGTACCAAAAATATTTGCATTTGTAAGAAGTCATGTACACCTAAATATAAGTACCAAAAATATTTGTATTTGTTGAAGACATGTGCAACTAAATATAAGTACCAAACATTTTTGTATTGCAAATCGTTGAATAAAGAAGTTGAATTATCTTTCTACATTACTGCAAAAATACTTTTTTCAACGGTATAATTCCACTTTATTGGACTGTTGCAATTCCTATCCCAGTGCGTCCGCACATGTGGACATATTTGTTTTTATCACTACGCCCAAATTTCCAAGTTCGCCATTCTTCTAATTCATTTATCATTCATCAATGTCATAAATTTATTATGCCCCATCATTTCTCGTGATTCTTTATAATTTCTTTTTATTTATTATATTATTATATAATTCACGATAATTTTTCATAGTATCCAATAGTATTTTATGATTTTCCTTCCATTTCCAATAAAATATAGCTGCGCGTGAGACGGGACTTTAGTTTGTTGCGCCGAGTACTTGACAACCATTTCGAAAGAGCAACTCGTGCGACGTTGCTACATAGTCCGGCTCGGTACTGCGGCGAGTGCGATAATGTAAACTTCTCTGTCTCATAGTTCAATAACTAGAAGGTGAAATGCATTCAAACTTCGCACGAAATTTTCAATCTTAGGTAAGTTTGATACAATCGGTTTTTTGCGCATGTCTATAAATTCGTTCTTTACTAAAAACGCAATTTTGCGTCAAATTTTCCGATTTCCCATAAGAGCCCATGCAAATGTTGAATTCATTATCTCGGTAACGAAAAGGTCATTCTCGCTCAAATTTCGCAAAAATGCGTGTTATCACTGAATTCAACAGTTATATGTATTTCAGCCTTTTCTATAAATTTCGACCAAATGAAGGTACTAAATACTGCCGCTTTATTTTTTCAAAGTTCATAAAATGTTCCTTGGAAGAGCATGTTATCTCATCCACAGATTATTTTATTTGTACACAGTGGCGTGCCCAAGGGGGGATTTTTGGGGTTTGAACCCCCCCCCCCCCAAGACCCGACCGATACAATACCACTTCTCAGATCTGGAAGCGTCGTTTCCTATCGGTAGTTATCGTGGTTTCGCGAGCCGTCGGCGTCGAAGCGTTGTCCTATAGTCTATTCGTTCCCGATTCGTCCCATAGTCCCATGTCCCAATACTCCCAATCGACTTCTCAGCTTCAAACGTGCTACAGTTCAGCAGTCAATCGCATCACATTGTTAGTTGTGTAGTTGTTCTTTCGCGGTGTATACTACGAGTAAGTGTGTAAGAAGACGTTGAAGGGCTTGTAGGTAGGTGTTAAATTAGTTAATTGCTATAGTTGTAGTATTACACATATCTTACCTTTATTCATTCCATTAAAGTAGCAAAAAACAAATGTTATTTTGGAAGTAAATGATTACAGTGTTAATTCATATAATTTTTTGTTTTCAGAATATATTTTTCGGAATATGAGTTCCAGTAAGAAGAGACTAGCCACTCTCGATTCATTTTTAGTGAAAAAACAAAAGACTATCGTGGAACCTCAACCTTCTACCTCTGAAGTGAGCGACCAAGAAACCCATTATTATGATAATAATGAAACCACATCTGAAAGTGACGAAAGTGTACATATCCACGAAAATGATATCTCAAATTACGTCAGCAATATAAATTCAAAAAATTTGAACTAGTTATTACAAGGCATATGGTATCCAGACGAAAATTTCAAATTTCCGTGTACTGGACCAAGAAATTTAAAATTCCAATATTGCTGGTTCAATCGATGGAGATGGCTAACATACTCTAAGAGGGAAGATGGCGCTTATTGTAAGTTTTGCGTAATCTATGCTGGAAATACAGCAGGCACTGGAAAACATCAAATTCTTGGAAAGCTAGTGAAAAAAATGTTCAACAACTGGAAACACGTTGTTGAAGTTTTCAAACAGCATGAGGCAAGTGAGTACCATAAATTCAGCGTCATTAAAGCAGGGAATATAAGCCTAATAGAAGAAAAAAGACAACAACCCATCAGCCTTCAAATTGATTTAGCTACACAAAAAAAAATTGAAGAAAACAGGAAGAAACGTGTGCCCATATAATAGACACTATAATTCTTTGCGGGCGTCAATGCCTTTCTCTAAGAGGACATCGAGATTCCGGACCGATTGAATCTGCTGATGATCCTATAGAAAATGACGGGAACTTCAGAGCGATTTTGAGATCCAAAGTTAGATCTGGACATGAAGTGCTCAAAAATCATTTAGAGACCATGTCAAAAACGGCTACATATTTGAGTGCAAAAACACAGAATGAAATCATTAATGCTTGTGGTGCCCTTATAACCAAAAAAATTGTTAAAAAACTTGACCAAACCAAGTATTTCCAGTTTCAGCCGACGAAGCGACCGACATTTCAGGTACCGAACAATTTTCTCTATGTTTGCGGTTTCTCAATGAGGATACTATGAAAATTGAGGAACACTTTGTCAAGTTTATTCCGGTAACGAGTATGACCGGTGAGAACTTGAGTAAAGTTCTTATAACTGCCTTGAAAGACCTTGAAATTGATTGCAACTTCATGGTTGGACAAGGTTATGATGGTGCCTCTGCTATGAGCGGAGAATTGCATGGTGTTCAAGCGTACATTCGTGCACAGTGCAAATCAGCATTGTATGTTCATTGTGCTGCACATTCTTTGAATTTAGCAGTATCAGATGCTTGCAATGTTTCTCTAGTACGAAATTGCATGGGAACTTTGGCGAAAGTATGTAATTTCTTCAGAACTCCTAGAAGACAGAATGTCTTTACAACGGAAATCGAAAAATCTAGTACAGATACGAAAAAACAGAAATTAAAACAACTCTGTAACACTCGGTGGATTGAACGGCATGATTCCATATTGACTTTTCTAGAATTGCAGAACATAACCATCAGTTCTTTAAGAGAAATACAAGACTGGACTGATAAAGATGCCTCTACTGATGCCTTTACTTTAATTAAATGTATTCTCACAGGAGAATTTCAAATTACGCTGCATGTTCTTGCGAAAGTATTTTCTATTACTCCACCTCTATGTAGAATTCTACAAACAATAAATAATATAGACTTGGGCAATGCAATTTCTCTAGCAAAGAGTGTCCGCTCTACGTTGAGCAACATCCGACAAAATGCGGAAGATGAATTCAAACAAATCTTTTATAATGTAAATTCATTATGCGAAAATTATAATGTGGAAATAACAGTGCCTCGCACTACATCCAAGCAGACACATAGAGAAAATATGCCATTTACAACTCCCGAAGAGTATTATAGGCGAGGAATCTTTATTCCATTTTTAGACGCATTTATTTCACATCTAGATGATCGATTTTTGAAACATGAGGATATTTTAACTAGTTTTGATGTACTACTCCCAAAAGAATCAAAAGATGAAATAAAAGTAGACATCGGTAAATTGAATAAGTTGTATACACTTTTTAGAAGTTCAAAGTTTTGATATTGTTCTGGGAGAAGTCACACTACGGTACAGCATTTTGAAAGATATTGAAAATAAACCAAAAAATGTTATGGATGCACTGATTTTCCTCAAACAAAGGAATCGTGAGTTATTCCCCAATCTCTACACCCTTTTGAAAATCTTCGTCACTATATCAGTGACAACCTCTTCAAATGAGAGGACATTTTCCACTATGAGGCGGCTCAAAACCTACCTCAGGAATACTATGAAAGAACAAAGGCTCAATGGACTTGCTCTTCTGAATATTCATCGGGAAATTGCCATAAGTGTTGAAGAGGTCATAGATTTTTCAAGCAAATCAAAGAAGCGAAAATTAGATTTTTGTCTATAATGTTTTACTTAATATTATTGTTTGTGCTCGTTTTTGTTTAATTAGTATGATATTTTTATATGGATTTTTTTGTTGTTACTAAAGACATTTTTTGTTTTATATTTATCGTTCAATTTATTTTTATGTTGCTAGCAGCTGTGAGCCTGTAATCTGGGTGTTTTCAAAATAAAATGTTTTTTTTCTATTACACTATTGAGTTATTGATCGAAATGAAAACCCCCCAGAAAAAAATCTTGGGCACGCCGCTGTTTGTACATAATTTCGTTTTTATTTTCTCAGAGTTTATATTCAGTTATATTCATCAATATATTTTAATTGAAGTGTTCGTTTCTCAGTTTCAGGTGATGCTGTAGGTTTTTCTGGGTTTTCCTATGGCAAAATTTGTGATAATGTCGTTAGCTGGATGTATTTCAGTCCAGTATTTGGAATACATGAGAAGAGAAAATGTTCAGATATTGTCATCATAAACGTATTTCGAAATGTACAGTTTCTAAACCAAGGATTTTTTATAATTTTTGTTTTTCTTATAGCTGGCCCATCAAGATCCTGTCGCGTAGGACCCAGAAGCAAGAATTTCACTGAGAACGTTGATAATGGTAAATTATTATGCTAATTGAAAACCCAAAGATTTGAAAAACTTTTTTATTGCAGGACTATTCAACTGATTCCGAAGATGAACCTTATCAACCAGACTCTGAGGGTGATGAATTGATTCCTGATAACTTGTCTGAGGACTCTTCGGACACAGATGAATGCCAAACCAGGGATGATTAAAAACATGTTTTTCTCAAAAAAAAACAAAACATGCTGTTTTTTCTTATGTTTAAAACACCCTGCGAAAAAAAACATGTTCATAACAGTTTCAAACACGAAAAAAGCGCGAAGGCAGATACCTCTACAGACACGTTAGAGAAGCATGTATGTACCTTTTTTTGATTTGGCTAACGTACACCAGAGGTCAGTACTAATCAACTGAGTCTGGGTACTCCCCTAATTCGCTAGCAGATGGAATACTTCATATGAGGTTAGTTCTGGGTTAGTTCAACAGCAACTGCCAGTATTACTTTGTGTGTGTCGCTTAAATTTTGTGGAAAATGGAAATAACTGGACGAATAAAGGATGATGTTTGGAATTACTCCATTTTATCCACTGGAACCAGTACCAGTAAAACAGCAAGAGTTCAGTGCAAGAAATGCAAAAAGGAACTTGTTGCCTTAGTAGCACGGATGCAAAAACATGTAAGAGGGTGTAGGAAAAATGCAAGAGGAACAGAAATACCCAGCAACATACTTTCTTCTGATTCTGAAACGATCAACTAAAAATTGTTCTTGTTCTAAAATTGTTCGTTTCCGTTAACCAGCTGACGAACGTCAACCCTCAGAAGTCGAAACTTGGATCAACGAGGCCTTACCTTTTAACGTGCGATTACCCAGCACGGTGGCTCGGCGAGGATTCGAACCCCGGCCTTCCGCTTGATAGGCAGATATGCTAACCACTACACTACCGAGACTCCGATAATCAAATTGAAAATAGCAGTGATCTATGCGTCGATTTAGGTAAGTGATGAGAATATTTTTATTCAAATTGAATCTGCTTTTGTTTTTCACGTGGTATGCATGTACTGTTTATGTAAAGCTGTGCAACGTAATTGATTTAGGAAACGTTTAAACAATAAGGATATGATTAAAGATAAAACATGACTTTTTTATTTGAAAGTTGCTTTAGTTCCCCCTATATGAATTTTTTTCGTTTATCTTAATCATTAATAAATAAAAAATTTATTTCAGGCAGCACACAATCAGAAGCAAGCACTAGTTCAATTTCATTTGAACCTTCCTCATCCACAGCAAAGAATACTTCCGTGTTGGGTACGGATCCCCAAAACTCCAAGAAGAGAAGAAAATTTAATTCATTTGTAGTAAGGCCGGCCACTCACGTACAGTTTTAACTGTCAGTTTGAACTGTGCAGTTATAACTGTCAGTTACAACGGTACGTGTGTGGCTATTTTAGTCACAGTTCAACTCCAATTTTTCAACTGTACAGTTTAACTGAGAGAAATGAAATTATTCATATTTTTAACTGAAATGACAAACTGAACTGAGTGTGTGTGGCGGTTTGAACTGGCATATTCCACACTTGTCAGTTTAGTTAGTGTCGACAGCCTGTGCATCAACATGTCGCGTAAACAAAACCAAGTTATGGTTGACTTTATCGAACTATATAGATCGGAACCTTGCTTATGGCAAGTTAAATCTGCTGATTACCATGATCGTGCAAAAAAGGATGCAGCATACAATAAATTGGCAAAGAAGTTGGAGGAATTGGAACCTGGTGCCACAAAACAAACTGTTGTTGCCAAAATAAACAGCCTGAGGTCAGCGTTTCGCAAAGAGCGAAAGAAAGTTGAGGCAACAAAGAAGTCTGGAACATCTGCAGACAGCATTTACAAACCGGTGCTTTGGTACTATGACCTGTTTGATTTTCTACATGATCAAGACACCCCAAGAGCGTCAACTTCAAATCTGGACAGTGAAAGTGAAGAGGTAAGAAAAACACGATATCATTATTGTGCATAAGGTATTTATTTGTTTTTTAATATGTGGTTATCTTGCCATGGGAGTTTGCCATCATTCATGAAATAGGTCATGAAATTATTTCTGATTTTTTTTGCCTCATTACCAATATTTCCAGCACGACGATTAAGTGGAATCATGTTCGATTGAGAACTATCGCAACCGATAGAAATAATAGACCCGTCATGACTATTTTCTTGATACATACAGGTTGCAGGGGCGTATGTACTAGATTGATGTTCAATCAAAAAGTTATGTAAAGCACAAGCAGCCATCACTACCTTCTCTACATTCCGTGGTTCTAAATTAATTGCGGACTGAAAGATACGAAACCGTGCGGCAAGTATCCCAAAAGCGTTTTCGACAGTGTGCCTTGCTCGAGATAATCGATAGTTAAAAATCTCTTTTTCGGCGGAATCTGTGAGTCCTTGCCGAAATGGCTTCAAAATATCCGTTCTGAGAGGAAACGCATCGTCCGCAACGAAGACATACGGAACATTCTTGAAATTGTCGGTAACATCGTCAGGCTGGGGAATATTTAAACTCTCGTTCACCAGTCTTTCAAAAAAAGATGTGTTCTGAAGAACACCTCCATCGGAAATTCGTCCATTTGTTCCAAAATCCACCATTATGAATCGGTATTTTGCGTCAACTATTGCTAGAAGTACCATACTATGTTTGCCTTTGTAGTTATAGTAATAAGATCCAGAGTTAGCAGGTGGAATTATATCAATGTGTTTGCCATCCATGGCACCGATGCAGTGTGGGAAATGCCATCTGTCTGCAAACAAAGTTGCAATCTCCTGCCATGTTTCTTCTGACTTAGGACACTGAAACAAGCAGGACACAATAAATTTAATGTTAAAATAGGTGCGTTTTGAGTTTTTTAGTATTGTAACAATATCGTATTATTTTTTAGGAATCGACTGACACTCCACGTCCAGTTGAACAAGCAGTAAACGATGATGTTGATGGCGCTACATCAGCAACTGAGAATGTTCCAGCAAAACAACAAAGGCCACCACTTTCAAGGCCTGGTTTGAATAAAAAAAAAAGCTGAATGATGAACTGTCAACAGAAGTGCTGACTACAGTGCGTGACCACTTCAAAGCACCTAGGGAACAATCTGACCGGTATGATCTGCTAGGAAAAACAGTTGCTGTGCGATTGAGAAGTCTAGGAAAACGTCAGGCACTCATTGCGGAAAAAAAAATACTAGACGTGCTATTTGAGACTGAAATGGATTCTCTAATGCCATCGCCAATGGATCATTACAGTTTATCAGGACGGCAACTGCCTAATACCACTCAGACACCGTCAACGGTTATAGGTGCGTCATTCAGAGAAACTCAGAACAACAGAAGTGGTCAATCCCTATACTCTCACAACTCAGCATCCTCTTATATTAATAATTGTACTCCAAGTACCGCACCGTCACCGTCCAGAGAGACACCTAGCTCATTAACAGCAATTCATTATTCTGAGAACAACTCAGCACCTTCTTATTTAAATAATATGAGTCCAAGTCCTACACTGTCAGAAAGTCATTATTCTCAGAACAGCTCAACATCCTCTTATTTTTCTTCTTTCCGTGATGTATGAAGGAATTAGGCACAAACCATTATTTAACTTTGAATTCTAATTTTAAGTCAATTCTTTGATTCAATTCGATTCCTTTGTACAAATAAAAGCAGTTTTCTAGTAACACATGTTTTAATTATTCTTTCAGAAATTATAAATGAACAAATCTGTACATACCTGCATATACTCCCTCAACACTTTGTAAAGGGCTGCACATGTGTCTGGGATAATTTGTCCGAGTGCTTGAGGAGATATTCTTGTAGAAAATTTCAGACACTCATACGAACGTCCTGTTGCTAAAAATCTCAAGGTTGCAGTCAATCTTTCGTGTGGATATATTGCTTTTCTCATGACTGTATCTTGCTTCTTAATCCAAGGAGAAACCAAGGAAAGTAATTTTTGGTACACTGTTTCAGTCATGCGTAAATAATTGAGAAAATCTAATGGCTCTTCCCGTAATTCTTTTAATAAATTTATGTGGGAAGACGCATTTCGTTTTTGTAGCCACTTCTTGCACCACTGTTTACGCTTTTTCTTTTTTCTTTTTTGTAATAACATTGCACACAGTAAACCGACCGCGGCCATATCGTCGTCCCCGTTTGAATCCATGGAGAAAACTGAAGGAATGCACAATTGAACTGCACGTCTGTGTACATATCAGTTCACAGTTAACACTGTCAGTTTTAACTGCACAGTTCAAACTGACAGTTAAAACTGTACGTGAGTGGCCGGCCTAACAACCACAGTTAACGAAAAGGAGAAACTAGGCATTCAATTTGCAAAGTTCGTGTTTGCGACAAATTTTCCCTTTGAAATTGTTGAGCATTCGGAATTTAGGAAGATGATTGATTGCTTGCGCCCTGGGATACCAACCAAACAGGTTCCAGATCGGTGCATAATTGTTAGATGAAGTGTATGATTCCACTAAATCCGAAATTCAGAATGACTTAGGGCAAGTTGTTCAATACGAGATTAATCTCCTTGTTAGCTAATTCAGGTTTGCAATCCAATCCAAGATTAGCATTAGGATATGTTGTTCAATGTGATTTTAATCTCTTGTTTTCTAAACCATAGTTATATTGGGTTGGTAATGGAAAAATCAAGATAAGAAGAAGATTACTGAATTTTAATATAAATAGATGACATGAGAATGTAATATGTAACTTTAATGTCTCATATTATTGCTGTTTGTAATTTGTGGGTTCGATTGTTATTGATTGAAAAATTTGAAATGGATTCGTCATATTCATTCAAAAAGACAAGGACAGAAAATTTCAAACCTGACGAGGAAAGCATTTTAGTTTCGTTGGTGAAGAAATATGAAGATATAGTGGAATCGAAGAAAACAGATGCTATCACAAATTCCGAGAAATTAAAAACATGGCAAACCATAGCTGAAGAATACGCGAATATTTGTGGTGATTGTAAATCTGTTACGACCCTAAGAACAAAATCTTATATTCTAAAGAAAACAACCAAGAAGAAATTTGCAGAAGAAAAAAAATCACCGATACAGAAAACGAAATAAGGAATATATTAGGAGATACTTTAACAGGAAGCACATCAAAATATGATGATGACCATGATTATGGGTATCAGCATTGGCCAGAAGAAAGAGAAAATGATATTTAGCTGGTAGTGTGTATGTCCCTAGATAAACTTGGATTAAACATGGACGAATGACCATGCTTACTCCAAGTTTAACATTGAACCTCCGTTAAATAGCTTGGTGCAACTACCCATAAATAGAATATGTGTTCAGATGGGAATTGAGAAAAAGTGGACTTCGGTGAACCCATCCATTTATTTTCTTAATTGATAACCACCTAGTCAATAAGATGGATTCTTAATAATGAGGCAAATATTTTCAGTTCAACTGTGGCAGCTGCACTGAACAGTTACATTTCTTTCGGTCTGATGAATCCACAAGCAATACACAGAAAAGATGCCGATATAATAATGAAATCAAATTATTGGCCCTCACTATATATTTTTTAGCTCCAAAAGTGTACAATTCTATGAAAAAAATATTTCGATTCCTTCTAAAAGTACCTTGTTTCAATAATTTTGTCTTTGTTGCTCT
Source organism: Zygogramma bicolorata (assembly GCA_032362365.1). Taxonomy (NCBI): domain Eukaryota; kingdom Metazoa; phylum Arthropoda; class Insecta; order Coleoptera; family Chrysomelidae; genus Zygogramma; species Zygogramma bicolorata. Next base: position 286,140 of record JAVJAQ010002094.1, read on the forward strand.
TGAAACCAAAGTTACGTGGCTCGGTGCAGACAATAGAAATTGGATCCTATGCATTGATAAAATGTCTCTGAAGACCAATCTTTTTTATAATATTGGCAAGGATGAAATACTTGGTTTCCATGAATGTTGTCAAAAACGGTACATTCCTGCCATAGAAGTATTAGTTGTGATGGCCAGGGGTATAAATCATAAGTGGAAGCAGCAGTTGAGATATTTCTTTGTGAATAATGCGTGTTCTGTCGAAGATTTGCAGATAATAGTTGCTAAATATATACGACGACTGCAAAAGATAGGTTCGAATGTCATGGTTGTCATTTTTTCAGATGATGGTGAAAACTTCCATAAGTTCACCAGAGTATCTGGAATAACACCGGACCACCCATATTTCACTGTCTGCAATAAAGATATATTTTATATGGTGGATGTTCCACATCTAGTAAAGTCCACAAGAAATAACTTTTTTAATCTTAAATTTCAATTCGGTGGAAATGAGACCTCGAAAAAATATTTAGAACAATTTTATGAATTCGATGTAAAACAGAAATTCCGATTAGCTCCCAAATTAACAAATGACCACATAAATCCTCATAATTTCAAGAAAAGGTAAGTCAAACTTGCCATCCAAATTTTTAGTTCAACTGTGGCAGCTGCACTGAACAGTTACATTTCTTTCGGTTTGATGAATCCACAAGCAATACACAGAATATATTTCATTGAAAAAATGGATAAATTGTTCGACATATCTAACTCTAGCAGAAATATGGGTGAAAAAAAAAATTTACAAACCATACATAGGAAGTGAAGAAGAAAGAACTATTCAAATCAATGAGGGTCCTAGATGAAGAGGGCAAAAATTATAATCAAGCGAATTAAATTTGTGAAAGTCTGGCAGATATCGATATCAGCTCTTTTGGGTCTGTGGTCAGTTTAGAAAAATGAAGGAATATCAAAAGTTTTCACAAGAACATTCAACCAAGATTGTTTGGAACACTTTTTTGGAACGTTGAGTGGAAATTGCCGGAATCCTACTTGTATTCGATTTCAAATAAGTTTTAAAGAACAATTTGCTCTGAGTTTTTTTGAACAAAGTGAAGGAACTAATTGTATCGAAGATTTCGAAATACTGATCACGCCTAAACCTGAAACTTTGAAAGAGTATGAGGTATTAGTGCCAAATACAATTAATCAATACATTTCCTCAGATACTAATGATTACAGAAATCTATAGTTACCTGAACAAAACTCTTTCACTTACATAAGTGGCTATTTTATAAAAAGATGTCTGAAAAAACACAAATGTGACATTTGCAATAAGTACACTGAAGGAATTGTTGAGTGCAGAAACTTTGTATACCCAATTAAGAGCATATCAAATGCACAAAATGATACTTTTGGAAAAGTCAAAATAAAAAATTCATTGACTATTTTTTGGACATTCTGGAGACTATTTTTAGTGGAAACTTTCCCAAAAGTGTCGATTGAAATTGCAGTTGGGAATGCATAAAAAATAAACTCCCAGAAGTGCGTTTTTCTCATCCTTGCTTGCATTTTCCATGTGACTTTTTATTATCATTATGTGTGAGGGTAAGACTTTATTAATCAATAGAATTCATAAATCGTTGTTTCACAACAAGATCCTCTGGTAGGGACCGTATAGTGGGGAGAAATGTCAATATCAGGGGGGTTATAAAAAATTGAACTTCTGGACACCAACATCAAAGGTACCAACGCTTAGTCGGACTATTGTATCTAGTATACTGTGACTCAGTCAACAAACGAAACATATTATTGCATATTGCCGTCGTAACTCGTAACAGTGAAACTCAACTTTATTTACTCAACTATATTTACTACATTTACTATTATTCTATTGAGTATTGGATAATTTTCGCGAAATAATCAATATTATCATTATAACAATTCTTTCAGGTGAGTGTTTCGAAATTCGGTCTTTCAGGAAGGTTTTCCATATGGGAAATTCTGACAAACCAACAAATCACAAATATAACTTTTACCCAAATAAACATTGTCAGAATAATCTCGCATTCTATTCAAGATTTCAAAAAGTTCATTTTATTTTATTTTCAGCATTCTGATCCATTCAACCGAACAGTTATGGAAATGGATAGTAACAGTGAGGAAGAATTAGATAATACAACCCACTTAAAGAAGTAATATGCATTATGAACAAAAATATTCCCACTTGTGGAAAAAAAATAAGCTCACAGAAAACAACAAAGGAGAGTATTATTTCCATTCCATTGCAATGCTTGTAAGTGTGATTTGAAATGTGGTTGAGGTAGAAGGGTCTTGATGAAGCATGCTGATAGTACTGAACAAGAATAGTGTTGAAGGTGGGTGTGGAGAATGTTTTTTAATTAATAATTTGTCTATCTGAAGCGAAGTAGAAGCTTATCAAAAAGATATAATATGCAATAGTATTTTTTTAACATTGTAAGAAAGAACTAGGTGGAGAAAATATTCCTTTATTGTTGTGATTAGTAATGTACGTGATGTGAAGGACTATGGTTTCATTTTCACTGTTTGGGGGTTATTTTTTTCACAGCAAGCCTACATGGCAAATAAATGGGCAGTCATACCATGCAGTCATTTTTACTTTCAGGTGCAGTTCATCAACCTACTATCACCTCATTGTTGCCTGAATCTGCACAAAAGTCATTTGCAGATAAAGTAAAGTGCAGAAATAATGGCATGGTTCATAGCAGAGCACAATGTTCCGTTCAGTTTGGCAGACAATCTAAAAGATCTGATACAATCAGTCGCCCCAGATTCCAAAATTACAACAGAATTGACATTTGGAAGAACAAAGGCATATACTATCGTAACAAATTATATTGAAGATAGATGATTTTTATTCATTTTTTTTATTCATTATGTTAGATTCTTTATATTTCAGACTGGAAAATTGTATAAAAGCTGGCAATGACAAAAAAAAAAAATCATTCTAGGAGTTGATAACGGAATGTGGTATGATTTAAAAAGAAATATAAATCAAGGTCCCAGCAGACACTGCAATGACCCTGATACAGGTTCATCAAGATTGAAATGGTCAAAGTTCCCAACTCTGGTGATTCCACAGTATTTTAACAAGGGACATATTTATACATATATCATAGATGAACATGTAAGTAATGCAGATCCATCGATAGAGGAAAGTACCCCAGATGATATCACTACAACTGTAAAACGTTTTAGAAGAGGGAGCGCCAATATGTTGACAGTGACCATATAAGAGAGGTATTTGATGCCAAAAACAATAATCATTACTTTGTAAAATGCAAGCGTCAAGCATCTTTCAAGAAACTGATCAAATATTATGTGGAGGTCATTTTAAACGGTTCTGGTGCAGTAATTAAAGGAGTTTGTACATGCAAGTAGTCTGCTCTGGGAAAGTGTGTCCATGTTACAGCCTTGCTTTTTTTCATTTGGGAATATATAAAGAAATTGGCAATATTCCTGTAGCTTGTACAAGTAAGCTCAAACATAAGAAATCCAGGATCTGTTTCCAAAACCAAATATCCTATTAGAAGATAAATATAATCCTTCTAAAAGATCATCTTTTGATCCACGTCCAGAGAATTATAAATGGAGTTTTGATACCAACAAACTCTTGAGTGCTATGCAAATTGCTGGCAGGGATACAAATTTAGAATCCATATGGAGAATAACATATGAAGACTTCCAATATTCCATGGATGATCTGCGTCTTCAAATTTTTTTTTGATTTTTCTGAAAAATATGAAAGAAACGATTAATTGATTTCCAGCTTCCATCACTTAAATTCAAGGAACTATTCAAGGATCTGAAAACTAGTTGGGATGGAGGACATATTTTAATACATCATCAAATTTAAAAATAGTCACTTCCATTAAATCTTATGAAGCAAAAATTTTTTTTATTGAAGAACCATTGGCAGTGCACAAAGAGAGTCGAGACAGAGGCCATGAGGGCTTATTGGTCCACAGACATAAATTTCCATTGTTCCCGAATATCTGAAATCATGACGGTGAAAAGATTTCTGAAAATAATACGTCATATCCATGTGAATAATAATGAAGCTATGCCCAAGAGAGGTCAACTATGATTCGACACTCTACAAATTGAGGCCTATGTTAGACAGATAGACTTTCAGAGAAATTCATGAATTCTTACAGTCCGGTCAAGCACTTGCAGTAGATGAAAGCATGATTGCAGTCAAGGGCAGAACAAGTCTGAAACAGAAGTATATATGCCGAAGAAGCCCATCAAGTGAGGAATAAAAGTGTGGGCCTTAGCTTGCTCCAAGACAGGTTACTGAACTTTTCAGTATATGAAGGAAAAAAGGTAGTGACGAAGATGGATTGCTAGTCAAAAAATAGTTTCAGAGTTGACTCAGAGTAAATTCCATACAGTATATTTTGACAAATTCTTTACCAGTTTTACCTTACGAAACTTTTGGATCGAAGAATATATGGTTGCAGAACAATGAGGACAAACCGTAAACATTTTCCGAAAGAGGGCCTCAAATATGGGTATTTCCCATATTTCAGTTAGCAAATGGAAGGATAGAGGAAAAGCATCTCTAGTACTTTCTAGAACTTTTCACACTACTAATTATATCTGGAAAAATATTGTATCACAGAAGGACAAGCAAGTTAAGGAAATAGGGGCTTGGACCTACAAATAAAGGTCCTGGAAGTGTGGCAGTCAAAGCATACAAAAATGTCAAAAATCTCACTTTCAGATTTAGTTTCAACATTCATTCCAGTAATTCTGCGAGAACTTGAATTGCTAATGCCGAAAAAAACTAAAAAAATCATAAAACAAAAAAACTATCAAATAATATTAACTGGATCGATCCAGGTTGTCTATTTTACTGATTTTACTAATTCTGAAGTTGAACCCACAGAATGTGAGCGTTTTCTGAAAATGATCTTGGAATTTTATATTGAACTAGATACTAATATTAAGCGAAGATTTATATTTGATGATCATATTTATGACATTCTACCTATAGTGGAGCCGAGTGCTGCCTAATTCTTCGAACGTAAGTCTATCAAGTTTATAATCATAGATTCTCAGTATTGAGAGAACACATAACTGATTTACAGCCACTTGAAAATGATTGGCGGGAACATGCCCTATTAGATTTCAAAAATTTGGATTTATGGTCAAATTAACGTATTGGAGCCAAATTTTCAATCTGAAAAATGCTCAGATGAAGAAATGTTTCCGAATTTGAAAAAAATGAATGTTAGAATTTGGACGGAAAAATAACAATTTGTACATACAATATTATTATTTTGAGCTGGGTATTTGTTTTTGTATTTCATTCATTTGTTATTTCAATTTTGATCAATATATTTCAGTTTTGGTACAAGTATGAAATGAGAAATTCAGTTCCTATGTTTTGGTAGTTTCAGTTATACCTACAATTGAAATGTTTTTAATTTTATTTTTATATCTGAAATAATAATTCGTAGGTATGTTCAAAATTCATATTCTGACATTACTACAATGCTACAGAAATGAAAAAATTGCTGGATGAAATACGTGCCTGACTGGGCTTGCGTGTTGTGGCGTTGACTGCGGACTATCGTGCTGTTAGAGGCATTGAATTGTGGTCTTGAGACAAACCGCTGTTGGATTTTACCAAAGAACTGTTCGTGAGCGGCTAGTGGTCTTGAAAATGGGCAATCAGAAAGCAGGTCCTAGTGGTATAAAAAGGGCAAGATACGATGAGAGGTGAAAAAATGCTGATTAGTGTAGAATTAGAGAGTCTTGCGAACAACATAGACGATGAACAATTTTCGGATATTGACATTGAAGATGACCTCGATGATTGCGATTATTCTGAAATGGACTCTGACGATGAACCGCTGGCAAATCTAGTTACTACCACTGCGCCTTCAATTATTTATAATGAGCCTTTGGTTTAGAATGATGATACAACATGCATCAAAAAGTTTCCCTTCACTAAAGCTCAGGAGTTTTTACTGTAACCCCAAGGGAATGATCCTATCGATTACTTCAATCTGATATTTGATGAAATCGTTGAACAGACCAATATATATGCATCAGAACTACTTTGCCTGGAAGGTAAAACTGAACAATCTTGAATTACAAAATGGCGAGATGTTACACTACCTGAACTCAAATTATTTTTGGGACTTCTGTTACACACTGGCACAATACCATTGAGTAGATTACAGGACTATTGAAAAACGATTACCTTTTCGATATTTCATGCTTTTCTGAACATATGAGTCGAAATAGGTTTCTTTCAATTCTGAGATATTTGCATTTCGCAAAAAATCCCGAGGAGGAGAAACAAGCTATTCAAGATTGCCTTTACGAAATAAGACCCCTTCTTGATCTCTTCACCAAAAAAATGCATTCAGTATTTTAGCCTGGTCGAGAGCTCAGTCTTGATGAATCGATGGTGTTGTGGCGTGGACGACTAGTTTTTAGGCAATATATTGAAAACAAAAAACACAAATACGGCATAAAATTGTACATGGTTACTACACCAAATGGGATTATTGTAAAATGTAGTTTATACTGGTATTCTAGATGAAATGGGAGGAAAAGGGCATGCCGCAAATGTGGTCCTACATCTAATGAGTGAGTTGGTAGGGAATGGTCACTCTTTGTACATGGACAACTTTTATAATAGTAACGACCTTGCAAGACAGCTACTAGAAAGGAAAACTAATTGCACAGGAACACTGAGGATTGATCGAAAAAATTGCCCAAAGAACGTGAGAGATGCCAAACTCAAAAAGGGTGAAAGTGTTGCGAAATATTGTAATGGTATTATGATCGGCAAATGGAAAGACAAACGAGATGTTCATTATATTTCCACAGAATTTTGTAATGCTATGACCGAGATCCAAAATAGACGAGGAGAGATGAAAGAAAAACCAGATGCTATAGTGAATTACAATAAATTTATGTCAGGTGTTGATCGTCAAGATCAACTGCTCTCGTACTATCCGTGTGAGAGAAAAACCGTGAGATGGCCAACTAAGCTTGCTATTCACAAATTGCAAATGTGTCTACTGAATGCTTTCCACCTCTACAATTTATATTCTGACAAGGACAAGATGAGCCTCTATGATTTTCGTTTCAGCATTATAAGAAAGCTTCTAGGACATCAGAAGGCTGTACCAAAAAAATACAAAAATTACTTTGGGAAATGAGGAAATGTTTTATTTTTTTGACCCACTTCACTTAATTAAAGCAGCAAGGAACAACCTTTTAGATAATGACTACAAAATTGAACATTTAACTGCAAGTTGGAAAGACATTATACATTTTTATGAGAAAGATAAAGATTTGTGTATCAAACTGGCCCCCAAACTAACAAGAGGACATATTTATCCTACAAATTTTGAGCGAATGAAGGTTAAATTGGCTACTCAAGTTTTGAGTAATACGGTAGGAGCAGCACAGGAGACTTATGTGAAACTAGGCTCACTACCACCTACGGCAATGGGTACCGCAGAAATTATTTCGTGGTGTGATAAACTATTCGATATTTTTAATTCTTCCACAATAACTAGCAAAAAAGAGTTGAATATGCCATTTGAAGGTGATGATTATCAAATAAATTTATTACAAAAGTCTCCAAGTAAACTGGAAAAATTAGTTGTTTTTAACACTCATAGAAATCGGCGTATTATTGTTAAATTTTTGAAAAATTGGCAGATTTCCATAAAATCACTTGTTCCGTCCCTGAACAAGTCATAGATTTATTTTCCCCTTCGACGGCGCCTCTGTGTGCTGTTTCCACTGCGAGGCCCTTATTGGTGCTTCCACCCCTCAAAAATCATAATTGTGATTGGTCCCGGTGAGCGCCGAAGCGGTGGCGCGCGCAAGAGTTACTAGGATCATCGGTAACGTCCAGTAGTACTAGTAGTAGTAGTCCAAAACAGACAACGATTGAAAAAGACATTACAGTCCACGCTTTGAAATATATCATTGTAACAAGTTCTTATTTGTATCAAGATACAGTCTTTGAAATCACGTTCATTTTAACTGGTACCGAAAAGAGAAAATCATCGGCCTTAGGGTTGTGGGATTTTTTAAAAGGCATGGGATTCGAATATCTATTAACTAGAGTAACTAGACGGTTAAATCAACACTGCATTGAAGATTTCTTTGGAAGTGTGCGCCAACAAAGTGGGAATGCCACAAACCCCACCCCAATACAGTTCACACGAGCATTCAAAAAACTTTTTATCTTACATTTTACTCATACGAAAGGTATGAATTGCTCAGAAGATTTTGATGCAATTCTTACTGAACTTTCAGATTTTTCAAAAAAAACTGCCTGGAAGAGTGCTGAAACAGAGATCCACCCTCAAACTAGAATTCAAAGTTTTCGTTTAGAGGGCTGCCAATATACAGATTTAAGTTTGTCTGAACAAAATGCTTTCAAATATGTGTGGGGGTATTTAATCAACAAGTGTTTCAAAAAAACATAAGTGTGATATATGTGAGAATTTTACAAAACAAGATAGTGAACTTCATCAGTCAAACTCATTTGTACATTTGAAGGCATACAATGTTAGTATTTCTCCATTTGAATCGCTTAAAACGCCTCACGAGTCCTTTTATAATTTTATCTACACCCGTACTCTAATAATACACTTATAAGCCCACAACCCGTTTTATAATGAAATCCATTACGATACAGATTTTCAACCAATATAAACCCATTATTTTTCAATCAAGCATGATGTGCAAGCTTTGCATTTTGACGTTTGTCAAGTCAAAATCAGTAGGTATTGAACTTTTGAAGAATTTAGTCAATTTTCGATAACCGAATGAAAATGTCTTTTAGCAGTGATATAGAAGAATTACCAGCGACTCCTCCACAGATATGTCTCAGACAAGAAAAAAATACAATCGAAAGGGTTATATTTTTCATTTGACATATGCAACACATATGTTTTTATTTTCGACCTAATCCAATGAGCTATCATGGCCGAGTGGTCAAAGGCGAGGGCAGTGACCAAATACGTCCGGGTTCAAATCCTGACCTCGGCAGAGTTTTTTTTCATTTTTTTTGCTTTTCATTTCTCATTGTTGTATTTTCCGTGGTTATACCATCAATTATAATTTTGTAGAAATTTTCAAAGAAATACGATTGATTACCTACTATTATTGTGTTCAATATAAAAATACCTAATAATATAATATTTTTAGTTCTTCATTATTTATTGGGTGTAGATAAAATAGCGTATGCAACTCTCATGTAATGGTTATTAATACACTCTCATAAACCATACGAAATTCACCTTCGGCTCGTTCCGTATCCCGGTTTATGCTCATGTATTAATAACCATCATTACACGATCGTTGCATAATATACTATTATTGCACTGTTAGAAAAATTGTTTTTTAGAGAATATCGAAAAATTTCTGATCGACAACCCAGGAAACAATATATATATAAATTGTTTCTAAATTTTCAATTTCAACATCCTTGTAACCAATTTCCCATAGATTATTCATTGAAGATATATATTAAGAATTTATTATATGATAAAAAATACCAACGCTAGTTTTAAAACTACACCGAAAAAAAATAGAAAACTGCACATATTAATGAATTTATAATTGTTGTTTACATACTTTTACAATATTCCGCATCTGTTTTCTCAAAGTTGGTTGTGTTATATTTTTGGGGAACAACTCTGGGAAAAACTGATTTTTAATAATTATGCATTATAGAATATAATATATAGAGAAATAATTTTTCTGTTTGACCCGATTATATTTTGATAATGCATGTACATATATTTATGTGATAGGTCTAATTCCTAGTTTTGTTCAGTTATGCTTCGTATATTTTCCAGCCAAATAAAACATATTTCATTCAGTTTTCAGATTTGACTTATGTTAAATAAAATTGTATACTCGTGTTGTTATGATATTTGTAGCTTACTTCCTAAGAAAAAAAATATACCTCGATCTAATTAAAGTTATTTGATCACAAGAGTATTTTGTTTCTGCCTACGTACTTATTTTGTATGCCTAACTAGTTACTTTGTATGTAAATTGATACCTTAAAATATGTCATAATATTTATTTGCATTGGGTTTTGATTTTAAATAATAAAACACTGCTGAAGGTTTATTGCTTTTATTCATTCTCCTGATTCCTTCTAATATAATCTGGCTTTTCATGCCAGAAGAGGACAATACATTTTTCTTTCAATTCTCAAATTAGATCATCTTATTTCATTATTTTTCTCTGTGTGCTGAAATTAAAAGATTTTGTCTTTTGAAATATCGACAGGGTTAGACTTTTCAGACATTTCATAAGATACAAATCTCTTATCTTTCTTGTAGGAGTTTTACCCTCATTTCTGTTGAACGAAATATGAAGTGATTGATTGACCCAGGTAAGATTGTCCAAGTGTCGACTTTAACGGCAATCAAAGAAAAGTTGACAATTTTTGATATGCTTTAGAACACAAGAAATATATTATTTTGATTATTCAATTGAAGAAAAAACATCCATCAAATACAAACTTATTTTTATAATTTTAAAACTAATTATTTTTTCATTCACGCTTTTAGCAACTTGACAATACCGTAATGAAAAGTTTTAGAAGTACCAGGAAATTTACAAAATTTTCAAAATATATTTAGGTAAAAGGCAATATTGCATTCAATAAAAAAATTAAGTCCGGCAACATTGCACGTAACTGATTTAAAGGTCCAAGGTCACGGCGGCATTTACAGCAAGATCAAAGGAGTAAAACATATTAATCTGTGATCACGGTGTGCAAGAGCTGAAAAGGTGGTTGGAATTTCGGGGTCTCAAAAAAACGGGCAAAAAGTCAAAAAGTAGGACCTAATCGAGAGGTGAGCAAAATTTTTTTCATACCCATTACAATAAATTTATATAAACTGTCGTTATTTTGGGATAAAAAACTGTATAGATGCTGGTAGAGAAAATAATATATTTTTGAAAGTTGATGGAAGCTTGTGCCTTGTGCTATGAATAAATGAAAAATGTTGATCAGGCCTCAGTTCTTCTGCATCAACATCCGCAGAAACTTCAACCAAGCCTTCAACACAACACATTGTTGGGAAGTGGTAGTTTCCAACAAAGGATATTCCATATTCCCAAGCTTCAAGATAGAAGACACATTTATACTTGAATTCTTAGACCTCTTATTGAAGACGAGGATTGTGAAGTAACGAGAGCACAGCCGAAAAACCTTCTCGATGTGGTGGAAAATATGCTGTTAGTGACTATATTCATGATGTGATGGCTAAATTGTTATAGTTAATTGAGAGAAAAATATTGCGTTAACATTGAAATCTCTAATTAGGCAGGAGCTGTGATATCAGGTCAATGTGAGTGTAAAGCATCAGCTGTGGAACGTTGCGGACATATAAGTGCAATACTATTATATCTGGAAAATATTGTATCACAGATGGACAAGCAAGTTAAGAAAATGGGGGCTTGGAACTGCAGATAAAAATCCTGGAAATGTGGCAGTCAAAGTATACAAAAATGTCAAAAATCTCACTTTCAGATTTAGTTTCAACATTCATTCCAGTAATTCTGCGAGAACTTGATTTGCTAATGTCGAAAAAAACCTAAAAAATACTAAGACAAAAAACTCAAATTACATTAACTGGATCAAGATCCGTTGTGTATTTCACAAGAAATCCGTGAAATAACATGGAAACACGCTTTTTTTGTTCAGCTGCGTTTCTTTTAAATTTCATGCGAATGAAGTCATATTTAGTGTATAGTTGGCCTTCGTAGAGTAGAAAAAATGTATTTTCGAAAAATTTTCCAAAATAAAAAAATTCCCGATTTATAGCGAAATTACAAGGCCTTCTGGTAAATTGGCCATTGCCCAGCCATGTACAAATATCGTATTTTACGTCAGTCAGAAATACCATTATTGCATAGAGTGAAATATGAAACGGAAAATCTATTAATAACTTTGTGTTCAAACTTCATCGAGATATTTAACCTCCGTAAGCAAAATATATACAAGTTCAATTCCCGAAATTCAACATATTTTGTATCTCAAGAAAATGTTAATCTGGGCATTCGGATAGTTTCACAACTTCAAAAAGTAATTCTGAAGTTGAATACAGAATTTGAGCGTTTTCTGAAAATGCTTGGAATTTTATATAGAACTAGTTACTAATATTAAGCAAAGATCTATATTTGATGACCATATTTATGACATTCTAACCATAGTAGAGCCGAGTGCTGCCTAATTCTTCGAACATAAGTCTATCAAGTTTATAATCATAGATTCTCAGTATGGAGAGAACACATACAGCCACTTGAAAATGAGTGGCGGGAACATGCTCTATTAGATTTCAAAAATTTGAATTTATGGTCAAATCGACGTATTGGAGCCAAATTTTCAATCTGAAAAATGCTGCGGATGAAGAAATGTTTCCGAATTTAAAAAAAATCATCAACTTTACTTGGTCATTTTTCAATGCCAAATGGAGGGTTTTCAGTGACCCATTCAACATTAAGACAGCCAGTCTTGAGTACCACAACTTTGAAAGCAATTTAGATCTCAAAAATTGTCATCGAAACTCATGAAGGCTGCTCCTGATGAAATTATGTTGAATGTTAGAATTTGGACGAAAAAATAACAATTTGTACATACAATATTATTATTTTGAGCTGAGTATTTGTTTTTGTATTTAATTCATTTGTTATTTCAATTTTGATCAATATATTTCAGTTTTGGTAAAAGTTTGAAATGAGAAATTCAGTTCCTATGTTTTGGTAGTTTCAGTTATACCTACAATTGAAATGTTTTTAATTTTATTTTTATATCTGAAAAATTTATTCGTAGGTATGTTCAAAATTCATATTCTGACATTAAAACTTGAGTTGTGTTTCATTTTTCTGTCTTATGAGTTCGGTTCCTATGGTCTCCCATGTTGAATCTGATTATTGTCTCTATGTTTATTTCTATAAGAACATTTGCTGTTATCTGCTTCTCTATGTCTATGCAAACTCCTCTTGAATTATATCAAATATAAAGTTTACAATGAATTTAAAATACCTAATATGAATACATAGACATATCTGATTATTGTCTACTCGTTTATTTCGATCATAACATTTGCTGTTATCTGCTACTTTATGTCTATTGAAACTTTTTGAATAATATCGAATACAAATTTTTAAAGAATTCAAAATAATATTATTAGAGATATAAGAAATGAAAATTACTATTGATCAAAAATCAGCCATCAAAAATGTTGTCAAGAGGTTTAATGTTGCCAACCGCAAGAATGTGAAAACGCCCATGGAGAAAAATTTGAATATTTTGAAAAATAACGATGAAAATCTTGACTTGGTATTTGTTTTGCAAAAAAATTATGTTAATATTTTTGGAAAGGATATTCCTTCAATAAGAAAATTTCAATAAGGGTGCAGGCTACGGTACGCTTAACAATATGAGATCGGCTTTGGCATTTGTGATTTCTCCAGACATTTGTCATGATGCTTGTCGGAAGACATTCCTTAAGGGTATTTCGAAGAGGAGACCTTCTACTCCTAGATATAATCAAATTCGGGATCCAGGTGTAGTTAGTACTTGACTATATAAACAAATTGGGCTACAATGACACTTCATCATTAGATTTGCTTTCACAAAAGTTGGTAGTGCTTTACGTTGGCATTATTGACCACGGCCCAACGGGTTCAAACGTTATTGTTGATCAATATCGATAATATAATACAAAAAGCAGAGAGTTTTCAAATACCAATTTACAAAAAAAGTTTCAACTCCAGGGAAGAATTACTTTCAATCACTTTTGAATCTACCTGTTTTTCAGGAAAACCCAAACTTGTGTGGCAAGTACACATGAATATTATTTGAGGAAAACTTCTCCCATCAGATCGAATATTTGATTTCAACTTACAAAACTCCCCATGTAGCAGCTCCAAGCCAAAGTATTAGTCGCTGGATCTAGATTGTTATTGGGTAGAAGTGGTATTGATACTAACATTTTCAAGGCACATAGTATTTACCAGGCATGCTGCTGAATTAAAGAGGGTCAATATTGATATAACAAAAAGTACCGCAGGCTGGACCGAGAAGTCCAATATATTTGTTTTATAACCTTCCAGACAGAACTGAGAATAATTCTGCTAACACAATTTTTAATCTGAGTTTGTAATATGTTCATAGATACTTTCAGATAAATTGTAAATGTATCTATTAATTTTTTGTATCGAGAATGTACCATTGATTTGATTGAAACTTATTGGTTGCATTGAACTTGCTCGTTACGTCCCAACTCTTCGAACATCTACATTTCATCATTGAGAACAAGACGTAAAATATAATTATAAGATCAAACGAACTCACCAAGTTCGATCTTGATATATGAAACGCCTTATTGAAAGATTATCCAAAGAAACCCAAGAACGAATTTCAATTCAAGCCAAGTGCTTCGCATGTAGGCACCTATCGCTGAACAAAAGTTGTTCCTCCGGAAGGAAGTAATCCGCCTAACTAACCTCAGGTGGCGGGAGGAGCTCTCCTGCATCTCGTCAAGACAGATATGGCCAGAGCTTAATCTGCAACGCACCAAAGATATTTTATCTCTTTCCAGGAACTCCATTGGAAACGCGATTGCGGCCATCACTGGACACTGGCTTGGAGGATGCCATCCCGCACGTATGGGAATCCTACAACGGAATGACTTCTGTAGAAGCTGTCAAGATGAGGAGGAGGAAGAGACGATGGTCCACTTACTCTGTCACTACCCTGCCCTATCCAGGAAAAGATTTTCTGCTCTGGGTCAGCCCTACTTTGAAAACCTATCCGATCTCCAGTCGATTGGTATCAAAAGCCTTATGCTGTTTATCAACAGCAGCTACTGGTTCCCACGGTAGTGGAGTGGGTGGTAACCACCCCTAACGGCATCACAACGGGCCTTTGGCCTATGTGGGTTCCATCCTGGACCACCGTGTAAACCTAACCTAACCTTTGTATGATTTTATGATTTATTATTCTTGCCCGATCATCAGTTGAGACTAGCTTAAAGAAATGAGTAAGTACTAGATAGAGATTAGATACTGGAGTTGGTGTAGAGGTGGGTACGAGTCGATTATTTTAGTGGTTCAGTTGAGGGTATTCCACATAATGGCAGTAGTAGTGGCGTCACCCCCCTCTACTGTTAAGGTAACCAATGGCGAACATGTTCTGACTAAACTGAGAATTAAAGCACATGCTATCGAAAGTTTGAATCATTTGAACTTTTTGCAGTAAAATCTAGAAATGTTAGCATTTCTTTTTTTTTATTCATTTATTCACGGGATAAACCCCATCACAGTAAAAATAACATACTATATATATATCGACTAATACAAATTGAATAAATACACATCAACACACACAACACAATAAAAAAAAATTATGTCAGCACTAGACTCAGTGATTAAAGTAAGATTTGAAGCTATAAAAACCTCTTCTATAACAATCCTCATCCTCTATTGAAAGTTTATATTGTACAAAGATTTTTTGAATTTGTTGTAAGATATTCCCAGAATGTCTATATTCTTGTCATTCACTAACTTTAGCGTCCTATCGATAGGTGAATGCTTGCCATAATTAGTTGAATGAAAGCGTAATTTGAACAAATAATTGTGTCTGAGATTTTTCGTTGGTACATGCAAGTTTATGGACTCGAGAAGATCCGGACAAGAAATTTGACCATTGACTAGTGTGAACAGATTGCATAAGTCAGCGTGTGCCCGTCTTGTTTGCAGTTTATTGAGATTTAGTTCTTGAAGGATAATCGAGTAGTCATGGTTATACCATTGCATACCCAATTTGAAAGCACAATATCTCAGAAATTTATTCTGCACTCTCTCTATTGATAAGCAATGAGTTTGATGACATGGAGACCTTAACAGTATCTTGAAAT
Organism: Zygogramma bicolorata; assembly: GCA_032362365.1. Taxonomy (NCBI): domain Eukaryota; kingdom Metazoa; phylum Arthropoda; class Insecta; order Coleoptera; family Chrysomelidae; genus Zygogramma; species Zygogramma bicolorata. Next base: position 302,093 of record JAVJAQ010002094.1, read on the forward strand.
TTAAATAGCATCAAATATAAACAATGGAACATTTTTCATATTTGATATTCGGAATTGAGGTAGAGCTACAACTGAAAAAAAAAAGCTTGGAATGCATAAAATTACAAGCTGGTAAGTATGAATAATTTAGGAATTCTGGATTTCTTGTTCTAATAGGATTTTACAACAAGAATTTGCAAGTCGTTACTAACTAATTCCTTGGCAAAACTTTGCTGCTGGCTAGGCAGGAAGAATAACTTCGTCATAGATCACCTACAGTTCACCAATATAGCATTTGGTAAGTCTGTGGTACTATAGGTGTACCCAATCAGATATTATACAGTAAAAATTGTTATCATTAGCAATCCCCAATGTATAACAGTACTGGTCTGAAACTGTGATTTCTATATCAATAGTTATTTAAGTTGATGAGCCTGGTTAGATATTGGTGAATACAGCAATAACTGCACTATAATTATGGGCCGGGTGGATATAGGATAGTAAAAACGCTACAAAAGCATTCCTCTCGGTTCTAAAAATATGTATACGTTTGTCTCTTATCCCATTATCTCCATTTGCTACTGGACCATCTTGCGGCATTTATAATTTTGATGTTTTCATTTTGGGTATCGTCCATCGCAAAACTTGGTGCTTCAGGAAAGTATTTGAAACTGTCTTTTCGGAGTGGCTTTGTCATGCCAAACAGAGGAGGATGAGGAAAATGAAGACTTTTTTACTACTTATTTTGTGAAATAAGAAATATATTCGTGACATATTCAGAGAGAAGTTTTTCATTTTGTTCACGGTTCACCTTCTTTTACTGAATAATAGTTTTTATCATTTTTGTCTAACAATTATTATTAGTATTTTTCGTTTTATTACCTTTCCAAATTGCAAAGGATGAGTGAGAAAGTTTTCATTTTTATTTTTTGGGAATTTATTTTTTCCTGTAACTGTACGGCACTCAAAAAAAGAAGAGCGACAATACCGCGATTCTCAGTAATAGAAACGGGACTCCGCTTTTGAAAGTATTCTTTCTGGCCCTTTTGTGATCAGTCTGTTAAGTGTAAAATCGAAACTCTAGTGTTGTGCAGTAGAAAAACGAAAATTTGAAGTCAATCTCATCCGTCGACAGAACAACAGGTGGCTAAACTTCCGTATCCAGCCGGTCGAATTTCTTGATGAAACTTTGTACACTTATGAAACTCAACATGCTGAGTCCGAATATCCGGGTCATTTTATGCGGAAACGCCTCCTACCGGAGGAAATCGATATTTTGTAAAAATGCGTGTTAGGCCATTTCTAGTACTGCGCATGCGCGAGAGTCAGTCTCAGATCGCTGAAGGTCAGATTTAGGAATTCGCAACTGTGTAATATAGCCTTTAGCTATCATAGTTATGAAGATATTAAAACTCGTACTTATCAACACTACTCACCCATGACCTATTACATAACATTTACAATTAACCCACAATGTCTCAGTGGTAACTCGCTTGACTTAAGACTGGCTGGCCCCCGGTTCGAGTCCTGTTGAGTTATGGTTAGTTTACGTCTTCTGTCCTTGTGTTTGGTAAGCAGTTCTGGTGTGAGGGTTCAGTCATATTAAGTCTGAGTTACTGTCTGAGTGTGGGTTAGCTGTTTTGCATCATTATAGCACATGCGCATGCGCCGAAATAGTTTTATCTTCAACAACAGTCGAGAGATTATTTATAACCATTGTTTTAACTGGATGACGTCATCAGTCTCCAGTGTAAGCAAACCAAAAGGGATGCAAAAGCTGACCATCTCACAGAGTACCAATGGAGACAATGGTGTAAGCACACCAACAAAAATAAATTCCAGGATTTGATAGACTCTATTGTAAAATTGTATCCATTGTAAATTGTAAATTGAAAAAAAAAAACTTTTGCTTCGTTAGGTTAGGTTAGGTTAGGTTAAGTTAGCATCTGGCATTCCAATTCAGCTACTATTCAATAGAAGGTTTGTTCTGGTTCGAAGATCCAGAACTGTTTCAAACCTGCGCAGCACATGATGCGTAGAAGGAAAAAATCCCAGACAGTCCAGGACAGTCTCGAACACTTGGTTGAACCAGAACGCTCTTCTTGAGTGACCACTGCGCCATCTTTCGTATACAGGGAGGTTTTATTTGACAAGTGGGCAGCTTGGGAATTAATGGTTTCAACACAGTAGGTTTGAGTTTCGAGTTGGCTGCCATTATTAAAAAGTATTTTGGGAGTTCACTCAGTTCACTGTTTGTTCGTCATTCGTAATCGCAGTTCGAAACGTTCTTTAGTATATTTTCATTAACATTTTTGGTACCATGTCAGGTAAACATTGAGTGAAAAAGTGCATGGTCCCGATATAACTAAAAAATTAATCTTTTTCAGAAGAATATCAGTTGTCAGAGTTTCTAATACAAAATGAAAAAAATGACGATAGGGATGGAGATAACTTTTTTAGCAGGGAGAGAATCCTAATACTTTTTGATTTGTATTGGATTTGTATAAATCATACAAACCAAAAGTAGGTAGAGGAGAAATTAAGAGTATGAAAAAAATGTGGGAAAAATTATCGATAGAGTTATCCAATAAATGCCATATCACCATTCACCCTTCGAAATGTGAAAACAAATTTAAAGTATTGGAGCGATCCTATAAAAAAGTGGCTGACAACAATAATCGCACAGGAAGAGGAACGAAAGATTTTCCATATGAAAATGAATTCAATGATATTTTTGGAAAAAAACTCAATATAACTCCTATGCCACAGCTTAATAAACTATAAACAAACACCTACCCTACCTGCGACTTGAACTTGACTGCGCATGCGCATCGAGAACAGTTTTCATCAGTTCTCGCTCAAGAGCAAAAACAAGTCGTGATAGTTCAGGAAGGTCCGAGATCATTTTGAATGCGAAACCAGAACAGAGGATTCATCAATCCTTGTCCTCGAAAAACCAGAACGCTCTTTATTAACTGCGCATGATCCTGACGTCCGAGAACCACAATTTTTCAGAACCAGAACAAACCTAGTATGACTGCAAAAGAGTTCGTAGCTATATTCTCATAATGTTAAGTGCAATTTCCATAAATTAGTTGTATCTTCAGCAATATTATAGTATGATACTGCAAAATTGGCACAGATATTAAGCAAACTTTTTATGGTCTTCAGCATGAAAAAATACATAATTTGCGCATGCGCAGTGCTAGAAATGACCCAAAACGCATTTTTACAAAATTTTGATTTTCTCCGCTAGGGGGCGTTTCCGCATAAAATGACCCGGATATTCGAACTAAGCATGTCAAGTTCTATAAGTGTACAAAGTTTCATTAAGAAACTCGACCGGCTGGATACGGAAGTTATACCTAACAGGTGAGTCAGTCATTACTTTCAGGAAAACTCATCTATTATCAGAAAACCTTAGCCTGGCAGTTGGGAAATTATCAGCCGTGCCTTCAGAATGAAAATCCTCCAATACGAAGCCTATCAACAATACTAGAATCTCTGTCAGTGCCCACTCAAATCCAAACAACGTTGATGAAATTATGTGGGAATACTGCAGGTTGAATGAGCAACCCCATTTGAGGCCAAAGTACCCTAGATAATACGTAATCCTTCAAGATCCACACGATAGCAGTGGTATTCGATATGGCACCTTCAACAATTACAGATTACGCTAACCCTTTTACTAGGTAATATTGGCAAGAATTCAGAAGTGAGTAGATTCCTTAGGGCATCTCATGATATCGGCCCCAGAAAGCATGATATAACTTTGTGTGGGACCCTCAAGTGGTCTTGACCTATTTAGGCACAATTCCAAACAAGGTTTATTAGGGAAGTTATCTAGAAAGCTTGCAACACTCCTTTCGCTCTCAACAGGATGTCGTTTTCAAACGTTATCCCTTATCAAGATCCAAAATGTTATAGACTTACATCCCGAGTACAATAGATATCAGAGATGAATCGCAGGAATATCTGTTCATCTGGTTCAGATCCATTTGTATATGGAAAAATTAATCAAATGGTATTCGAAGTAAAAGACGCTCATTGGGAGGTACTGGCTGAAGACATGGAAGAGAAGTATTTGTTCGCAACAGGAAAATTTCTGGGACCTAATGGTAACGCCTACCATGAAAAGTATGACGGAGAAGTAGCAGAAAAAGTATGTACTTACATAATAATAGTACTCCCTATTACTAAAGGTGGATTCATGAATAATCACGAGGTAAAACTTATAAACTACTCGTGATTCGAAAAGTGGCAGAGCAAATGTTGATAACTCAACATGAATGATTTTGAATATATCTGCAAATGATTACATCAATGGGGTGCATTCAATCTGTGATGGATCTGGATCATAGATATTAGGGGCTATGAGGAGATAAATAGTCCCCTTCTATTTCTTGAAGGTGTAATAATATTTTTATGCGGAAATCAAGAAATGGATTTGTCCTCTTAGTCCAAGATCCCAGAGCAATCAGACATAACTTATTTTCACACGGATGAAACCTGAAGTTTTCAGTAGCGTCTCGTGTGCATTGAATACCTACGCGCTTTGTGAAACTTGCCGAGTGACACCTGGGCAGGTACCAGGTGAGAAAGGTAACTAAAAATAATAATTATTTAACTTAAACTCACATGGCTGATTTTTATATATGTCATGTAGAATATTATTTTAAAGTAATATCATAAGTGTCAGACACTTTTGATGGACCAGAGCTTTCATCAGACGCTTTTAAGCTACCCAAAAAATAAATGAACTTTACTTATTTTTACATGTCTGATTTTTTAATATGTTATTGAAGTATTTATTTAAAAGTTATATTCAATCATTAAGACAAATTAGAGTGACCAAACATCCCCTAAGACAAAAATTATTCAGCCAGAAGTATGAGGGCGAGAGTTCTATGCATGCGCTTCAGAGTGAATGAGACGTCCATAATAACTCGGTTTGCCTTCCCAAACTCACCATCTGTTTCAATCTGCTGTGTATGTGCTGTTTGTGTGTAATATAACTTATAGTATACAGTGTAGTCAGTGTTGTTTTTTAAGGCACAATTGTGCCAAAAGGGGCACTATGGTAAGCACTTTGAGAAATTGGTCGAAAACGGGCACAATTTTAAGATTCTGTATTTTCGTAGTTCCGAGGTCATTTTCATTTGTCTAAATTCTCACTTTTCATTTCATTTTCCTCAACAATCCTGTCTCCTGTTAGTATGAAATTTAAAAATTATGATTTCTATGCAATATATACATGATTTCTCAACGTTCAGATTGGTAAACATTAAAAAATGGAGCTTCATGTAGTATTTGATATGCTATTGATGGAATTCCGCAGGTTTCTGGGGCCAAAATTGCCTCCTTTGGGGCTTTGGACAAACCGTCTACTTTTTGCGAGGACAAACGCTAACTCGAATGTGACTCAAGTGGCAATTTTTCATATTTATAATATATTATTGAATATATTTATATTTTCACGATGCTGAAAAACTCAAAGTCGTCTCCACAATTTAATATTTGAAAGATGTTCAGTACGGTGATTCAGTACATGTTTCGAACCTACATAGGTTCATCATCAGCTGAATTTACATTGAATTCTACAATAAAGGAAGAGTAATATAATATTAGTTGATAAATGAAGTATAAAATTTACTTACATGGAGATGAAAAAAATAGCAAATTCACATGGTGAAGTCCAAAAGGACATAAAAAATTTGGTAGTGACAATTATGATTAATTTGATATTAGGGGAATTTGGGACATACCTAACACTATAAATACATTAAAGATTGGGGGTCTTGGAGCCCTTATGCCCAATATGTAATATTAGAAAAATAACCTAACCTAACCAAATTTTTTATGTCCTTTTGAACTTCACCATGTGAATTTGCTATTTTTTTCATCTCCATGTAAGTAAATTTTATACTTCATTTATCAACTAATATTATATTACTCTTCCTTTATTGTAGAATTCAATGTAAATTCAGCTGATGATGAACCTATGTAGGTTCGAAACATGTACTGAATCACCGTACTGAACAACTTTCAAATATTAAATTGTGGAGACGACTTTGAGTTTTTCTGCAAAGTAAAAATATAAATATATTCAATAATATATTATAAATATGAAAAATTGCCACTTGAGTCACATTCGAGTTAGCGTTTGTCCTCGCAAAAAGTAGACGGTTTGTCCAAAGCCCCAAAGGAGGCAATTTTGGCCCCAGAAACCTGCGGAATTCCATCAACTGCATATCAAATACTACATGAAGCTTCATTTTTTAATGTTTACCAATCTGAACGTTGAGAAATCATGTATATATTGCATAGAAATCATAATTTTTAAATTTCATACTAACAGGAGACAGGATTGTTGAGGAAAATGAAATGAAAAGTGAGAATTTAGACAAGTGAAAATGACCACGGAACCACGAAAATACGGAATCTTAAAATTGGTCCCGTTTTCGATCAATTTCTCAAAGTGCTTACCATAGTGCCCCTTTTGGCACAAGTGTGCCTTAAAAAACAACAGTGACTATACTGACAAAATAGTTGAGGCTTTCGCGGCCGAGGTTTTCAGTATCACTACTTTTATTCGGGTTTGAAGGCCGACGAGGAAGAAATTCCAAAAAACGACGGCCTTCAAACCCGAATAAAAGTAGTGATACTGAGTGACTATACTGTATACTATAAGTTATATTACACACAAACAGCACATACACAGTAGATTGAAACAGATGGTGAGTTTGAGAAGGAAAACCGAGTTATTATGAACGTCTCATTCACTCTGAAGCGCATGCATAGTACTCTCGCCCTCATACTTCTGGCTGAATAATTTTTGTCTTAGGGGATGTTTGGTCACTCTAATTTGTCTTACTGATTGAATATAACTTTTAAATGAATACTTCAATAACATATTCAAAAATCAGACATGTAAAAATAAGTAAAGTTCATTTATTTTTTGGGTAGCTTAAAAGCGTCTGATGAAAGCTCTGGTCCATCAAAAGTGTCTGACACTTATGATATTACTCTAAAATAATATTCTACATGACATATATGAAAATCAGCCATGTGAATTTAAGTTAAATAATTATTATTTTTAGTTACCTTTCTCACCTGGTACCTGCCCAGGTATTCAAGGCACACGAGACGCTACTGAAAACTTCAGGTTTCATCCGTGTGAAAATAAGTTATGTCTGATTGCTCTGGGATCTTACTCTATCTTGGGTTGTCTCAAAAATTTGTGTCGAGTTTCATATAAACACAACTTTTTGTTCGCCACTTGACAAAATGAAAAAAATTCAATAAACTTGAGAAGATATCACGTATGGTGACCTAGATTGAAACATTTCCCTATACGCCTTTGATAGGAGCCAGTAGCATGAAAACCCAATGATCAAAATACTCTTGTGATATTGTCGATCCCACCATTAATTTTTGGTTGATTCGTATGTATGGAAGAATTCTATTCATGAGCCTTTCAGGTGAAATTTCGTTCAACCTATACAAACATCCTTTTAGGTAAATCGAAAGGGTTATTTTGGATTCTTGCACTCCAACTTCTTCTCCTAATTGTCAGGATTTGTTCTCTATTTTCTAGCAATACTTGATGACGAATACATAACATTCAGGATTTTTTGGCGAGATACCGTTTTACGAACGGTAACAAATTATCTGTAACCGCATCGTTTTCGCGAATCAACGGTAATAGGAGAAATAGGAGTGACGTCACAAATTGACGTCATAGGTTGTAAAACGGTAACAGGTTCTGTAACACATCCGTAGACAAGAGTTATAAGCGGTGACTGATGACAGGCGCTCATTCAAAAAGTTAAGTATATTTGAATGAGAAATGGAGGATACCAATAATAATGTGGAAATCTGTCTCAATAATGAGGGCCAAGATTACCTCGTAGTAGTCCCAATAGAAACAGCCAACATCTTGTTGAATGGTAAGAAAATATCGACTGGTGTCATTTTAGCAAATTTCTATTATTTTGGTAAACCGTTTCTAACAGAGCTCAATTAATTAACACCGAACTTTCGAACACAACTCATGAAATTTCCGATTGTACTGAATATCAATACTCTTGAAGATGCCAAGTTGTTGGCAAATATAATCTGTTGAGTGAAAGTGAGATTTGTTAAAAAAGGCTTCCCATTCGCACCAAAGATTCTCATAACTGATAATATTTTTCAGATCCAGAAGCAGCAAAAAAATTTTTTGAGAGCCAGGTGATGGCCGAGAGTGAAGAAGTTGGTGCATCAACATCAACAAGTGAAACGAGGCACATGGTTTGGAATTCAAAGAAACCAACCCAAATTGACCACGGGGCGACTCAATATTTCTTACAATTAAGGAAATCATTTAGTGACAAATTCGATGACAAAAAAAACATAAAAAAACAACTTTGGGCTTTGATTGCCAAAAAAATGAACAAAGTTGGTTATTATTTGGGAGACGGGAGAGAAGCTATAGAAAAATGTCGCATGAAATTTGCAAATATGCAGAAGCTTTACTTGCAATATATTGAACATTCAAAAACTACAGGTATGGAGCACAGAGATCCGCTTACGTATTCGAGGTAATTCCAGGTAATTAGCGGATAATTTGACGATTTGAAAAATCATTGCAGTTTGCAGGTAGACAGTGATGACACAGAACACTTACGAATATGAGGTATTCTGTTCTGTGCCATAGATGAAACACAAAAAAGAGTATTAGTTCCTCTTTTCAACACACTACATATCAATGAATGAGATACACGAATAAAACACATCACACGAATTCTCACAAAATGCCTCGCTAGTAGTACTCAGTTCACGCTTCACTTACTCTCTACCTAACCTACATAATTAATTTGAAGAATGTGTGAAAGATTTGAATTCCAAAACGGAATGCCGACCAGAAATTAATCGATTTCGGATTTTTGAAAATGGATAAGTGGTTGAAAAAGGTAAGAGAAATTTATCTTCTTATATATTCATCAAGTTCGAAAAGCCTAAATTATGATGAATCAAGTATGCTGAGGGAATTTTGCTCAATAAATTCCTCAAGTTCAAGGAATGTAATGCAGCTGTGATTATCATATATGGTGATTATCGACCACTATAAGAATTTTTGAAATTTTTGTTTCTGATATGTAAATGAATTAATCATTTCGTTCCAGGCTGGTTGTAAAAATGAAAGTAATCAAAGCAGAAAAAAAATTGTGCCAGTAGTAGTTCCTCAGTTTTTGCTGCTTCTTCTTTATTAGGGTTAGAACCACAAGCAGTACTAGCAGTAGAAGCAGAAGAAAATGAAGCAGATCAGGTATGTACCTTTTACTTTTTTCTCTGGTGAGTGACTGTATGAGGTTTTATTTCATTGCAGTTAGGAAAAGCAAATTCAAGTTCAACAGAATTTTCTACAGGTGAAATTTCCCAAAAGTCGAAAGGAAGCGAGAACAGGAACAGTAAAAGGATAAAGAAATATAAATTTTACAATTTATGGCAAGAAACCAAAAACTTTGAAAGATGACTGAGAAAACCTACTACTACAGTGAAAAAAATTGGACACGAGAATGCCTATTTTACAGTGTCCAATGTCAGAATTCTTGCTCATAAATCATGTATAAATAGGAAATTCAATAGGGGACAGGTCAGTCAAATTTTGAAGATCAATGATTTATATGGAACAGCAACTCACGAAAACATTATGAGCGCCGAGTTGAGAACTTCTGAACTTTTAGCTGTGAATGATTTATCATTTTTTTTATGGATACTCTGTGTCCATTGCTTAGAGAAATATTTCCTGATTCAAATATTACAAAAAATTCACATGTGAAGCGTGAAGCAACCGCCCATTGTTTATTATATTCTGGGAAGTACATTTCTGAAAAGATTGTATTATCAATTCAAAGACGAAGGTAACTTCTTCAGTATAATAATGAACACTACAGATATTTCTGTGAGAAAGCAGTGTCATTTCAGAATTATCTGTTATGACTCTGAGTTAAAAACAGCGAACAATTTTTTCGATATAATAGAAAGAGTTTCAAAGCACAGCTTATGGATTATATTATTATAACATTCTCAGAAAAACTATTTCCAACAAGAACATTCCGGTTTCCAACCTGGTTGAATTTTCCTCAGATACCACCAATGTGATGTTTGGAGAAAGAAATTTGGTTTATTCAAAATGAAGAGAAGATAATCCTCACACTGTGTGCATGAGATGCTCATGCCATACAATTCACTTGGCAGCATCGAAAACTTGCCTCAAACAAGATCCGTAAAAAATCTTCTGAGAAACCTAGGATCCCATTTCAACTGAAGTTCTCTGAGGCAACATAAATTTAGAGATTTCCAAATATCCTTTCAAACAGAAACCCACAAAATATTATCGCCATCAGTCACTCGATGGTTATCTCTAAAACAATGTGTGGACCGAGTACTGGAACATTGAAAGAATATTTGGGAGAAACTGTTTTCTCTAAAATACATTTAGAATCCATTGAATTGTTGACGGATTTTAACAAACTATTTCAAACAGAAAAGCCATTTCTGCAAAGATACCCGAGACCGAAAAGCTACTCAATAATTTTTGGAGCAATTTCATTGATATTAAATACCTATGTCAAAACCAATAATGTATTCTCTTTTAATCATGTAATCTCTAGAAATTTCATTTATCTGGATAAGATTCATTTAGTAGTAATGGCCCATGAGAGTTTCAATACATTAGGAAATAATGAAAATTTGGTAGGAGAAATTTTGAAAACGTGTTTGTCGTTTTATATGAGTTAGTATCTAACATTAAACAGCGGTTCGAATTCAAGGAGCCTGTTTTCACTGTGATATCTCTAGTCGAACCACCAATTGCTCAATCATTTGAGACAAAATCATTGAAAATCGTCACAGATATGTTTCCTATGTTGGGGAACTTTGTTCACATGCAGTCTCTTGATGAAGAATGGAGAGAACATGCTCTTTTAGACCAAAAAAATTTGTCAGTGTGACAAAAAATAACCGAAGAATTGTCATCCATATCGAATAAAAAATGTACTTCTGAACAAGTCGAAAATTAAAGGAAACGATTAAAAAAATCTCACAATTAGACCATAATTCCAAATCAGGAAATGATAGAAGATTGTGGAAATATTTTCAATTCATAGATGATTTCATGGCTGAAAGAATCGAGATTGTAACGCCTGCTTTTTGTGAAACAACAGATGATTTGAAAATGATTATACGTAATGATGGAAATACTTGTTGGTATTACTTTGCATGAAACTTTTCATTTTGTTCTAGTGGAAATTATCTCTCCTTATTCGCCTCCAAGCACCTTTAACGATATATCAACTTCATTATTCACGAATAAACGCAAAAAACATGAAAACACTTTTGAATAACGGCACAGAGCGAAGATGGCAAGACAGAAGATGGACTTTTAGATTTACTTGAAGAATTGGTAAAACATCGAATTGGGAAGGAAGTGAATATATCTCTACTTCAATGTGAAAAGTTTATACTTTCTGATGCCAATCTGTGATACCTATCGTTGACATAGTCAAAGTTATATATTACCTTCTTCAGTTCCTTACTTTTTCTTATGGTAAAAGTTTTTATTTGCTAATGATGTACTGAGTAGTTGGCAGTTGTTGAAAACTTCATTCACTGTTGACATTTTATCATAATTGCAATGCCTCATAATATTTGGGCTATGTGAAGCCGAAAAAGTGAATAACGCCTGGCCCTATAAAAATAATGCGCAGGTGCGGGTAAAAACACTTTATCAATTATGGATATACTCGTGTTTTGTTGTCTCTTTTAAGCATGCGTTGTGCTCAAGCAAATCTAGTCATATGTAGGAAATTCTCATTTCGTATGACTGAAACATATATGTACTACTACCAATATGGGTAATACCCATAATAACAATAATAAGGTTTATTCATAATAACAAAAATATACAATATCATGATAGAAAAAGGAAATCATAGTGAATAAACAGTTGAAATCCACGAAGCAATTGGTCTGTGTGCGGAATGAGGTTCAAAAATATTCAATTTGTTGATGCCTGGAAAAAACGACCGCTACCATTGAGGACCGTAAGGTTGCACATGAACACGGTCTATCGCCACCCCGCAACATTTTTTGAGTTCACTCACAATGTTAACAAAGTTAAGCCGATAATGTCTGTTGCAGTTTGCAGTCCCACAATTCAGTTTCTTTCATCCACTGCGCATGCGCGATTTTTAACGTTACTTATATGACAATTTCATTTTTTTTATGTTATGTTATTTTAATGTCGTAAAATCAACAAAAGATCATGAAGATTTCAAGAATATTGAATAAATCAACAAATGTAGCAGTGCGGAAAATTCAAAGTGCATTTTGGTTTCCCAGGAGGTTTGAAGATTCCATAATGATTGAATGACTAAATGAGTTCCATGTTATTGCATATTAACTGTGATGTGAAATGCTGTGTACTGTTTAAGCGGAAATTATACAAAATTAAAAATCCTCCATTGATCTTGAGACCAAGTTTTCATGCAGTTCGAGTAGGAGAATGAACAGCTGTAGGAGGGTGGCTGCTCATTAAGGGCAATAGCATTTTAAAGATAAACGTACATTCTGCTTTTCTTGCGAGAAAGATGTTTGCCATTTCCCAAGCCATCTAGCTACATGGCATGAAAATGAAATTGAAGTACAGCGTACCTTTTCATATAAAAATAGGTCGAAAGAAAGAAGATGCGCACTAGGTGCTTTAGGAAAAAGAGGTAACTTTCTCCAAAATAGAACAAGTACGCAGTTGAGACCAGTCAAAAGAGTATCTGGAATCCCAGCTTCCATGGAAGATTCTCTTCCAAGTCCCCATTGGGATTCTACAGAAAAAAATGTTTATATGGGCATACCAAACAATGTAATAGTACATCATCAGTGATAAATGTTTAACGACAAAGCTCCCAAAGTGACGGACAAACTGTTTTACTCATGGCGATATACTTTCAACATGATGAATTATTGAAAAAAGTACTATTATTACGGATGAGAGCCAATGATGTTAGGTTGACGGCAAAAAAAGACTTACTGATTTGCAATTATGCGTACTCCTTACATGAAAGGTAGACGAAGTGAAGGAAAATTAGATCTCGTGAGACAGAATATGAAAAGACTGGCCAAATTGTTGCAATATTCTAAAGAAACCAACAGTGAAGTAAAGGAATTGATTGATTTATTGAGACCCAAACTATTTCAAGTCATCGTCAATGGAGTCAATAGAATTGGAGGTTATAATAATGAAACCGACGTATATTAATCTCCCACTGTCGTAAGGAATTTTGGAATAAAAAAATGTTGTGATTTCGCTTACATACTTATAGTTCAAAAATCCAATACGGAAAATCGAAGGGAAGAACTGAAAGTTCTGAAGACTCTTGTTGAGTGGGCCAACTAAGTGTCAGCTCAAGCTGGAGCTAATTTGAATACAAACAAATGGAATAAAGAGGAACTACTACCTCTTGCAACGGATCTTCGAGAATTGAGGGATTATTTGGAAGCAAATGCTAAAAAAGTTTCGAAGAACTCTCTAGAGATAAAAACAATCAGAATGCATATAAATCACTGAAAGAAATATTTTATACACAGAATATACTTATGAACAGAAGGAGGCCCACAGAAGTAGCACAAATCAAATTACATACGTATAAATCAGTCAATCTTGATTTGCAAGAACAAGAAAATGAATTCGAATGCATCCTCACTGAAACAGAAAAAATTCATAAGTTCTTCAATGCAAGATTCTTATTCAACTTCTAGAAAGAATTTCACAAAGAAACAGCCAACTTCAAAAAAATACATGAAAATAATCAATGTTTATGAACCTCAAGAAAAAAAGAAAAAGGAACTGGATCTTTGTATAGTACAAATGATTTGCATTGATTTGCAACCTTTCAATACTGTCTCTGATAAAGGGTTTCGAAGGTTGTGTGAAAAAATGGATCCAAGCCAAGCCTTCCATCATGTACAACAATTAAATGGAAAATGTTACCAGACCTTTACATTTCACTCAAACATGTATTGAACGATGTCAAATATATTGCTTTGACAACTGATGTTTGGACATGCTCACCACAGACTCTTATCTCACGGTAACCTGCCATTTTATTGATTCTGAATTGAGGAATTTTGTCCTTGAAACAAGGAAAGTTGGGGGAAATCATATCGCTATGAATTTAGCTGCAATTATCGAGGTTAGATAAATAGTTTCTTAGTGTTCTAATGAACTGCATTCGCCGGTTTTAGGGTATCCTCAAGGACTGGGATCTCACCGAGAAAGTTGTATGTATAGTTACCGATAATGCATCAACAATGGTTGCCATGTGTAACATTTTGAAAATGTCTCACATGGGCTGCTTTGCACACACAATAAATTTAACTGTTGAAGATGCTCTACAGGGAACTGTGAATTCGAAAGAGCTCATCATAGCACAAGTTAAACGCATTGTGACTTATTTTCGAAAGAGCTCATCATAGCACAAGTTAAACGCCTTGTGACTTATTTTAAAAAAAGTTCCAAGGCACCGATGCTACAAAAATGAGCAGACAAATAGAAGTGTACCTCAATTGAAACTGTTACAGGATGTTGCCACTCGGTGGAACAGTACATACTATATGCTGAAACGTGTTGCTGAAATTGGTGATTCATTAACCATCACCCAAATGAAATTTTCAGATGCTCCAGAACTTCAAGTATTGAAAGAGAAAGAAGTAATAGAAGTTATTACAGTTCTTGCTCCATTTGAAGTTGCTACTGAACAGATAAGTGGTAGTTATGTTAAATGGCTGATAAACCAAGCAGAATCTCTACGGGAACCTAACAATCAACAAACAAAACCCAAAAATCAACCATCAACTTCCGAGGAACCTGACAAAAAACAAAACAAAAAAATCTCGAAAACCTGTACCAAGAAAAAGAAGCTGTAGTAATAAAAAGGGTACCAACACCAATGTCGAAAGCCTGTCTCTGCAGTTAGACAGTATACAGACATTGAAGTACTTGATCTCCAGCAAAATTCGATAAAATACTGGAAATCAACTGAAGACGAAAATATTTTGAAAGATTTAGCTTTCAAGTATTTATGCATACCGGCTGGCTACATCATGATGTGATTGGTTTTTTTGGCTTTGGAGTAAACCAATTAGCCAGCTGGCTACATCAGTACCAAATGAAAGGTTGTTTTCAAAATCTGGGCAACTATTATCAGCAAGAAGTACTTTGAAAGAAAAAAAATGTAGACATGGTATTATTCATAAATGTAAATCATACTTTAATTGAATAAACTGTTTATATTTTCTTAATTTGGTTACTCTGTCCGAGCTTGGGCTTGGAATATAAACTCAGTGAAAAATGTATTCATTTAAGTTGACCTCACCCAAATAAATCCGATACTATCGATATTTTTTGAAAATACTATCGATAGTTTGCTACCTCTACTGCATATTGCGAATCGACATCTAGCCGGGAGAAAGAACCTTTTTCCCCATGCAGAGTATGTTCCGTCCCATGATGGTAAGACAAGAATTATTCTTCCACTTCAGCTAATTGATCTATTGGTTTTTAGAAAATGGTGGTTCTGAAAAAGTGGCGTTCACTAATACACAAGATGACCATAAAAAAAGAATACAAATAGGAATATGTCAAAAAAATCTAATCCTGGGCCTAAGAGAAAGAGAAATCCTGAAAATTGAAAAAATTATAAAAAAATTAATGAATATGCAGCAGATGAAGTAAGACTGTAATTTGAAATGTTCGAAAAATGCTCTGAAAAATTGTCTGTTGCAATGAGAACTAAAATATTTACAGATTTTTGGGCCATCGGTGATCATAACAACAAAGTGGAATTTTCAAGGACAAAAGTAGAAAAAATGTCCAAAAAATATGTTCTGCTGCAGAAAATTGAAACATCCAGGCGTCGCTGAACTTATAGGTACTCATTTTGTATTGACGGTAAAAAACTCAGATATGTGATAGTTATTTACGTAATCAGTCATGAAAAGATCCATATTGTTCGATGAGTGTAATATTTGCCAAAACGAGCGAAGCGAGTTTTGCAAATTACGCGAGTCGAACAAATAAGTCTTTTCATAACGTATTTCGTACAAAATTTTATCTAATGATATCATTTCATGACAATATATCTCCTTGCTTAACAACCAATCAGTCTATTTCAAATTTTGAAATTCAGCCAATAGAATCCGAATTACAGTGAAAATATAGCTTGTCGCTGTATTTTCACGGTGATAAACCTGCTTAGTTTTTGTTTTACTAGCTGTCAAGTGAAAATAATGATTTAAATTATAAACGTCAAATCTATGTGTTTTGATTAGTTATATTTCTTAATCAATATGAGCGATCGTTGGGGACAAATGGCGATTGGTATCATAGATGAAGCAGTGGAAAAGAGTATTCCCTTGAATACGGCCAGAAATAAAGAATCAATTACCAGGCAATTCAACAATTTTTGCTCAAACAGGGGTTACATTGTCGTCCTGAATATAATTCGTGGTATGATTAATAACCTATAATTTTTTGGAATATCAATTCATTGGCAATCCCAATGCAAGAAAATACAACTCGTCCTGCGGACTCGTTGTATTTTCAGCTTTGGGATTTCAATTCATTAATATTCCAAAAAATTATCGGTAATAATCATACCACTTATTATATTACCCCTGAATATAATATAATGGTTTTCTCGTGTTATGGGACATTGACGTTGGCGCTTGTCAAAATGAATATTTAATAAGCAATGTCAAACGTGTCAGACTTAAGCGGCCCACTCACGATCGAGCATGTTCGTTAACATGCTCGTCAACGTGGTTGGTGACAACAAATTTGTCGGTGTGTGGCTTAGTTGCGCAACATGCTGCCAAGTTGCCGGTTTTTTGAAAATATCGAAAAACCGCAACGAGAGCCGAACATGTTGCAACGTGTGTGCCGCTGTGTCAGGTTGCCGACGTCAGCGTGGTCAGTCGTACCCAATATTGCGAAGAGGACACATTAAAAAAATGTCTTTCAGCGACAATAAGGAGTTCTGGAAAGAGTTCATAGAACTTTATGAATCTCTGCCTTGCTTGTGGAATGTAAAAGACAAGCAATATTCAAACAAACATCTGAAAGAGGAGGGAATGCAGACAATGGTAGAAAAATGCAAATCTATTTTTCCTTATGCGGATAAAGAATTTGTTAATAAAAAAATAAAGTGTTTACGGGCATCGTTTCGAAGAGAACTCAGAAAAGTAATCAAGTCAAAAGGAACGGGGACGTCACCTGATGATGTATATGAACCTTCTCTTTGGTATTATGAGCTTCTTTCATTTACGGCTGATTGTGAAATTGTAAGAAAAGGCAAATCGTCTATGATTGAGGTTGAGAGTGATGAAGAAAGTGATAATTCACACGTAAGTAAGATATAATATATATTTTCGAAGTCACAAAGCAAATTTAATTTATAGATAAGATCATAGGTACTTACACTAAAAAAATAGTTGGGAAAACACCTCTAAAGAACATTACAAGAATTAACATTGCAAATTTTACCCGCTGCTTAATTAATTCAATGACGATTGATCATTCTTTCTTGGAAAGGTATACGTCCATAGTCACTAACGTAATAATCCTTATACAAATCCCTTATTTTGCGTTCGTTCACGTTTTTTGGTTGTCTCCCTCTTACTTGTTCTAGACCAATAAGCTGATTTACTTGTTCACGCCAATCTGCCTTGGTAATTTCACCAGTGTCAGCGTTTTCAACATCTACAGAGGCTTGCAAGTAATTCTTGCTGTGGCATATTAAAAAATTGTGCAAGGCACAACAAGCAAGTATAACTGCATCTACATTTTCCAATTTAATAGCAAAACTTCTTTGAAAAACCCCAAAACGTGAATTTAAAATGCCAAAGGCATTTTCAACCACCCTCCTTGCTCTGCTGAGCCTATAATTAAAAATTTTTTCGTCATGTGTAATATTTTTTTGTGCATACGGCTTCAGTATGTTTTCTTCTAAGGGAAATGCTGAGTCTCCGACAAAAACATATGGCAATGCAACATTTCTTCCCGGTAGTTCTCTGGGCAATGGTATATTTAATGTGTTGTTACGTAAAGCATCGTAGAAGTCAGTTTCTTGCAAAATCCCCCCATCTGAAGTTCTGCCATTACTCCCAGTGTAAACATAGAGGAATTCGTATTTGGCATTTACTACCGCTAAAAGGACTATACTAAAAAATCCTTTATAATTGTAGTAATATGATCCACTGTTGCAAGGTTTTTTAATTGCCACATGTTTACCATCAATACTTCCGAGACAATTTTCTATTTGCCACATGGTCTTGAAATCTTGAGCAATTGCAGTCCATTCAGACTGTGTTGACGGCATCTGAAAGAAAAAACATCTAGATTAGTAGGCAACTGATTTCTCTATTCATTTGCTTATTTAATTTCATTTATTTCAGATCGAAAATTTACTGTCTCCGCCAACCCCGTAAAACCGAATCTACAACATCGCGCAGTTCAGCTACACCACGCAAGCCTAAAGTACCTAAGACATCTTCAGACAAAAAGAAACTGGAATTTCTAGATGTAGCTACAAATTTTTTGAAACGTGATGATCCCCAGAGAAGAGAACTGAGCATTTATGGGCAAAGTATCGAGTTTCAATTAACGGATATGGATGCAAAGCAGAGAATAATAGCCGAAAAATTAATTGCAGATGTTATTTTCCACGGCAAACTAGGAAATCTCACAGAGCAATCTGCTGTGGCAGCGAAGCCTTTGCATCAAATGCATTACCCTCAACCTATGGGATCTGGGGTTTCATATGCTCCTCAATATCCTCCACAGTATTTGCACAATAATTATCAATATCCATCTGCACATCAATACCCCAATCATTCGCCCATCAGTCGACAACCCAATAGCACTCATACTGAATCTGCCACCTCCAATTTTGAGCAGCAACCTTTGTCGCAAATGCAACGCAGTGGTTATTGCGAGTACTCCAATAATTCAGCTTCAAACTCTGTCTTCGCCTCTCATTCGCTAATGTCAGACACACAGGTGCAATCTGAGAACTGCAGGCCCGAGACAGAACTAGGTGAATTTCTTACTCTACACAGCAACAAAGGCAATTAGAGCTCAACGTGAAGTTGCCAGTTTATGATTTGTTTTAGTTACAGATGTTATAAATAAAAATAATGCAAATAAATACCTACATACCTTCAAGTAGTTTTCCCTTAACACATCGTAGATCTGTTGACAAGTTTCTGGAATAAGCTGTCCTAACAGTTGTGGTGAAATTATAGTGCTAAACTTCAGGTCTTCATAACTCCTTCCCGTAGCCAAAAAACGTAATGTGGCTACCAATCTTTCTTCTGCGCTAACTGATTCTCTCATAACAGTGTTTTTTTTTCTATCTTGGGTCTCACAAGATTTAACAATATTGTAAAGGCAGTCTCATCCATTCTTAAGTAGTTTTTAAAGTCTGTTGGTTCCGACGATTTAAGTTCTTGCAACAAATTCATGTGTGAATACTTTCTTCGGTTTAAAAGCCACCTTTTGGTCCATACTCTTCTTTTCTTTTTATTTTTCTCAGATATTATTGTGAGGCCTATTGCAATTGCCAGCTTTTGTCGCTTCGATAACGATTCCATGGTAGTACAAAATGATGTTCGATCCGAGGTTCGATCAAAATTTGAAATTGTGTGTGGCCACCGCAACAACATATTGAGGAGCATGTTGACGAACATGCTCGCTCGTGAGTGGGCCGCTTTATGTCAAACGTATCAGGCTTATTTCAAAAATGAGTAGTTGTTCCGACGAAATTGCGTCTGATATAGAAGTATCGGCAAATAAAGCATTAAATGAATTGATACCTCAAAAATCAAAAGCTAGATATGACGCAGCTTACCAAAAGTTTGAAGAATGGTGCCAAACGAAGAAAGTTACAGTTATAACTGAAAAAGTAATGTTGGCATATTTCGAAACTATAAAAGCTATGAAAGCTTCAACGATGTGGACGACATATGAAGAGTACAGGGGAAGAATGGTGTTTGTCCCTATCATCTGAAAGTTGAGATGCGAACGCTAGCTGTTGCCTTTTATTGTTACTAGTGCTTGGTCCCATCATCACAGGGGAAGAACGATGTTTTCGTGATATATTACACGAAGAATATATCCCATACTGGGGAAGAACGATTCCATACCGCGCGCCCGGGGGAACAATGGTTCATGTCCAAACAAGTCGTGCACGCTGCCGTAACCTTCAAGTCGGGTGTTCCCGAACGTCTCAGTTCGTGGCGTTGGTTTCTGCTGTTAACATTACGTTCTACTACTATACTTTTTTCTGTTTTATCTACTGTTTTGAACGCTGTTAATGAGTTCATCAGGTGAAGAAGAGCCGGACAATGTTAGGAGTATGGAGTGTTGTGCGTCGAAAAAGCGGAAAAAAACGGGAAGAATTACTGAAGTTACCAAAAAATTGCGAGTGGCTAGCCATGCTCGGGGTCCGGATTGCCAATGTAAACAGTACCAGTGCTTCAAATTGGTTCCTGAGGCCGAAAAAAACCGCATTTTACGTGAATTCAACCAGCTTGCTGATCACAACAAACAAAGTATGTACTTGGGCGGTCTCATCACAGTGCTACCTGTTTTTCGCCGGCGTTCGAGATCAGCTAACGTTGATGACTCTTTCTCACACAGTGCATCCTATTCTTACAGAGTTCGAGTTCTCAATGAAGCAGGTTGTTTAATTGACCAACCTATTTGTAGGAAGGCTTTTGCTGCACTTCATGGAGTTTCATTGGGTCGAGTTCAGCGTATTCGAGAATCACTTACCATGAGAGGGGTAGCTCCAATTGACAAAAGGGGGACCCACAAGAATCGACCTCACAAACTTTCGGACGAAACACTCAATAAAATTCTGGCATTTATACGCTCTCTGAAAGGTAGAAAGTCCCACTATTCCACAAAAAAGACGAGTAAAATTTACTTGGACGCGGAGCTAAATATTGCCAAATTGCATCGACTGTACTCCGACGGTAACCCCAACAACAATGTCTCGTACGAGAAATTCCGTGAAATATTTGAAACGAAATTCAATATTTCCTTTGGATACCCACGTAAGGATACGTGTGCCATGTGCGATAAGATGAATGTTGAAATTTCCAACCTGAAACAACAACTTTTGGAAGCTTTGGATGACCGTCAAAAAGCAGATTTCTTAAAACAGTTGAAATTGCTTGAAACCGAAAAAACTCTACATTTAAAGAGGAGCGAACAATTTTATTCCCTGAAAAAGAAACAACGACGACTTGCCATGAAGAATAAACATATTGAGTCTATTGCGATGGACTACCAGAAAAACCTTCCTACTCCAAACATTACATGCAATGACGTTTACTACAAACGTCAATTGAACTTCATCAGTTTCAATATCCATACATTGTCTACGTCTCAAGCAGTGTTCTATACTTATGACGAATCCGTAGCGAAAAAAGGAGGTGACGATGTAGCTTCTATGGTTCACCACTTCGTATACAAGATTTTGGCTCCAGAAGTTCGAGAGCTCAATATATTTTGTGATTCTTGTTCCGGACAAAACAAAAACTATACGATGGTAAGGTTGTTTTACCATCTCGTAAATGAGGAGCACCGCCTTGATCAAGTAACTATTCACTTCCCCATAAGGGGACACTCGTATCTAGAATGCGACAGAGATATGGCCATAATCAATCAAAAGGCTTATACAGAAGTACCTGACGATTGGCGAGAGGTTATTCGCGACAGCAGGGTAAAACCTACTCCATTTACAGTAATTAACTGTGGCCAAGAATTAGAATTTGTAAACTGGACAGAGCACCTATCTGGATATTACAAACATAAATGTCCGTTTCCAACTAGGCCTATAAGAATCCTACAAATAAAAAATGAAGAGCCTTACATTTCTTTCAAAAACACATTCTTTGGCAACTTCACTCCTACCTCGATCACCGAACCACCCACAGTTCAAGGAACTTCTTCAGCCAGAGCTACACGGGGGAAGGGAAGGTTGAAAAAAAAAACAAAAACGAACTCAAGAAAATCCACCCACCCCCCCCAAACAATAATTCGAGAAAACTTATTGTGCCCAAGAAACACCTGTACACCACACCTATTCCTATTCAGGCTGCCAAATACCAGGATTTGCAGTTTCTGAAAACATTCTTGGAGAAACCAGCATCCCGGCAATTTTATGAAAACCTCACCACTGTGGAAGTAGCAAAACAAAGCTCCACAAACGGAAGGAACACTGTAGGACATGACGACGAGACAGAAGACGGGAATGTCAGTGACGAAGTGCTCGTTGGTGATGAATTGTAGGGAACAATGGTTGTTTTCCATACCGTTATAAACATTTTAATTTTTTTTTATTATAAAACAATTTAAAATTTGAGTTTATTTTATGTATACGATTTAATAAAGAGTTAATGCATTTGCACATATTTTTATTTTTTGAATTTTGTTCCAACCCTTCCCCCAGAATGTTTTCAAACCTTAAATTTGTCTATTCTCGAAATCAGCTTTTCTGGACATGTATCATTCTTCCCCTGTGGTCTTCATATTCCATGTTGAAGAGTGAACTAAAAGTTAAAAAAGATGTTAATATCCAAACTTACACCACATTGATTGCATTACTGAAAAGGCGGTCAGTGGGTTATCATGCAAAAAAATCAAAAGTGTTCAGTAGGGAACAATTCGAAACTTTCATAAAGGAAGCTGATGACAAACATTTTTTATTTGCGAAGGTATTCATTCATTAATTTTTATATCAAAATGAAATATTGATTTGAACTATCCTTCTAGGTTGCAATCATAATTGGAATTGCGGGTGCTTGTAGAAAAGCTGAATTGACATTTCTGCCTGTCAAAGACGTCATAGATGAAAAAAGTTTCTTCAGAATAACCATTCCAGAAACAAAAACTCATGTAATACGAGAATTCACAGTCAACAGTGGAAATATTTCTGGTATAAATATGTTGGATATTATCAGGAAGTATATTTGCCTGAGACCCCAAATAACTAAGCATGAACGTTCCTTCGTGGGTTACAGAGAGAGTAAGTGCAGTGTTCAGCCTGTCGGAATTAATACGTTCGGAAAATTGCCTAGAACGATTGCACAATTTCTTGGCTTGCCAAATCTTACTGAGTATACTGGGCATTGTTTTAGACGTACTTCTGCTTCATTGCTCGCAGATTCAGGAGCTGATATTCTCAGAATAAAACAGCACGGGGGCTGGAAGTCCAATACTGTTGCGGAGGGTTATATTGAGAATTCTTTAGGCAATAAAAAAAGAATTGCTCAGGATATCATGAATGGAGAATCTGAGCTTGAGCCAGCTTCGAAAAGAATGTTTAGAGAAGAAACGAAAGAGATCAGAACAGAAAAAGTTATAGCAGAATTAGGAGAAACATCGGGTTCTGCTTTGAATTTTGTTAATTGTACTTTGAATAATCCTGTTTTCAATATTTTCAAAGAATAAAATTAGTAGTTTCTTGTTCTATTATTACACAACTAGTTGCGTAATGAATATTACACAACTCTCATTCACTTGTCTCAAGTGACAGTTTTGAAAAAACTGACGTTTCAAAATTCACAAACGTCATGTAATACCTGACTTTTCGAAACTGAATTAGATAAAAAGATGTTTGTCGATACTTTGGATACAACTGATAAATGGATCACTACTGTCAGGGCTCATATTTTACAAATACCATCAGTGGATTCCCATTATGTTCGGGCTAGAACAGAAAAGAAATATTCTGAGGAAAATTTGACATAAGCTCTATAAAGAGTGGATGCAGGAAAAAGCATACGAACCGGCACTGACAGCTACCGAAAAACAGTATCGAGAGATATTTTATAACGAGTACAATATTGGCTTTTTTAAGCCAAAAAAAGATCAATGCCCAACATGCGACATATATGCCAGAGCTTCGACTGAAGAAAGAGAAGCCTTACAAAAAATATATACAACTCACATAGCATCTCAAAGTCAGAGCATAAATCAGTCGGTAAAAGCAGTAGGTAGCTCAGTTGTTTTAGCAAGCTATGACCTTCAGAAAATTTTGCCAACCCCAATGTCTGAAGTTTCGTTATTTTATTATAAACGAAAATCAGCCGTCTATAATTTTATTATATTTGACGTGGGAAGCAAAGAGGGCTTTTGTTACGTATGGGATGAGACAATAGGCAAACAAGGTACCAATTAAATTAGTAGTGCCGTTTACCGGATTGTTGAAATGAAGGTTATATAGGGGGTTTGAAGATTTTGTTTTCTACTCTGACAATTGTGGAGGACAAAATTGAAACAGAATTGTGTTTTGTATGTATGCCTTTGCTGCTAAAAAATTAATATTAGTATAACGTATGTGTTTTTTAAAGTAGGGCACACTCAAAATGAAGGAGACTCGATAGAGAGACGCAAAGAAAATCAAATTGTTTATGTTCCTGAGCAGTGCGAAACAGTTTCAGTTAAATTAATGACATTTATTCGTAAAAGGCCAGGTGATGTTGAAAAGACACAAATACTGGAATATAAAAGGTTGCAAATACCAAGTTAAGAACAGTTAAATAGCCTCAACGACCATAACTTGGAATGCGACGGTGGATATGGAAGATACCTACTAATGACCTTCAACATGATTATTCGTGACCTATTAACGATGAAACGTGATAAATTAATTTCCCAATACGTTAGAGAAAAAATCTCTACTCTATTGGGATATCAAACATAGGATCTTCACGTCATGGGCTTTAAACACAACCTATTCCGACAATTTTTAATTTCAGTTGACATGAATTCATACGAGAGTTCAAGGACCACTCATGGGGGGAAGGAGGTGAATGTGTAATCATTTTATAGGTTTCCGTGAGAGAAGACTTCTTATTAAAATAAAAAAAGCCATTTTGTATTCAATTTGAGAACTGACAGTACTGGAGAAATGCTAAAAATGAGAAAAAAATTCAGAGATAATATGACTTCAATTGAGAATATTCCATGGTCAAATAATGGTTTCTGGTTTTATTGCTTTCTTCGTAATCCGTTTGTGTTATTTGTGCTTTCAGTAGGTATTAGTTTGTACTATTTGTACTTTTATAAGAATTGTGAGTCAGTTGTGACAAAACATCGAAAAAAGGTAAAAATATATTCGATAATTATATTTGAAATTTCATGTCATGAGATCCCTTCAGAATGTATTTCCAAAATGAATAATTCAACAAATATTCAGTTGCAGACATATCAGTTATTCATCAGAGTCATAGACATTATGATCAGATTCACCTAACTGGTGAACATTTTATAAAAATGAGGATATTATCAGCAGATTAACCCAATTGAGTTGTTTCCTTTTATATTTTATCTTCATTTCCAGATGCCTATGATAAAAAAAGTTCCTACAACAAACTGTTCCATATTAGGAGGCATTTCAACACCATATTTTCGTGGAATCAGGTTGCTTGTATTATTTTGAAAACATTTTTCTTGATTCGTGCTTTCTGTAAGGATTGTTCTTTTTTTGATGTATAATTTCAATAAAATATGGGTATGATTTCGCGGGCATTCAAGCATTTATTCAGACACTTGTTAGTTCGTTTGTTGGTTTGGGTCAAATCAAGTGAATTTTGAACCAGTTTTAGTCTGAAGAACTTAAAACCCACCCAATAACAATTATGAATAGAATCGGACCATGATCACAGCTCGTCAGCGATATTGGAGCCATTTTGTTTTTTTTCTGAAAAAATTTGTGATGCATTGTCACCGGAATTTTGTACACCCGCCAAACTTCAAGTTAATCTGACCACTAAGAGTAGGTCAAAATTCACTTGCAAAATTCCACACGAACATACATACAACCTTGAAAAAAAAACTTATTGAATCCAAGATGGCGGACAATATTTATGTTCATGGTCCGTTTCGATTCACAATTGGTGCATGGGGATTTCTTTTCCTTTTTTTTAATTTTTACTATTTATGATGTTAAATAACTATTTGTCATTCAATATACATATGCAGCAAAATTTCAACTCAATCGTAAACCAGCAAGAGGGTCAAATTTAACTTGCAAGATTTGATTAGACACACAGACAGATACCGAGCTAGGTGGAACTAAATAAATAAAAGATAGTAAAAAATGAAAACTGTAACAAGTTTTCATCGAGTTACCAATTGGTATTTTTTCTTTTTCAGGCCACATCACATTGCCTGGTACGAGCCCAAAATCACTAAGCAACAAGTTTTTGTGCAGCAGGAATTTCGACCCACGATTTCTTCAACGCAAACAGTTGCCATCAGATGCTGTCCCAGACAAATGTTACTCGCAAGATGAATCTGAAGATGATGACATGAAGGGAAAATCTGATATTTAATCGAAGTACTGTTAGAAAAACATATGGTGCTCCTATGGATTCGAACCAGCAACAAGATCAGCAATCAATAAGTGGATCAGAAACACTTTCAAGTGAATCTACAGATGAATGGTTGACAGAAAATCAAAATTTTCCTGTTACATCATAACGCAAAAAAGATTGCCTTAAGATCAGGAACAAATTGCATCTTTGAAAAAGAAACTGAAAGATTCCAGAAAGCAAAATAATAATCTTCGAACACAACTTTCAAATGCGAAAAAAAAGTATTGGAGGCTCAACTCTCGGCCACAATACCTGTAAGAAATAATATTCCCAGTTTTCCAAATCATTGGTCGATATGCAACTAACACACAAAAAAAAAGCATCTTGGTTACCTTCCGAGAAAAGAACTGCCCTCTCCATTTAATATAAAGGACCTTCAACTTACGGGTACCTCAGAAGGACAAATCCCGTATTACCATCTGTGTCAACTGTGAAAAGCTGGGTCAAAAACTTCATCTGCAAACCTGATTCAATATGAAGATTTTCTTACGGTTTGCTCTGAAAGCTGACACCATGTTGCCTTGTCAAAGAAAATGTATCATATTGTTTGATGAAACGGCCATCAAGAGAAATCTTGAATACAACAAAAAGGTAGACATCATTGAGGGGTTACCAAGATCTTGGTAAATTTGGAAGGAAGGCTGTACCTGCAAATCAGGCATTGGCAGTCATGATAAGAGGCATTCATTCACCTTGAAAATTGCCTATTGCATATTTTGTTTCTGATGATGGTGTGAGTGCCAATGATTTAAGAGATATATTTACATAAACATTCATGAAAGTGAAGGAGTGTGGATTGGAACCTATGGGGATGACATGGGACCTTCCAACAAGGAATAAACAGTTTTATGATATGTTAGGGGTGTCAGTTCAAAAGCCATTTTTTGGATACTAAAAAATATTATGCCTTTTTTGATGCCCCTTATTTATTGAAATGTGTCCGAAAAATGTTTATTGACCATGATTTTCTACTGCGTGGCAGGTTTATCGATTGAAGAAAGTTTAAGAATTGGATAAACAGAGTTCCACAAGCAAAGCATTAATTAAATCAACGGATACTCATACGAATCCAAACAATTTTCCAAAGATGAGTGTTAAATTGGCTGCACAATTACTTAACCACAGTTTGTACTCGGCAATCAAAACAGCATTGCGTAAGGGACAGCTGGTTTCCATAACAGGAAAACACCGCATTCTTTGTGAAGACAGTAGACGATATGTTTGATGCTTTGAAAAGTACCAGATTACTCCAGTCATTACGTCGGAAAAATCGGGTTAGAAATGCAAATGAACCGAGAAAGCCAAATTGTAGATATTATGTTGGGGGGGGGCTAGAAATGCTTAAGTTCAAATTGCCGACCAAAATAACCTTGTGGGTTTTCCGCCATCTTGAAAAAGGGTTCAATTCAGTTTTTTCATCATTACTCAGTTCCCCGTTGAGAAACGAGAAATTTCATTGAATACTTTTTTGTTGCTTTTTGCACGATCTACAATTAAGGTTTCATACATTTTTCACGTATCGATCATCGTTGTCGAGATATCGATGAAAACAACCATAAATTTGGGGAGAACAAATTGTTTTTCGCTATTTTCTTGTTTCTCTTGAAAGATATCGAGAAATGTTCGAAATTAAACTTGTAGAGCGTGTCCAGACCTACAAATTCGTTTTTCAAATTTTTATTTCCGACAAAAGTTACGACCTCTAGCGCACCACAAAGTCAATAAGACTGTGTCCGGTTTTTATTTAGCCGCTCGCACGGTTCTATCCACACGTCAGGGAATTATTGCAATACAAAATAAATCAATAAACCAGCCAAATCATATATCAAATACATGAAATTTATTAATCAAATAATTGTTATGCAGCAAAATTAATAATTACAGGCAGTCATTTTTTTCACACGTTTTTCGGCGTTTTGATGGTCCTGGCTGTTCAAACTTCTCCTCGGTGGACTCTTCGAGTCGTGAAACTTCGTCAATCGCAGGAAATGATGCTGTGACGGTCAAAAAATCGTCATCGTTATCATCGTGATCGTCGTTGAATAAAATATCGACTCTGGCGACATTGTCGCACGTCTGTCCACTACAGTGAAGCCAAATAACGGAGCAACTAATTCCTGCTTTCCTGCACCCACAAGCAGCTCAACATTTTCCTTTACATTTGCACGAAATGAGTTTCAAAAGTTCGGGTGGAGCGGGTGCGGCTGTGGTGGAAATTGATTCAAGCCCGTAATTACTCTGTCGCCAACCCCATTCCTGAGGATCTTTGAAAATTCCGAGCCACGTTTGTACTTGAAGATATGTCCGGAAAACGTGTTGGCGGACTGCGTTTTCCGTTGGTGGGAGTAGTGAAAGATTATTCGTCTTATGAAAGAATGTAGGCTTTCACGGCCGGTGTTAATACATCTCTGGTTTTTCGGGCTTGAGGGCCGTGGTGGAATTTTGTCTTCCGGGGCTTTCGGCTACATCTGCGGCAGCCATCTTCAGCGGCGTGGTCTTAGTTGAACTCCTCTATGTGAGTTTACTACGACTGATTGCAAATCTGGAATTGACTCGTTTTTATTTTTCGTTCCGCCAGCAATCTGTTGGTCGTCCGATTCCCTGGTTCTATCTGGTTTCGTCTTAGCTGTTCTTAGACCTGGATACCAACTTTTTTGCGACTGAGCACAAGGATAACTTTAACAGAAAGGAAGAGGGACTGAATTTGAACAAAATTTGGTATCCAGTTCTCTAACTCTAACGGTCGCTCTATGGCGAGACGCACATTGCAGCGTCGGGCGCGCTGAGGCCGACTTTGTGGCGCGCTAGAGGTCGTAACTTTTATCGGAAATAAAAAATAAATGAACGAATTTGTAATTCTGGACATGCTCTACAAGTTTCATTTCGAACATTTCACAAGAAAAAAGAAAATAGCGAAAAACAATTTTTTCTACCCAATTATGGTTCTTATCATCGATATCTCGATAACGATGATCGATACGTGAAAAATGTATAGAACCTTAATTGTAGATCGTGCAAAAAGCAACAAAAAAGTATTCGATACCAATTTTCGTATCTCAACGGGGAACCGAGTAGTGATGAAAACACCATAAATTTAACCCTTTTTCAAGATGGCGGAAAACCCACAAGGTTATTTTGGTCGACAATTTGAACTTAAGCATTTCTAGCCCCCCCCCCCCCAACATAATATCTAAAATTTGGCTTTCTCGGTTCATTTGCATTTCCAAATGTATATAATGACTGGAGTAGATATCATTCGAAGAAACCGTGCAATCTGGTTTTGAGTTTGGAAAATTCAGAAGAGTTGTAAATTCCAAAGGGAATCCAACCAGACCTCCCAGCCTTAATGGCCTAATGCAGACTATTAATGCTGTACAATCATTTGCTAGTGAAGAAAGAGAAAAAGGTCAAAAAAAGTATTTACTGGACGGCTCATACAGGACCCCTGGAGAGTCCATTTTCAATATTTAGGCAAAAAGGAGGATACAATAGAAATCCAACTTTCATGTCATTCAGATCAGCTTTCAAGTTGAATATAGTTAAAAATTCAATGAGGCCACCAACAGCTGCGGATTCCACAGGATCATTGGATGAGGATGAAAACATTTTTAATACAGCAGAGGACAGTTCTCTAGAAACCACCTGGAAGTTATTCAATGAAGAAGAGGAAGAGAAGGAATCTTCGAATTCAAGTAACGCATCAGAAACATCAAAGGCACCTGCAGATACAATAGATGATTTTTCCGCAATACTAGAATCATACGCAGTATACTTTAATGTTTGAACAAATATCAATGTCATGAATGTAGAGTTATTTTACAAAGCGTGGAAGATTTGGCAGATGATGATGAATGATGATGAATGATGATGATGATGATTTTCAAAAATTACAATATTCAAAACCCAATTGGTTTCAAAACACCCTCAAATTTTATGAGGCAATTCACATATAGGACAATGCTGTGTTATAACCAGTATATCAAAAAATACTGTACCAAAAAAATCATCAGCAATATTAGAGACAAGGCAAATGAACAACTTTCTAAGTCTCTTCTCGAATGGTTTGAGGCACAAGAAAAATGTAAAGAACACAGAAAAAATATTGTTGATCTGTTGTTACGAACACAAGTTTTGAAATACTGTAAAGATATTTCAAGTAGAATAAAACCAAGAACAGGGACAAAAAATGTCAAACTCAGTAATTTAAAACATAATTAGTTGAAGGAACTATAAGAATCATATTATTTTTATTTCATTCTCATACAAATACACAGAAACGATGACTGACTGAAACGAGAAATATATTTTGATAGACACAAATTATAATGGAGGTCTGCGTAAAGTGAGATGCCGTTCTGCATTATAAATATGCTATACTTTGTTCAACCATCCTTTGCCGTTACGTCATAATCGGTGACGTATTCTGCTGTTTTACGTTTGTCTTATATTAGTTGAATGTTATTTTACACTCAACCTCAAAATTATTATTAGTATGTACCTACCTGCAGAATACATCGCACACACTCGTGTTCTTATTGCATGTTGATGTATGATATAAATCGATGATCCTCGAGCAGAAACATGCCCGGCATGAACTTTGATTTTGTAGTCTTTATCTGTTTCAATTCCACTGGTAGCTAGTTTTTGGTTAGTTCTAATAGATATTTCTGGAGCATCAGCAACACGCTATAGAATTCAATAAAATCAAATCAATAAAAACTTACATTTTGCATAACATAGGTAGATACAAACATTGTAGACTGCATTTAACGGTAAAAGCGGCACTCCAGCATATCTTTCTCTTAAGTAGTCAATTAACTTCAAATTTAAGCTTTGTTCTATCTCATTATACCGGAAAGGCATTTTGACAATGAAAAATTAACTGAAAAAGGCGAAAATGACCAGAAATAGTAAGCAATTTAAACTGACAACTGAACTGTCAAAAATAACAAATAAAATTCACATCGACATTAGACATACGTTAATGACGTCATAATTCCGTCTCATCCATTTCATGAATGAGAGATAAAGTTGGACAACGTATGACGTAACGGCAAAGGATGGTAGAACAAAGTATATGAATGCATTCTTCTGGTGAGTACATGCGCGGTCCCAGACCAAGATTTGGGGGGTGGCAAGTTGGACGGACCACACCAACAACCAAAAATGTCATTAAATTCTTATTCAATTCTATAAGGTCCTTCAGGCAATCCGTCATCCCATTATTTTGAATCGAATTACAAAACTCGTCACCATTCTGAGTTTTGACAAAAAATTGCTAATCTCTGACCTATTTCTCGCCCCCCACATACCAATTTTGAATGAATAGAATTTAACCATAATTACAAAACTCGTCAGAATTGTCTCAAAATTCACAATCTCGGACTCCTGGAAACCCCCACCTTTCAATTTTCAATCGGAACAAAATTACAAAACTCGTAGCTATCTTGGAGCCGTCACCTTGATCTCACTAACTTTGACTAATGATTCATAATCTCCGGCTCCGAAAACCCCAACAAACCAAATTTTAATAGAGTCTGACCCTAATCCAAATCACGTCCGTTTTGTTTTTTTCTGTGGGTAACAAAAATTTCATAATGCATTGTCACCGAAATTATGCGAACATCTGCAATTTCAATAAGATGTTGGTCAAATTTCACTTCACAAGATCTGTACCGCGAACAGACAGAGAAGATTTTGGACTGAGGTGGCCTTTACTTGATGGAAATCCATAGTTATTACGCTATAAGGTAGACACGATTAAATTTCCACAAAATTTATTGTCTTCGCGACATGTTTCGGTACACTGTACCTTTATCAAG
This sequence comes from Zygogramma bicolorata, assembly GCA_032362365.1. Classification (NCBI taxonomy): domain Eukaryota; kingdom Metazoa; phylum Arthropoda; class Insecta; order Coleoptera; family Chrysomelidae; genus Zygogramma; species Zygogramma bicolorata. The sequence continues at coordinate 334,384 of JAVJAQ010002094.1, forward strand.
CGAATGTATTTAAACACTAAATTATTCTTCGCTAAAAGTTCCTTAAATATATCAGGGCCTACTCTAATTATCTATGATTCCTAGAATAATACCACTGACAATGATGATGATTCCTAACTGATGCTGATAACTGATACTGATTCCTAATAATAATTATGATATCGGACCGTAGTTACTATTTATTGATTGAATGAATAAGTTCAACAAAGGGGAACTATTGAGATCCAATTGATCATTTAGCAAACAATTTGAATTTTTTAATTTATTGATTTCCAAAAATTCTAAATAATTAAGTCTAATGCCCTTATTTTCAACATGCAGAATTTCGAAATTTTTATCGAAGTCATGGCCTTCCTCCAAAATATGATTGGCATATGATGAATGAGTTGTTTTCTTTTCATAATCCATACGATGTTCACGTATGCGGTTTTTGAATGGTCTACCTGTCTGGCCAATATATACTTTGGAGCAAGATCCACAATTCAATTTATAAACTCCTGATTTTTCATCTTTTATTGTTTTATCTTTGTTATTCTTGATAAACCTTCCCAACGTGTTATCTGTTCTATATGCTACTTTTAAATTTTGTTTATGCAAAAATGAAGCTACTTTTTCCGTAGCAGGTCCTGAATAAGTTAAGATTCTATAATTATTGTCATGGGTCCTCAAAGTGGGGTACACTTCTTGGATAGCTTTTCTATGTAGTTTTTTAGCAAGAATATTTTCTATTAATTTGACTTGATATCCATTGTTAACTGCTATTTGTTTTATGATATTTAATTCTTTGTTGAAATTGTCCACAGAAAGAGGAATGTTTACTAATCTGTGTATCATACTATGGTATGCTGATATTTTATGTTTATATGGATGTACCGAATTATTATGAATAGTGATATCAGTGTGGGAAGGTTTATGAAAAATAGCAAAGTGGTGTTTGCTGTTGGCTTTACCTATTGTCAAGTCTAAGAAATTGATTGAATTATCTGTTTCCATCTCTATTGTGAATTGAATATTTGGATGAATAGTGTTAATATATTTATGAAATGTATCTAATTGTCTGTTGGTGCCTTTAAAACAAACTATATGTAGATGACGTTATAGTTTGTTTTAAAGGCATCAACAGACAATTAGATACATTTCATAAATATATTAACACTATTCATCCAAATATTCAATTCACAATAGAGATGGAAACAGATAATTCAATTAATTTCTTAGACTTGACAATAGGTAAAGCCAACAGCAAACACCACTTTGCTATTTTTCATAAACCTTCCCACACTGATATCACTATTCATAATAATTCGGTACATCCATATAAACATAAAATATCAGCATACCATAGTATGATACACAGATTAGTAAACATTCCTCTTTCTGTGGACAATTTCAACAAAGAATTAAATATCATAAAACAAATAGCAGTTAACAATGGATATCAAGTCAAATTAATAGAAAATATTCTTGCTAAAAAACTACATAGAAAAGCTATCCAAGAAGTGTACCCCACTTTGAGGACCCATGACAATAATTATAGAATCTTAACTTATTCAGGACCTGCTACGGAAAAAGTAGCTTCATTTTTGCATAAACAAAATTTAAAAGTAGCATATAGAACAGATAACACGTTGGGAAGGTTTATCAAGAATAACAAAGATAAAACAATAAAAGATGAAAAATCAGGAGTTTATAAATTGAATTGTGGATCTTGCTCCAAAGTATATATTGGCCAGACAGGTAGACCATTCAAAAACCGCATACGTGAACATCGTATGAATTATGAAAAGAAAACAACTCATTCATCATATGCCAATCATATTTTGGAGGAAGGCCATGACTTCGATAAAAATTTCGAAATTCTGCATGTTGAAAATAAGGGCATTAGACTTAATTATTTAGAATTTTTGGAAATCAATAAATTAAAAAATTCAAATTGTTTGCTAAATGATCAATTGGATCTCAATAGTTCCCCTTTTTTGAACTTATTCAATCAATAAGTAGTAACTATGGTCCGATATCATAATTATTATTAGGAATCAGTATCAGTTATCAGCATCAGTTAGGAATCATCATCATTGTCAGTGGTATTATTCTAGGAATCATAGATAATTAGAGTAGGCCCTGATATATTTAAGGAACTTTTAGCGAAGAATAATTTAGTGTTTAAATACATTCGCTTGATAAAGGTACAGTGTACCGAAACATGTCGCGAAGACAATAAAATTTGTGGAAATTTAATCGTGTCTACCTTATAGCGTAAAGACAGAGAAGAAACCGAGCCAATAAAAACCTAGTAAAAAATCATGATCTCTGGCACAAAAAGCCCATTTATAGCAAATTTAAATGGAATTAGATCATAAATCACATAGCTCATCCGCCATCTTCAATTTAAAAACATTACTATTCTTCGACTTCAGAATATTTTTTTTTATAGAATCGGAATAAATCACAAAACTCTTCATCTACCTCATGAATGTTGATGAAAATCTTTCACATCACCAAACTCAGTCTCTGTTTTTTCTATTGTAAATGTCGTTAATACATTGTCACTCGAATGATATGTACTCCAGCCAAATTTAAAGATGATTCGATAAGTGGCCTCAAAATCAAATTCTCTATGTCTCAATATTTATACGTGGATATTATTTTTCAGGAAATCTGATATTCGGAACATCCGAATGCAAATTATATCTCGACTTTAATTCAGCTCAACATGATATTATCATCAATATGTTCTGCACATGTCTGCACTTTATTCAATGGGAGTTTTGCATTCCTTCCGATGACGGCGCTACATTACAGGATAGATTTTCTGAGTTTCTAGTAAAAAATTATAGATGGCTCTAGCAACCTCCATCCAATGCTTTTACCATTGTGGTTGACTGACTATAAATTCTCAGCCAATGGCCAAATTCAGGCCCGGTCTGGCCAGGGCGGCTGGTCGGCGATCGCCGAGGGCCTCCGGCTCAAGGGGGCCCCCAAAAGCCAAAAAAATACGAGTTGACAAAGGTTTTTTATAATCAAAATTATTTTGTTTTACTGTTTTACAGCGACATAATCTTGCAAAAATAATTTTAAATAAACATTAACCTATTTATTGAATTACAGTTAAGAGTAAACCTTAGGTACTACAGCGATTACACTCGGGGCCAGTCAACGATCTCACCGCGCCACACCGTTCGGCTCGGCTCACCGAGCTGTAGTGATGCGACAGCGGCGTGTCTGCGCCCTATCTGGACTCAGCTTGCATCCACATGACTACGTGACAACCAGTCGAAGTGCTTTGCATAAAACCATTGATTGGTTGGTAGTAGGCACGTGATTACAACGGATCTGTGATCACGTAGTCATGTGGATACAGGCTCAAGCAAACAGCTCAGCGCTAGTGGTGCAGAGTCCATTCCCCCACCGCGATATTCTCTGCACGCGCACCTACTGTCACTCTGTCCAGAGACAACCAACGAGACTGTTAAGTTAATAGGAAAAATGGTTCTGTTGTGAAGCGATCGCTTCAATCAGGTCAACTATTCATCGATCCTTTTCTGGCACGTTATCTCTTATGGATAGTAGCGCTCTTTAAATATATATTTCTTCTTTCTCTTGTTCATTAGATTTGTAATTAAACTATTTCCCTTCAATAATTAAAAGCCACACGGTGATGGCGCTACTATCGCGACATGGAGTGTAGCAACGTTGACAAAGTTCACTATTTATCTCTACAAATGCCAATGCCATCATTCAACTGTGTAAAAAAATAAATATTTATAGTTATTGCGTAGAAAGTAAAAATTAACTCGTAAACATAAGGCGGATTCAAGCAAGCCAACTTAACTTATGAATAACTCAACTTATCAACTTAGAAACATAAATCACAAGGATTCAATGAGGGCATTCAGACAAGCACTTAACTCAACTTGGCAACTTGAAAAGTTCCCAACTTTCATCTTTTCGCTTAGAAATTACAAGTTATTCACGTGTGCGCATGCTCAGGCAGATGTCGTTTCATGAATTCATGATTGACATTGTCATTTGTCAAAATTTCTCATTATTTTCGTTTGTAGTTTGTTGTCCACAAGTGCTTGTTGTTATTTAAGTTATTTTTGCTTCGCAATGGATGAAACGCTGATTGACTTGGTGAAGCAGTATAAATTCCTATACGACAGAAGAGATCCTGATTTCAAAAACAAAACTGCTCGTTCAAATGCCTGGGAAACAATTTCGAAAATTTTGGAACAACCAGGTATTTCCTCCGAATATTTTCTTGTGTACATTTGTTTACCAGAATTCACGTCTCTTTTCCAGCCGAAATGATAGAAACGAGGTGGACGAGCCTAAGAAATAGATATTCGAGCGAGAAACGAAAAATACGGTGCATACCTTCTGGCTCTGGTGCATATACTGAGTGGTCGCTACTGAATACACTTTCGTTCTTGAATGAACATATTGTCATCAGAAAGTGAGTAATCAGGAAAAAGTTTATAAAAAATTATTGAATTGTTTATTGCAGATCAATTACCAATGCAAAAGTGGTTCCAAAAGAGAGCGTTTGGGAGACTCCCATCGTGATTGAACCAGAAGTATCAACGAAGAACACCGGTGTGGAAGGCAGCAGCACATCAGAGATATCAGACTCAGATATTATTGCAGCAGACACTGTAAACATACATAAAAAAAGGCTGCAGCTTGAGAAGAATGTTAGAAATACAAAGAAATCCAAAGTAGATGCACTTGAAACAAGCATTGTCAAAGCATTCGATAAGCTGGACAATGTCTTGAATAATGTAACTACAACTGACGAGGATGAGCTGTTTGCCTTGAGTATGTCAACTGCCTTGAAAAGATTGGACACGAAAACAAAAACCTATGCAAAAATAGCAATGTTGAAAGCTCTATCCCAATTTGAGGACAGTGATTAATTAGGCATTCAAGGGTGGGTACTTTGCGACCTGATTAACAATCGGTTAAAATGTTCTGTGCCCTTACTCTAGCAATTGAGAGTATGGGGTGTCTATTATTATCACCGATTATTTTAACGGGCTGTTGATCAGGTCGTAAAGTACCCGCCCTAGTTATATTTTTCTAGCAGTTTTTTTATGCACCAAAAATACTATTGTGATAATAGTGATAAGAAATCAATATGTATATATATTATTTTTCTAGTAGTGTAAGAATCAATTATTCAGTTCTGTTTTCTACACCAAAATTACTCTTGTGATAGTATATGATAGGAAACTAATATTTGCAGTTTTATGATACAGTAGTTTGTGATAAGACTGATACTGCAGGTTTGAAAGTAAGAACTCATTTTAGTTGAAACATGAAAACTACCACACTTGGTGCTGTTCGCTTACCAAGATAGCATTTTAAGGATCACATTCAGTACAAAATTGAGCTCATTTTTCTTCCTCAGATGCTAACTTGGTTAGGAAAACATGTCAAATATGAGTGTTGTCAGTTTGATGTTGTGCTAATTATTTACTTTGTTGTGAAATAAAAAATTGAATGGAAACATATGTTTATTATCATTATGAAAATACATCACTAGAGAGGAACTGCCCCTCTCCACACTCTTTCAAGTTGCCACTCCACTGAGCCAGCATCAAGATCCAGGTATAACAGATCCGTCAATATCTTCTGTATCAGTGTATCCCACAGGACAATATTTTCTACTAACTGACGGAACACTATCTTCTTCACTTTGCACAAAGTTGTGCAAAATTACGCAGGCTTTAATGATAGTCTGACACGTATCAATGTCTGCCACTATCTTCTTATTCAAGCATCTCCATCTCTGTGTCAAAATACCAAATGTATTTTCTATTGTTCTTCGAGCTCGTGACAGTCTGTAGTTGAAAACCTTTTTGGTCTCAGGCAAGTACTGTCCAGGATATGGCCGCATAATGTTTTCACTGAGAGGAAATGCTTGATCAGCAACCAAGAAATATGGTAGAACAATATTGGTGTTGGGTAGAGGAGCTGGTTCTGGAATTTCATGGGCGTCTTGAAGAAATGCCATTCCAAACTTTGAATTTTGAAAAACATTGCTATCATGTGAAGAACCAGTTGCTCCTATGTCTACCATGGAGTATTTATAGTGTGCTGTGCAGGTGGCCATCAATATAATGCTGGAACAAGTATGTCGTATGAAGTAATGAATAATGTATGTATAGCCTCACCTGAACGACTTCTTGTACGAAAAATATTCAGAACCAGTTTTATAAGGGGCCTGAACCATGCAATGCTTTCCGTCAAGGGCACCTATACAATGGGGCATGTTCCATTTTTCTGCAAACTGATCTGCAATTATCAAAAATTGTGCTTTCGAAGGAGATGGCAAATAAATACCCAACAGCTTATTCCAGATGGTATTACAGGTTTCCCTTATGATACCGTGTGTGGTTGAATGCCCAATATAATAGTTTCTTGATATCTCCTTCATGGACATACCTTCTGCCAGGTAGCTACAAAAATACATATAATACATTTTCAAATACTCTGCTAGAAGTTGTGATCAATTTGAATGCCGACGACAGGACAGCTACCTAGCTGCTCTCATAATATAAATATTTATATACATACTGTAGAGTCAATGCCAGTTTCATTTCAGGTTTTATGGCATTCCTTCTAGATGGGTGTTTCCTCAAATCAACTTCAATCAGGCTCAGTAGATGGTCAAAAGATTGTGGAGTCATTCTCGTGTATGAAAAGAATTCTTCTGGTTCACTTGTCTTCATATGTACAAACATCTTTTCGTACTGCCCATACATCGACCTTCTTTTCAAGAATGGTTTCACTCCATAACGGCGGATTTTTCTTTTTTTTATCGCTAACGTGGCAGCAGCTGTCAACGCCACTACAGCATATGCAGAAATTAGGACTCGACTGCGTATTCTCTTCGTGATTGCCATTGTAGATTATATTATTATATTTTCAATTCTTCGACAATAATTTGAAACATTCAGCAGTTGAAAATCGCTACTTTTAAACACAACAAACAGCTGTCAGTGGTGTCAAAAGTCAATGTCAGACAACCGCGCATGCTCACAACCTCAGAATTTAACTTGGGATTTCGTTGCATGAATACTCATTTTTATTACTCAAGTTGCTAAGTTGAGTTAAGTTATTCATAAGTTAAGTTGGCTTGCTTGAATCCGCCTATAGTTGAAGTATAGCGCTTTGAATTATACGATATATAAAAATTTTGAAAATAAAGGAAATGAAAATAGGAAATTATTATTTTGAACACCTCCATAAAATTCGATATGAAAGACGGCAACAGTGTATGTTCGTGATTTTATTTACCTACCTACCTAACCTGACCTAACCTATAGATCAAAAACGAAACGACCCTGTTTGCTGTGGTTTATTACATTTGCTGTGATATTGTTGTTGTCTTTTCAATCTGATGTAAGTAGAGATATTAAATAACAATGTATTGTTTAGTGTGTGGTTGTGATGAAAATGAGGTGCCCAAGATGCATTGCTTTCCAAGGAATGCTGAGTACATAAAATGTGTTTCATATGTTTGTGTCTGTTATGAAATATACTACATGTCCAGAGCATTGCAAAAAAAACAAGTTGACGAAATGTATTTTCGCATTATTGTATTTTGTTTTGTCATACAACACTACCTGATACGTTTTATAGCAGATATATTATAGTAGATAACATAGAAAAACTCCAATAAAAAGCAAACTGTCATAAGCCATATCAGTGTAAAATCTGATGTAATCTAACACTTTTGCAAGGTATATAGCTCAAAGATAATGAAGATATTGGTTTGACTCCATCTCAACAATTGGAGTTCTTGTAATCGTTTAATGCTTATTTAAAAGATTAAATTGTGTTCTGATAAATCATATGCCTAAACTGTAGTACATGAGGGTGGGATATTGAAAAAGTTGCCTTTACTTCTTCTGTTTGTAACTATAGTTCAAATTTTTTAGGTGTAAGTTATGGCAGGATAGTCTGGGAATTCAGTATCCAGGAAATATGAGACATTTGAGAATCTGTAGCACTCATTTCAACAAAGCTGACTATATAGAGAAGTCATGGAAGTTAAAATCCAATGCTCTTCCAATTAAATTTATGGGAGAAGAACAAAATGTCAAAATAAATGAGGAGAAAAAGATAAGTAAGTAGTATTAAATAGGCTGTATATTTTATTATATTTATAATTATAATCCTATATTTTAAATAACTTTCAAAGGTAAAAATCTTATTTCTTATCAAGGTTATATGTAACACTAATAATATTTAATTCATTATCTCATCTTTAGTATTTTTGTGTTTTTTATATCTCTTATATAAACTTGTCTTTCATACTATCAATATAGTGAAGTATAATATGCAATAGAGGAAAATGTAACAGTTGAAGATCAATCTTTTAATTCTCTCACTGTATATTTTGAATTTGTTTTTTTTGTGGTATTGTAATTCATCTACTTTATAAATATGTTTGAAAAAATCTTTGTAAACTTACTTTTTTAACAAGTCAAATCATATACTATGTTGTTAATGACTGTGTAGAATTCACATTATTTTATTATTGTATCAGTTTTATTTTTTTTTACAGATATTTTGGATTATAAAATTATTTTACCATTGTCACCAGTAAATAAGAATATTGTGGTTACTGAACCTATTCCTGGTCCAAGCAAAGAAATATGTGGCATGCCATTTAAAAAAGAAAAGCTTCCTGTGAAAATAAAAAAATTAATTTTTAGAGGAATTGTATGCTCCACTCCTCGACAAGTAAAGCTAATGAAAACCATTGAGAGTAAAGAGGCGCACATTCGAAAACTAAAGAAACTTGCCAAAGAACGAGCATGTAGCATTAGACAACTATCAAATCTTAATGATTCTAGGGTAGTTCGAGAGATTTTTAAAGATTTGCCATCAACAACAGCAAACTTTTTAATTTCACAATTGAAATGTGCTAGACGATCTCCCCAAGGAAGACGATGGACACTAGATGAGAAAATTGTAGCATTAGCCTTATTTAAAAAAGGTCCTAAATGTTACAATTTATTAAGGAAGGTTGTAGCAATGCCTTGTAAAAAATCATTAATGGATCTTTTGAAGAATATTCCTTTTGAATCAGGCATTAACCAACATATTCTCCAACACATTAATGAAAGTATCAAGAACATTGAGGATAGAGTTTGTGCCCTAATATTTGACGAAATGGACATAAAGGAGCACATAGAATATGATTCTCATGCGGACCGAATAAGGGGATTTGAAGAAAAAGGGTTTGTTTCCACCAATAAATTAGCAAATAAGGCACTGGTGTTTATGGTGAAAGGCTTGCATCTTAATTGGAAGCAACCAATTGCTTTTTATTTTTCTCATGAAGCAGTTTCAGTAGTTCAATTAAAACAAATCATCATTGAAGTAATTGAAGCCTGCCAGAAAATTGCCAAATTAGAAGTTGTATCAACAATTTGTGACTGTGGAACACCCAACGTGAAGGCATTACAAAATATGGGATCCTCTGTTTTAAATCCATTTATATTGGTTGGGGAAAAACAAATTTTTACTATTTTTGATCCACCACACCTTTTAAAATGCACAACATCCTTATTCCGCAGGCATAATTTGGAACTACCAGTTTCTAGTCTAAATGATGCAGTCATGGAAGCCCGGTTTAGTGATATTAGGTTAGCTTATGAAATTGATTTCAGAACACCATTAATTTTTAGGCACATGCATAAAATTAATGCTAACCACATGAATCCAAAAATTAAATTTGCTATGAAAGTTAACTTGGCTGCACAAATAATGAGCAGGATTGTATCATCCTTTTTATACACACTACTCAGTAGAGGTAAGTTAAAATCAATTTTTAATTAAAACTATTTATTGCTTTCGCCCTTACTGTGTGAACTTGTGCCACAATAATAATAAAAATATTTAATAGAAATTTCACACTTGATTTTCCTACTGTTGCAGGAATAGTTTTTATAGAGTGTATGAATAATTGTTATTACTTATTTTTGAATGTTTAAGATTTTTTCAAAAATAATATTTGTACTTGTATACAGTGTGGTCCAACGAAAACTTAACACCTCTATGTTCCGGCTTTAACATGAAAATGTGGAAAATCGCTCGGACCCGTCAATTTCTAATACAAGGGGGAACAACTTTTCCGCTGTTTTCATCCCCGTAACTTCAACCCCCTAACGGGGGTGAGCACAACCCCTTGATTTTGAATAGGGATGAGGGGTGTTGAGATACCTCATTTTGACGATCTTATCGTGTACTATCTAACCGTAAAATTTCACTTCAAAATATCCATCGATAATGAAATAACAGCGAAAATAGTGAAAGAGGCAATATGGAATTTATCTCGAGAATATTATCCGACGCATTTCAAAGGTATTGAGTGGGTAATTTTTTGTCCAAAAAAGTAGACGGACCTTGTTTTTGTACCTTAGTCTATCGTGAATTGTTAAGAACGGTACAAGTGTGTCCAAGCGATTGTAAATTTGTAGTGGAATTAAAATGGTGTAATCCGTAGAAGAAAGGGTGGAAATGATAAAATTATTTTTCCGAAATAACGACTCTGCGCGCACAACAGCGGCTTTATTTAACGAACGACATCCTGGAAAAAATGTATCCGCTGCTTACGTTGTGCAACTGGTTGCCAAATTTGACGCTACTGGGTCAGTTGGAAACAAAAAGAGGGTGCATGAAAGAGACGAAGCGAGGGACGTGGCTGTCTTAGGTCATATAGCAATGGATCCGACCGTTAGTACTAGGAAATTGTCCGAGGTATCTGGTGTTTCACGCACAACAATCATGAGAATCTTGAAACAACATAAATTCCATCCGTATAAGATACGATTGGTTCAGGAACTGAATGAGGATGATCCCGATCGCCGACTCCAGTTCTGTGACGTGATCAGTGAAATAATTAACGGCAATCAAAACTACATGTTCGATATCTGTTTTTCGGACGAGTGTTCATTTTACCTTAACGGCATTGTAAACCGGCATAACTGTCGGTATTGGTCAGATGAAAATCCACGATTATTTCGTGAGGTGTATACACAGCGCCCCCAAAAATTAAATGTTTGGGCGGGTATTTATGGAAATCACATAATCGGCCCTTTTTTTCTACCCGGTAATCTCACAGGCCAAATGTATCTCGATCTATTGGAGAACGCTATTTATCCAGCCCTCGTGCAAGTATTGGAGAATGCAGAAGACCATCAAACGATCATTTTCCAACAAGATGGCGCACCACCTCACTTTGTTCAACCGGTGCGTCAGTTTTTAGATGACAATTTTCCTCACGCCTGGATTGGAAGAAGGGGACATATTGAGTGGCCACCCAGATCACCTGATCTGGCTCCACTGGACTTTTTTCTATGGGGTCACCTGAAATCCAAGATTTACGCTACCCAGTCTGAGTCACTGGATGATTTGCGAACTCGGATCATTAATGAATGCCGTCAAATTACACCAGACATCTTGAGTAATGTACGTGAACGTTTTCAGCAAAACTTATATTACTGCATGGAAGTGGATGGTGCCCATTTCGAACATTTAATAAAGTATCACAAAAGTACGTACTCTTCCACTATTTTACCTGTCATGTCGTTATCGATGGATATTTTGGAGCGAAATTTTACGGTCAGATAGTACACGATAAGATCTTCAAAATGAGGTATCTCAACACCCCTCATCCCTATTCAAAATCAAGGGGTTGTGCTCACCCCCGTTAGGGGGTTGAAGTCACGGGGATGAAAACAGCGGAAAAGTTGTTCCCCCTCGAATCAGAAATTGACGGGTTCGAGCGATTTTCCACATTTTCATGTTAACGCCGAAAAATCGAGGTGTTAAGTTTTCGTTGGACCACACTGTATATTAATTGTTACTCATGTGTTTTTTTTTTGTAAAAATGAAACCTAATGGTAACAGAAAACTTTTAAATATAAACAATTAGCAGTTTATAAATGTCTACAATTATAGTTTCATAACAAAGCAATGCAATCTATGTTATGGGACAATTTTAGATGTTTGTAATTTTTAACTGTTAATATTTGTTATTTTGGAATTTTTCTTTTACTTTATGTTCCATTTTTATGTAATATGGATATGAAGGGTAAAAACATTAAAAAATTATAATTTTACTAATTTCCTTCTAAAAAAAAGATTTTCAGGTGAACTGGATCAGAGGGCAATAGCAACAGCAACTTTTGTCCATCAAGTTGATGAGCATTTGATAGCTTTAATTGTTGTTGTTCTAAAATTGTTCGTTCCGTTAACCAGCTGACGAACGTCAACCCTCAAAAGTCGAGACTTGTGCGAGCAATGGATCAACGAGGCCTTACCTTTTAACGTGCGATTACCCAGCACGGTGGCCCGGCGAGGATTCGAACCCCGGCCTTCCGCTTGATAGGCAGATATGCTAACCACTACACTACCGAGACCACTGCAGGCACTGCAAAGTCCGCTCCTGATGGTAAAGCTTTGAAATGTGCCATTACAAGTGAATCAGGCCATACAATATATTGGAAAAAAGCCTATCAAATGGTTAAAACCTGGAAATACTTGAGACGGACAAAAACTGGAGCTCTTAGAACAAGCAAACCACCATCCCAAATTGCTTGGATGACCACTTTAAAATCTATTGAGATGTTATGGAATTTTTTATCATCAGATAAACATTTTGTCTCCCTGAAGCCTAGAAATTTAAATCAAGATTGCCTGGAAAATTTATTTGGGTCTATTAGAGGAGGGCTAGGATGCAATGATAATCCTACAACAACACAATTTATTGGCAGTCTAAAAACACAAATTTTAAATGGATTGATGCATTTAGGCGTGGGAGGTAATTGTGGAAAAGATGAAAGCATCCTTCTTTCAAATTTACACACTTTCTTAAATGTGAAGAAAGTTCCTGACGGTAATTTATTGACACTTCCATACATTTTGACTATATGTGTTAAGTATATAAATGTTTATGATTTGTTTGAATTATGTATAAAGATTTTCAGTAATGATTGATAAAATAAATTATTTAATAAATTTTTTTATTGCAGGTGACACTGCAGATAGAGATAACATGGAAAGAATAACCGATAATCAGTTAGAGAACCAAGACATTTCTCAACAGATTGCAGATGCTGTCAATATAGGACAAACACAGACACTCTCTGTTGCATATGTTGGGGGATTCATCATTAAAACAATTTTAGAACAAACTAATTGTGCAGAATGTTCAAAACATTTGTTAGGTTCATCAGATGCACCTCACAATGTATTCATAGGTTTTAAAGAGTGGTCTGATGCAACAGAAAAACTCATATATCCAGCTGAACATCCAGTAGTAGCTGTTGGGTGTGGAATCACTTTGTTGGAAGAATTTTTAGAAAAAAACTGCACAAATTCCAATTTAAGCCAGGCAATTGAAAACCACCTCAACTTAAATGTTAATTTTAGTTGGATTAGCTGTGTTGAGCATGCAAATTTAATCAAAAATTCTATCATTAAAGGAATTTGGAAAATAGGCATTCCATGGTGGTGCAAGAGAAAAATGCGTGAACATAGAGAACAAAAACAGTATGCACATGCAAAAAATTACAAAAGTTCGAGCACTCGTAAAACAATAAAATGAAAGAACATGTATTTACATTATTATATTAACATGAATTAATTTTTTGTAAATAAAATATTTTGTTGCCTTCTAATTTGTTGTCTTTTTTATATATTATTTATTATGTTTAACCAAAAAAGTATGTTTTATTCAAATAATAAACATTAATTGTAGTCCTAAAAATCAAGATAAGTGTATCAAATAGCAGCAACATTTATACTCAATTTCTTAGTAACGGATATAATTCTACACATAACTAAAGATATTTCATTATAATGGGAAACATAAATCAGTAGCTTGTCTGCGAAACACAACAAATCTCAATTATCTGAAATTGAGTTGGGACTCTATTCTAATATTGCAAATAGAATAACATCGAATGGATATAAGTTAAAATACTTATATTCAATCAATGTTATTCTATTATTGATACTAGAACTGAGTTCTCACTCAGTTCCTGTTAATTGTGGAATTGTTGAGTTTTGCTAACAAGTAACAACTAACTGAAGTTTAAACGGGGGTCTAGAATATCTGGCATAATATCTGAATTTTCCCGCCACACTTTCAACTTTCCGAAGAGGACACGAATAATGCCGAAGCTATGCAACTTGACTGCGTGTCATAGAACTAAGGGTACAAACACAGTGAAAGCAGGTTTCCGCTTACCGGTAACCAGCGCCGACCCGCGCTTATAAGCCTGAAAAATGAATGCGTGTCGTCAAATTGACTCGTACACAGTTAAAGCGGGTAGGCGCCGGGAACCAGCGCAGACCAGCGTTCTCGCTTTAACCGGAATGAAAATTTAGTTTATTTCTGCCTTGGGCACGCGCCGGTTGATATGGATAAGGAATTACTTATCGCTGCTGTGTTTGAGAAAACTCCTATTTGGGATAAAAGGCACAAGCTACATTGTAATAGAAATGTGATAGATAGATATTGGAGAGACATAAGTGCCGTAATGAAGGAAGATGGTAAGTGTTTATAATATTTATTTACAAAAGTATTTAGTATAATTTACATTTATCGATGTTGTTAGAGGTATGATAACGGATGTTCTGAAAAATACGTTACAAAAATATCGCGAATATTTTTAGCTTCACTCAGAGGTCTTCCTGTTATTTGTCTTTCAGTATTTGTCTGGCAATATTCGACAGATACATCGCTAAGATGTCTTTGAAAACCTTCCTTGTCGATTATTGTATTATGTAAAATGCAAATGCATTTAATAATAGCATCTGCTGTCTCGACATTGGTTTCAATGCATTTTGAAAGTATACGCCATTTGGCCGTAATTATCCCAAATGTACATTCAATGCACTTTCTAGCGCGAGATAGGCGTTTATTAAAACATTCTTGCTCGAAACTTAGATTTTTTCCACCAAAAGGTTTCAAAAGAAAAGGTAGAAGTGGATATGCTTCGTCACTTATTAGTACAAAAGGTGCCTTTGTTGTTGTTTGAGGAAAGTCTGATGGTTCCGGAATATTTAGTTGCCTATTCTTCAATTGGCGGTATAGTTGTGATGCTTGAAATGTTCCACCGTCGCTCTGTTTGCCGTAAGCGCCAATTTCTACAGCAATAAATTTGTAATTAGCGTCGGCTACACCTTGTAAAACTACGGAAAAATACTGTTTATAATTATAAAACATCGATCCTGAATTTTTTGGACAAAGAACGCGTATGTGTTTTCCGTCAATGGCCCCAATGCAGTGCGGAAAGTTCCAAATATTATTAAATTCGTCTGATATCCTTTGAAAATCCTCTTTTTTCGGTGCCGACATATGGACAGGTTGTAACACATCCCATAATATAGACACTGTTTCTTGAACTATTTGTCCTACAGTGGATGCGCCAATTCGGAACGAAAATGCAAGGTGTCTAAATGATGACCCGGTTGCCAAATACCTGTAACAAAATTTTATCATATCTAACTTTTTTTTCAGAAGCGAAGTTGCGAAAACAGTGGAAGTATTTGCGTGACCAATATTCCGTTGAATTGGGGAAACATCCTGTACCAAGATCTGGAGATGCTGCAGAAGATGCGCCTACATCCAAATGGCCCTATTTTATGCAGCTTCATTTCCTAAGGGACATAGTCAAACCAAGGGTTATGAGCGGAAATTTGTCAGGCACTCAATCCACCCAGGAGACATGTCGAGAGGAAACTCAGTCTTCTGTTCAAGAGGAAACTCAGTCTTCTGTTGAATGTGACGAGAATAGCGTTAATGCAGAATCTATTGAAACTAGTGAACGTGAACAGGAACGTGCTGCAGAAAATGTTATAACATCACCATCAACTTCAAGAAAAACCACCTCAATTCCGACTCCTGCTACGGCAAAAAAAAGACGCGGCAATAATGACACATATCAAGCATCAATGCTAGAAATAGAAAGAAGAAAAGTATAATATCTAGAAAATAAAGCCAAAAAAAATTCGTCTACTGATCAAGAAGACGAACACCTTTCATTTTTTAAAAGTTTGCTGCCACATGTAAGGAAAATACCCGAACACAGAATACTATCTTTTCGTTGTCGTGTACAGGAATTGGTGGATCAATTTTCCTATCAACTCAACATTGTATCTACTCCATCATCTTCTATATCCACCCATTGTGGTGCGCCTTCTCCTGGTTACAACATAATTGATCAAAATGTACATAATTCTGTTCCCTCAAGTCAACAGTCTATCATATTCCAAGGTCATCTGGATGATACTATTCCCCCATGGCCATAAAATCAATACTTTGTGACATGATATTTGTTTTCATACCAATAAAGTAATTCTTTAAAACCGTCGTATTCACTCATTCTGCAAATCATTCCAGTCTTTGATATTATCGAGAATATCAGTCTAAATACGTACTTTGAAGAACACATTTTATTTATTGTTCTACTTACCTCAACGTAAGAACAAGCCTCTCTTCCGGACGAATAGGTTGCTTATGTAGATTGCACCAATTTTTGGTTAAACGATATTCCACTTTTTCTAAAATATATTTAAAAGTCTCTTGAGTCATTCGAATATACTGGAAGAATCTTTCATTGTCACGTTTTAAATTTTGAAATAAATTATAATATTCTCCATACGTTATTCTTTCCCGATTAAGAGAATGTATCCCAACTCTTTTTCTCTTTAATTTTGTACAGACAGAATCTAAAGCAATCAGATCATCATCTGAAGACGACATATTGCGTGAGAACATCAAAACACAACTGGCAATTTAAATCGTTTTTCTTGCTTTTACCGGTATTCATTCTGTACTATCTCGGCGCGAGAAAACGGCGCCGGTCGGCGCTGACTACCGGTAAGCGGAAAACCTGCTTGCACTATGTTTCCACACTAAAGTCTGGGGTTGTTAGTTCTATACTGCAATTACTGCACGCCCTCAACAAATGGCTTTTTTTACAGTTCGCCAGTGCAGTTTTCACCGATCAAAATTTTATCATTAAGTTACTCGTCTCGTTGGTTGTCTCTGCTCCCTCAGTTGAGTTGAGTTAGTCGAATGGTTGATGTGTGTTGTGGGTTATGTTTGAAGGACTAAAACGTGAATCGTTTAGTTTATAAAATGAAACGTGTCTACCCAAGTGGTGCATCTAAAAGAAAAGAGAAGAAGAGAAAATCTTTGGAAATAAAAGAAGGTTCAAAAAGTTTGAACTTATGGTTAGCTGGTTCCAGCTCCGATCCTGCGAACAATGACAAATCGCAAACAGGTAGGTTAAAATATCTATAAGCCTATAAAGCCGGCAACGGACGACGAGCGATACTATACTATATCTTATAGCTTTGTCATGAAATAAACCAGCAAAGGACGATTATATAGGATATATTATAGTATAAATGCATGGCGACCTACACTTTTCAATGCAAAGCGATATTTTTAAAATATGTGAGCTATATATATATATATATATATATATATATATCCATATATTATATTATCGCTCATCGTCCGTTGCGGGCCTAAAAGCAGACAACGGACGACGAGCGATACGATACTATATCTTATAGCTTTATAATGAAACAAGCCAGCAAAAGACGATTATATAAGTAGATTTACATTATAGTAACAATGCGCAACGATCTACACTTTTTAATGCAAAGCGATATTTTCAAAATATGTGAGCCATAAATGCCATAATATATATTATATTATCGCTCATCGTCCGTTGCCGGCTTAGCCTTTACCTAAAATGGTTATCTTTTCGAATTTTCATCACCGTTTTTGAAGATTGTTAAGTATTCATAATTGTTAATAATACTAAGTTTTCTTTCTATGTTGTTTGGGTACAAATGCCATACCTACGATGGTAAGATAAAACATTTAAAAGGCTAACGTAAACAGAATAATTAATCATTATTAACGATATTTTGTACTTTGTACTATATCGTATTATTTCGCACCTACGATATGTTATTATTTATTTCCAGGAAATGAAGATCAAATTGAGCCTCCTTCAATCCAAGCAGAAGCTACTACAGCTATCTCGTCTGGTGGAAGTGAAAATAAGAGGGAAGAAACAACGCATTTCGACAGGGATTCGTCAATAAGCTCTGACTCCGATTCAGAAATCGGCGATGAAGAATCTCACCAAGACACGCTTGATGCTTCTAAGCAAAACCTTAGTTGTTTCATATGTCCAAATGAAAGTGATCACATTGGATTAAAAAAGCTTTCATGGAAAAACACCCAATCCAAGTTCATGAGGGAAAAGGAGCTAAACTTTCGTTTGATCCATCCGAACTCTACTATCGTCTTTTGCCAAATAGGGATAAAATACACAGAAAATGGTTATCTTTTTCAATTGAGCTCAACAAAGTATATTGTGCTTGTTGTATGGCATTCGGAGGCAGAGATAACAGAGATTCCACATTCATTACTGGACATGATGTTACACCAAAACACATTTATAAATCGGTAGAAACTCACGAGACCTCCAATTATCATGAACTGGCGGCCAAGGCATCTTTACAATGCCTAAAAGGACGTGATATTGAGAGTCTTCTAGCGGGAAACCAATCTAAACAACGAGAAAGAGAAGTTCACACAAGAAGATTAGTTGTTCAACGTTTGATTGACATAGTTTTATTTCTGGGTAGACAAGGCATTGCTTACAGAGGTGACAAAGCAGAAGGGGCCTACTCACTTGACTCTGTAGAAAATCATGGCAACTTTCTCGAACTTGCCATGATGGTTGCAAACTATGACGTTATTTTACAAAACCATGTCAAACAGTGCATTGAGGATAGCAAAAAGCAAAAACAAAAAACAATGGACAGAAGAAAACTTGCAGGAAAGTCGACCAAAGGACAGTATGGGCGAGGTTCTTTAATGACATTTTTGTCAAAATCGTTTATAAACAAGCTAATAAAAACTATTGCTACGATTGGACGCAATATAATTTTAAAAGACCTCCATGATAGTATTATTTACAGCGTGATGGTAGACTCTACTCAGGATGTAGCAGTTATGGACCAATTGGCTATTTGCGTACGCTACGTCGTTCAAGGAAAAGTTTATGAAAGACTTCTAGAAATGATTGTAGTTGATGATTCGAGAGGAATAGCATTGTACGAACGCATAACTTCGGAATTAGCAAAGCACGGAATTCTGGCATCAAATATAGTTGCGTGTTCATTCGACGGAGCAAATAACATGAAAGGGTGTTATAACGGCTTACAGGCTCACTTTAAAAAGGCAAATGAAAATATGATTAATACTCACTGTATGGCTCACGTCTTAAACTTAGTAGTAGCGGACTCAACAGTGAAGTTGCTACAGGCAGAAAACTTGTTTGGATTAGTAGAGGAATCTGCAGTTTTTTTAAGTTCATCTTAAAAACGAATGGCAGTGTGGGAGAAAGAAACAAAAAAACAACATACCTCCCTTGAAAAACTTTATAGACTGCAAAAAATAGGAGCCACTAGGTGGTGGAGTAAACATAAGGCTCTGTCATCAATAATTGATGAAAGTGTGTTAAGGGAGCGAGGAAATTGCCACAGACAAACTAACGAACGTCATTACCGTATTCAAAGAAATATCTGATGGTAATTTTGATTGCAAATCCAAATATATGGCCAGAAATTTGGCAAGTCAATGGGCAAAATTTGAAAACTTATTTATATCATTCGTTTTACTAGATATGTTTCTTGTTATAACTCCTGTTTCCAAATATTTGCAAACTAAAACATTGGACTACGCTGTTGCTTGGGATCTGGTTCAAACACTGCTTAAACAAATCAATGAAAAAAGATGACAAACATTTTGAAGATTTGTACAGGAAAACAAAAGAGTATGCGACTGCTGTTAACAGTAAATTGGAAGATAGCAATATTGATTTGGAATTACAATTGGACTTTACGGAAAGAAGAATTTCAAAGAAAAAACGAATGCCTGGGGAACAATCAAAAGATGATGCTACTGAAATATCAACAGCACAAAATTATTTCAAGCATGTATTTTTCAATATTTTAGACTGCGCTAGAACAAGCATTGAAGAAAGATTTTGCCCAAATAGAGAAATTTTGGAGGATCTGTCTTGGTTACACCCAAGAAAATTTAATGACATAATGAAGCTTAAAGATTTTCCGACTGGAGTCCTCTCTTGTATTTCAAAACTGTGCAAAGTTGAAAGAAGTATATTCTTAATAGAACTAAAACAATTTGCAGATCAGTACAAAAGTTTTATAAAAGTTGTAAACACTCAAGATGAACAGGCCCCAGACGAAGAATTAAACAAAGCTGAAGAAATTTTAAAAGATTGTGAACTCGATTCGGAACCTGAATCAGAAGTCAATTTTCGTGGTTTTTGCAATGATAGTAGAAAATGTTTCAAGTGTTTGTCATGTGCCTTCTCAGTTCTTTTTGAACTCTCTGGATCAGGATTGTTCACTAACTTATATATAGTTTATAAATTTATCCTAACGATACCTTGTACACAGGTTATAGTCCAGCAGCCACCGCCTGATTTTTGGAGTGATTAATAACAAGCTGAATCTCCGTGAGTAGGTTCGGTTTGACGAGAGGCCCAAGTTTTCCCTCTGTGAAAATTCTCGTTAGAGGTAGCTAACGTAGTGCGCAGGTGTGAAACATGTCGATTCGGCAGGGTGTCGAAATTGTCGGACTATTAGTGAGTTTTTTATTCACATATTGAGATATAATTGGATAATACACTCGGAAAAACAATTGTCCTACAAAAAAATGGTTTGACTAGAGCGTCCTCCACTCCGAATATGTCGAAAAAACGAGGTCATAAAAATTATCAATAACCAGCTGTTTTTTTTTATGCAGCTTAGTAAATACTTGTATAATGAAATGGCCACATAGTCCTACACATTTAGTGGCACGTTTTCCTAGTCCTACGCTTGGAAGTTGTTGATACCACGGTAACACTTTTTTCAGACCTGCGCACTACGTTAGCTACCTCTAACGAGAATCCTCACAGAGGGAAAACTTGGGCGTCTCGTCGAACCTACTCACGGAGATTCAGCCTGTTATTAATCACTCGAAAAATCAGGCGGTGGCTGCTGGACTATTACATGTGAACAGGTTTTTTCGAAGCTAAAAATTATAAAGAATCGTCTTAGGGCTAGTTTAGGCCCAAGACCTTATGTCTAGCCTTATTTTTATGAATATAGAAAGAGACCTGTTTTCTGACATCGACAAAGAAGAAATAATTAATGTCGTGGCCAGGAGTAGTGACGAACTTAAAAGAAAACTGATAGGATAGGTAATCGTTGATTACTATCACTGTGGTAGGAATTTTTGTTGTTTTTGTTCATACTGTTGAAAAAAATTAAAATTTTAAATTCTTTATATATTAATGATGTATATTATACTTCTATTACATTAGGACATATTTTAGTATCATGTATACTTGGGACTAGGGTGTTGCATTGAAGTTTTGCTTAATGTAATGCAGCGTTTTTTTTGCATTGTGTTTTTTATTGTCATATTCGTAGTTGGCCTTTCATTGATTTATCCTTCTGTTTAGGTCAACCATTCTCAAGTAGTACTGCAATTAATATTGATCTTTCAAGTAATAACAATTTATAATTTAAATTTTGTGCTGATATAAAGGTCAAATATTTCAATCATTTTAGCCCTGGATTATTTATATACAATGTCATTTAAAATTCTTACCTTAGCAAATAATATCGCTAAGATAAGACGTTCAAATTGCGTTGTAAAATATTTAGCAAAACTATTTTTCAACCAGAATATAAAAAAAATCAAAACTATTCAAAATCACGTTAGCTGCATGCCTGAAAGAAAGGCTAACTATTTTGCTGTGAGAGGGCATGGTAGTGGTTTCATTTCTGGCGGGGGGGGGGGCCCCAATGGAGCCAGACCGGGCCTGGCCAAATTGTATTCATTTTATTAGAATAAAAAATTAAAAAATCACAGAGAATTATAACATAGCTCCTAATGAAGAGAATAGAAAATATTTTCAGGACAGAGGCTAGAAAAATATCATGATCTGTAGTCGATCGATTTTACAAAATATTCATGAAACAGCTTCTGAATCATTAAGAACAATTATTTTTCCTGTTCTTACTGATGATGAAGTTACAAGAGCTATATATTATGACCACCTTGTCATTCGATATGGTAATTTCATGGCAATAAAATATTCTTCAAGCTATCACCATGATAAAATGATCCGTAATTATCCATAATTCTTTGCAAAGTTAAAAAACTGGTCCCAATATCAAAGATGTGACAATTCTTTATAAGTGCAATAATTTTGATACATTCATCAAGGCCACTTTCAGTTTATGAGAGTGGTCTGATGGCAAATTTGCTATGTAATAAATATTATTTATAACAAGTATAGGATCTTAGTTAATTATTATTATTACACATTATTATAATTATAGTTCGGTGATATTGAATATCATAGATGGAGACATATCAGAAACAGAAGCTATTGAAAATAAAAACTATGATTTAGAAAAGGAGACTCAGAGATTCTGTAAGTTGGTTCAAAATAGATCCAACTATCTCATTAATAAATTGGCGTAATTATAAAATGGTTAAGGCTTTCGCGGCCGAGGTTATTAGTATAACTACTTCTCTTCGGGCTTGAAGGCCGTCGTTCTTCGGAATTTCTTCCTGATTCGTAATTATCCATAATTCTTTGAGGAATTTAAAAAATTGATCCCAATTTCAAAGATGAGACAAATGGACGCCCTTGAACTGATACTGAAATATAGAATGAAAAGGTAGAGATGCAGAAAATTATTGCAAAACTAGTAATGAAGAGAACGGAAAATATTTTCAGAACAGAGGCTTGAAAAATATCATGTTCTGTAGTCGATCGATTTTACAAAATATTCATGAAACAGCTTCCGAATCATTCAGAATAAATATTTTTTCTGTTCTTACTGATGATGCAGTTACAAGAGCAATATACCATGACCACCTTGCTATTCGATATGGTGATTTCATGGAAGAGCAAGTTCCCGCTGAGCCACTTGTGGTTCAGTTGGAAATTGAATCCTGCCTTTTGATAGGATATCTGTGCATGAGCTTCTGTACACTACTTTTGTCGCTTACCTATCAATAAAAACCATAATTATTATTATTATTATAAAGTATTCTTCAAGGCATCACCATGATGAAATGATCCGAACAAAATGTAACATCTATATGACTGCCATTATTTTGATACATTCAACAAGTCCATTTATAGTTTACGAGAGTGGTATGATGGCATTTGCTATTTATTACTAGTATAGGACCTCAGTTAATTATTGAACATTATTATAGTTCGGTGACATTGATTCTCCTCGATGGAGACATATCAGAAACAGAAGCTGTTGAAAATAAAAACCATGAATTAGAATAGGAGACAGAAATTATGTAAGTTGGTTTAAATTAGATCCAACTAGATTAATGAATTGGCACAAGCAAACCGAGCACAAATTCAATGAACTAAATAAACACCTACTTCTTCCAGAACCAGCAGATGTTGAGAAACTGCAAAATCTTCTAGATAAACAAAATAATACATTCCATTGATATTTTGGAAGAGGGATTTCAGTCAAAAAGGTGGATAACATTGTGCAATGCAGTTTTAGTTAAATTGATGACATTCAATCGTAAATCGTAAAAGACCTAACATGGAATGCAACGGTGGATATGGAAGATACATAACAAGAGGAAAATTGACAAGTTCTGCTGCTGTCTTGGTTGGGAGAAAAGAAATGGATGCCCTTGAACTGATACTGAAGTGTAGAAAAAAAGCAAATGTACAAGACAATAATCCGTATTCACTTGCATGACCTGTAGGTTCAGCAGAAGAATTTTTCAAACCTGGTAAAGCGCTGAGAGATTTTTGCCATGTGGAAGGATTACATAATTAGAATTTGAATTCGACCCAGCTCAAAAAACACTTGGCCACTATAACTTCAAATTTCGAAAGAGAAAGACGAATACAAGTTAGTGATCATATGGGACATAGCTATTCTAATAATGAAAATATTCATAAGCAAAGACTAGCTTCCCAGGACATATTAAGAAGGGTAATTACCTTGACTAATGCCAATGTTTCTAACCTCCCAACATCTTCTGTATTCCAGTGTTACTCCTACACCAATAATCAACTACCATGAAAATAATTCCGTTATTGTTCAAGACCTCAATTATATAATTCCAGTTCGAAGTAGTGATGATGATGATATCCTAGAGAATATCGATCCCAAATATCACCATGACTTGTTTAAAATTTCTGAGGGGAACAGTGAAAATATTATAAAGCCAAGGAATATTCAACTAAGAGCTTCTGCAAAATCACATTTCAGGGTGATTAAAAAAAAAAATTGGAAAACTCCAGAGACGACTAACGTGAAGGATATCTTCAAACAGTATCTGTTGAAAGAGAATGAAGATATTCCAAGTCTAGAAACCTGTCAGGCATTCATATATAGCAATCACATTTCGAAAGATCGAACTGCAATTCAAGTGGGATCTTGGATCATCAACCAGAAGACGAGTACTCTCTATAGAAGCTCTACCAAACAAAACCTCAATTTCATATCAATTTCTTCAAAATCACATAATCATACTGTTAATGTGTATAGTTGAGCAGAACAACCTCCGCCAATGGACAGCCATCGGCCGTTGGGAATCAGGTATCATCACCATGGAAACCCCCTCGAGTTTCGATACTAAGGCGAGGGTGCGCGGAGTGACTATCGATCGGCGAAAACAGAGACTTTTTCGACAGCAACAAGTCGACATGCTTCGTGAATAATCGTGAACACAACCCTTCTAATTGTACTCTGCGCTCTGTGAATTGAATTGGTTCTACGTCAAGTCAAACGTCCTTGAACGAATGTGAATTAGGCAATCCAAATCACGTGACATTTTGGCATTCAATATGGTGGATTGTTGGCACACAATCGATGTTATTCTTATGTGAGTTGGTTGTTGATTTAGGGAGTTGTGTTGGTTTGGACGTTTAACTGTATTTTTTTGGACTTTTGTTGGATCTTTTGTGTTTAGTTTATGGTAAAATAACAATATGTATATAAATTATTTCCAAGAAAATATTTTTATCTGTTTAGTGGCCTGTTTGGCCATAGTAACTTTGGTTTTTAGTTTATGATGGCGTTTAAACAAAGCGAATATTTGTTTAATTTGAAGAAAAGTCATCCTGAAGTAGCTGCTAGGTATGTGGAAAAAGTCAAAGACCTGAACTGCGACCCTTACACCCTAGCTGAAGGTAGTTTTGACAATGGGCTTGACTATGTTCCTCCCATTACAAGCATGAAGATTATTTGTTACCTTGTACTGACCCACAGTTTTTATACAAAGGAACAAATGCGAGCTTATAAGAGCCTAAATGCCTTCAAATATTTTGAAGCTGGATTTGTAGAGAATGTTGGTTTTCAACTTATTAATGATTATGTTCTTATAGCTGGCACAGTAAGTAATTTTTCCTAAGTTTTTATAATACATGTAGTTTGTAATCATTTTTATTTTGGGGAGGGCTGTGTTACTCAGGTACAAATGATGGAATCTAGGCATTTATCTTCAGTGAGGTGTATGACTTACCTTCACTTGCAGAGAAGCACTGAAGATGGCTGCATAGGTAGCAGCGCTCTGCATTTGGAAATATAAATTACCGGTTTACACTCTTTTGATTCCTTATACTTATTTTTTTTTGTTTCAAGTGAAGCATTCCATGAAAGCTCGTGAGAGCAAACTGAGGGTATGGATTGTATCACAAAAAGATGGTTCCATTTGTACAGCCCACTGTACATGTATGGCTGTATTGGGAGAAGTATGCAGCCATATTGCTGCAGTTTTATATGCTGTAGAGCATGCGAATAGTGTTAAAAACAACTTGTCATATACAGATGTGAAAGCTGCCTGGCCCGTTTCATCACAAAGTTGTACTGAGCCAACACCAGTAGCTTCAATGGATTGGGGAAGAAAAGTAGAGGACAAAACCTATTCAGATGTACCTTCAATGAACGAAGAGGATTTGTGCAACATGCTACAAGAAATTAAGGATGCCAATTCTCAGGCAGCTTTAATGAGACTTGTCGAGCCATTTGCGTCTGAAATAAACAAAGAGGAAGCATTACTTCCTGTAATAATCGGGATCTATAATAAAAAACATGAAAAACAGACTCTGGATGAACTTATTTTATTAGGAAAAACCATCCCGATAGATGTAGGGAGGGACATGGCTTCAGATATAGAAGTGAAAACTCAAGGACAGAGAACATCAGAGGAGTGGTATAGACAAAGGACTGGTCGAATTACTGCATCAGTTTTTAAAGATGTATGCAAGACAAGCTTAAAAAAACCATCCTTGTCACTAATTAAGTTTAATATGTTACCCTCAAAAAATATGCACTAAACAAATGAAATGGGAAAAAGAGCATGAGGAAACAGCAATTAATAAATATCATGAATCCATGATAGAAAAACATGAAAATTTTTTAGTAAATAAAGTAGAATTGGTCATAAGCGTTACGTGGCCTCAATTAGGTGCCTCACCAGATGGGTTTGTATATTGCGATTGTTGCAGAGGAGGTTGCTTAGAAGTGAAGTGCCCTTTTACACTTCGAGAAGCTGGCAATGTGGAAACGTTTCCAAGATCTAAAAACTCTTGTTTAGAGGTGAAAGTCCATTTTGATAAGCGAATTCCGTTTATGGAATTATAAGTTCAAGGAAATCGATACCCGGCCATTAAATGCCATGCAATGCTACATAGTTTGTGATCAAACTTTATATCCTAATATAAATATACTCCTAAAAATTTTTGTAACACTTCCCATAACTACCAGTACGGCTGAAAGGTCATTCTCATCATTGAGAACATTGAGAACTTACTTAAGAAGTACTACTGCGCAAAACCGGCTGAATGGTCTGGCATCACTTTTTATTCATAAAGATATATCGGTGTCTCCTGAGGAAATATTAGATAATATGACTTCTAAAAGAAGGAAACTAGATTTTTAAGAATTGTTGATTTTGCACAAAATGTTTTTACCTTCAGAATGATTTTTTAATAGAAATTACATATGTATCATTCTGTTTATCATTGTTTTTCATTTTCCCAGAATTGAACCCTAATTTATATATTTTACTATTTTCATTGGCTTCTATGAGCCCCCCCCCAAGAGAAATTCCTGAGTGCGCCAGTGGGTGAAAGAAGGAAATAAAATTCAATTAAGGAAAAATCATAAATATTATTTTCAGGTCCAAGCACAAATATTTATTTCTGATATATTGTATTGTGACTTTGTTGTTTGGAGTCCAAATTTTATTTATGTAGAAAGGGTTTTTCCCGATTTTGAATTTTGGGAAAATAATTTAAAGAAAGCATTAGACTTTCACAAACAAGTAATCATGCCGGAACTATTGGGTAGATATTATACCTCAAGAGTTCCAGGGGGTAACATTACGAAGTGGTGTTTTTGTAAAACCATTGATGATGGCAGGCCCATGGTTCAGTGTGACAATGAGCGTCAATTTAGGTTTTTTTTTTAATGTGTTGAATAAAAAATCGCCCATTATAAACTCTTTTATTGAAAAATAGGTATATCTTTAATTTAGCTTAACATATAATAAATAAATATATATTATTTCAGCCATTTAGACCAGTTGAATCCAAGTCTTGATAAGTTTACTGAGAGGATTAAAGTTTCTCTTCAGTTATCTAAATAAGTTACCAGGACTTGGATAAACCCATCCACGAAAAAATAGAAATATCATAAAGGTATTATTGGATAAGAAAAATTTATCAAATTGCAAACGACAACAACAATTTTGTCGATAATATTAACATCATCGGTTACATGTGTTAACATGGTAATTGGAAGGGGTCCTTGGAAAATGGTAAATTTATTTTTGATAACGCCGACAATTCTTTCAATATGAATTCTCAAATGAGCAAATTTTCTTGTTTCCTTTAGTTCAAAGGGAAGAAGTTGTTTCTTGCCTTTAGTAAAAGCAGGAATTACAAGCTTTGCCCCCAGCGTAGCCAATGAACCATTAATTAAAAAACCCCTATCGGCTAAAACAATGTCTTGGCTTTGTATTTTATCAAGAAAACCAGATAATTCCACCATTTTTTTATCCGATGTTCTTCCTCCCCAAGCTTTACATATATAAGAAATGGTGCCTTGAGGAGTAATGCCAATTAAAAACTTAACAGTATTGTGATGTTTGTAATTTGACCAACTTTTTTGTTGTGTTACGAAACTTGATGCTTTTTCAATAAACACTTCAAAGCAATCGATAATAACAGTAGTTTTATCATGAAATACTTCTTTAAAATATGATGGAATATTTTTCAAATTTTTCTCTTTATCTGGCCATATAATAAAATTTTTAAATCTTTGATACATTAGAGATATAATAGAGTTAAAATAAGAAGAACATGTTGACTGTGATATTCCAAATCGATATGACAAATCTTTAATATGTGCATTAAGTCTTAATTTAATCATAGTTATTAAAAATTGCTGAAATGGATCTAATGCACTTACAGAAGACACAGCAATAAAAGGCTTTATCCTTTGAAAAACTATGTTCAATAATGAAAAATTTAAACAAGTATAATACAGACACTTCTGATCATCATTCTGAAATGATTCGTAAGTCATATTTAACCTACATGACACAATGTTAATTTTGGATTTTAAGGAATCTACTGCTTCACATTGTTTGTTTAAGTGATCCACAGTTAAATCGGTCTGTGTAGCTGTGTCGTCTTGCTCTTCTGGGTTGATTTCCTCTACACTTCCAGAATCAACATTTGTCTAAAATGAAATATATAACTAAAAATAATAATCTTTGTTATTATTGTTACCTCAGGGTTATCATCAACTTCTTCGAATTGCCTCATTTTTTTCTATTCTGCAATCTCTCCATTCTGTCTACATCTAGTTGTCTCTTAAGTGCAGATTTAGTGGAATAGCCCATATTTTGATTTGGTATCCAGTCAGGATTATCAATATCTTGTAAGTCTGCAGGCTTTCCTACAAAAATATGATTTACATAGTTTAACATAAATATACTTGTTGCCAAAATAAAAATTTAATATGAAAGACTCACCCTGTACAAAATGCCTGCTGCACACTCTTTTATATTTTAATTTTGATTCAGTAAGATCATCTCTTCTTATAGATCTTATCCACTGTTCTCTTCTTTTGGCAGACAATACATTTAAATGGACTACATGCGGAAAATTTGTGACTTTGGGAACAGAAAAAAAAGATACCTTATCCCTATCTGCCCTGCTACCACAGCTCACAACAATACAAGTTAATGGCATTTTTCGTAGCTGCTTAAATATAAATAAAAAAATTTATTTAGACTTATGTTTTGGCTTTTTTGCTTATTTGTGGTTAAGAAATTCATTTTCATACTTACCTTGTTTGTCAAGTTTAGCCAAACCAGCCGATCCAATGAGTGTTATATTAAATAATAAATAATGAGTCAAAAGAAAATCATAAACTGTCCCAAAATGTAGCGAAAAGTGTGTGTTCTAAACAGATGTCTATATAAATCAATGTAAACAATACTAATGTGTGCCAACAATCCACCATATTAGAATTTTTTGACAGGTGTCTGGATTGCCTAATTGCGATTTGCAAGGGAGTCTAGGGAAAAATGTTGTGATTGGTGTGGCGTCGTTTCCTATTGTACCTATAAGTAAATATCAATATTGATGGTTTGCCAATTAACAAATTTCTGGTAGTCAATTGTATCCAACCCTATGAAGCCTTTATTATTTTGAATAGTGGTTTTTGATGTATGAAGGAATTCAATATATTGTCAGAGTTGAGGGATTTATTTGTGATGTGCCATCAATATCATTCTTTAAATATTATAGGGGGTATAGTGGTTACCAGTCATGTTCTGAATGTTCAATTCGAGGAATTTATGTTAAAAAAAGAGGACTGATAAAACTTTCAGACAAGAACCTTCAATGAATATCATCATAATGGTACATCATATTTAGAGACATTGCCTAGCATTGATATATACGACTTACCTCTAGATTATATGCATCTTGTTTGCCTAGGAGTAGTCAAAAAATGTATGGATGGTAGGTAGACCATCACTAGACCATCACATAAATTGTCATTTTTCGGGATAAGTAATATTTCAGAATTCACTACACCAAGTATCAGATATACCAGGAGAGTTTAATCGCAAACCGAGGTCTCTGAGCGGATGTGGAAGATTTTTTGAGTTTATACATTTACAATGTTCATTATAGCAAGAATGACTATAATAAATGATAATATTGAGTAAGCATAACTACTACTACTGAAGTACTCTGTTGATACCTTCATCATCATATATGGAAAGGAAAATGTCTCACATGATGTACATAATTTGTTACATATTTGTGATGATGTAAGAAGACTTGGCTCACTTGATGACTTTAGCGCAGTTCTTTTCGAAAATTTCATGCAAACCTTCAACAAATACCTCAGGAAAGGATATAAGCCTCTGCAGCAAATTGTATTTAGAATCAATGAATCATATTCTTTACATCCTACTACTCATGATACTAGCCAGATAGATCAAAATGTTGAAACATTTCCTATACTTTTTAATGAACATTACAATGGCCTCTAACAATCATTGTAACAGTTCAAAATGATTAAATTCAAGAATTACTTCTTAGGAGTAACTGGAACAAATCATTGTTGTAATATAATAAATCAAAATTAATTGAAAACTTTATATCACATGACGATAGGGAATTGATAATAGGAGAGAAATTCTTACAGGTGGGAAACTTTTAATGAATCAATCGAAATCAATATTTCCGAAAACAATGAAAATTACAGAAGTCCAGTAGAACAGATTTGATTTCAGAATCGGAAGAATTAGGCATAAGCCATAATGACGATGAATGCAGCGAAATAGTGGTCAGTAGAAATGTATCGTCAAGCTTCGAGGAAGTTCCAGATGTTATAAAAAACTTGGAACCAAAAATCGTTAGTGAAGAACCGAGACCCATCAACGACGAAAACAAAAGTGATTCTGAATTGAATAGGCATTCATATAGTTCATGTAAACAATACGTAGGCAACTTTGAAATAACTCCACAAAAAATGACTGAAAAAAAAAAATAAACTAGTAGAAGGCCGTTGAACTTATGTTCTGAGCACTAAATTTCGAGTCGTTAATAATATCTGCCTATTGAATATAAAACACAAAAGATATATTTCATTGAGGGATTGCTTGAAGTTATATAAGGTTATTGCGCAGATAAAAAATGCAATGTATTCATAGTAATAGTGAAGGAATTTCCACAGTCTGTTGTTGTATACGGCTTTTCTAAGAATTATAGTCACCTGGAACTAAGACAAAATATATTAAAGGAGATGAAAGAAAGATTTTCGAAAATAGAACCTTTCCACGTATATATCTATAGCAAAGAACAGCTTCAAATAGCTTTGCGCAATGAAGAAACTATTATTTTACTTTTTTTTTACAAGGAATGTCATTCGAAGACCACCGTTTGTCAAGAAACAGATAATTTATCACGTTTCTGTAATAATAACTTCATTCAATAAAAGAATATGTCCAAATTTACAGCTGCGAACAAGATACAACGTCTATTGGTCTATAGCTAGCGAAATTCAAATCATTTGTTTTGTAAAATAAGAAGGCATTTGAAGGTGTGGTGACAGATTTCAATTTTGCACTAATGAATACCTCTTTGTATTTTTGGAATAATCACACGTTGAAGGAATATTTGGATATCATCTATGAATTCGCTCTAAATCATGACCTCAAGAAACTTAAGAATAAAACACTTGTGAGGTTATGCTTATTATAAGTTTGAAGATTATGAGAGGAGTTATAGAGGCATGTATAAACTTAAGATTATCAACGATATCGAAAATTTGTGTGAAATTTCTGTAGAGATATCGAAAGATCAAAAACTGACCTCGGTTACTTTAGCAATAAAGTTCGGCAATATTTAAAAATTTTTCCCTATCATTTCGAAAAAGTGACGAGGCTTTTGGAAATGATAATTATGTTTCGAAACGGAAAAAATAGAAAGGACCATTCGAAAATTCTGAAAGTGGTGACGTCCGGGGGCGGTACAGTTCCAGCAACTTTTTTATTAAGGACCCTGCCACCTTCATATTTTAGCAGAGCGCTACTGAATGGAATTGCAGAGAAATGACAGAATCGAATTCAAAAATCCGGGCGTCGGGGGCGGTGGAGCTCCAGCATTTTTTTTATTGAGGACCCTGCCACCTTCATATTCTAGCAGAACGTTACCGACTAGAATTGCAGAGAAATGACAGAGTCGAATTCAAAAATTCGTGCGTCGGGGGCGGTGCAGCTCCAGCCCTTTTTTTATTGAGGACCCTGCCACCTTCATATTCTAGCAGAACGTTACTGACTAGAATTGAAGAGAAATGACAGAGTCGAATTCAAAAATCCGGGCGTCGGGGGCGGTGCAGCTCCAGCAACTTTTTTATTAATTACCCTGCCACCTTCATATTTCAGCAGAGCGTTACTGACTGGAATTGAAGAGAAATGACGGAGTCGAATTCAAAAATCTTGGCGTCGGGGGCGGTGCAGCTCCAGCAACTATTTTATTAAGGACCCTGCCACTTTCATATTTCAGCAGAGCGTTACTGACTGGAATTGAAGAGAAATGACGGAGTCGAATTCAAAAATCCGGGCGTCGGAGGCGGTGCAGCTCCAGCAATATTTTTATTAAGGACCCTGCCACCTTCATATTTCAGCAGAGCGTTACTGAATGGAATTGAAGAGAAATGACGGAGTCGAATTCAAAAATCCGGGCGTCGGGGGCGGTGCAGCTCCAGCAACTTTTTTATCGGGGACCCTGCCACCTTCATATTTTAGCAGAGCGCTACTGAATGGAATTGCAGAGAAATGACAGAGTCGAATTCAAAAATCCGGGCGTCGGGGGCGGTGTAGCTCCAGCAGCTTTTTTATCGGGGACCCTGCCACCTTCATATTTCAGCAGAGCGTTACTGACTAGAATTGAAGAGAAATGACCGAGTCGAATTCAAAAATCCGGGCGTCAGGGGCGGTGCAGCTCCAGCAGATTTTTTATTGAGGACCCTGCTACCTTCATATTTTAGCAGAGCGTTACTGACTGGAATTGAAGAGAAATGACGGAGTCGAATTCAAAAATCCGGGCGTCAGGGGCGGTGCAGATCCAGCAACTTTTTTATCGGGGACCCTGCCACCTTCATATTTTAGCAGAGCGCTACTGAATGGAATTGCAGAGAAATGACAGAGTCGAATTCAAAAATCCGGGCGTCGGGGGCGGTGCAGCTCCAGCAACTTTTTTATCGGGGACCCTGCCACCTTCATATTTTAGCAGAGCGCTACTGAATGAAATTGCAGAGAAATAACGGAGTCGAATTCAAAAATCCAGGCGTTATTAAGGACCCTGCCACCTTCATATTTCAGCAGAGCGTTACTGACTGGAATTGAAGAGAAATAACGGAGTCGAATTCAAAAATCCAGGCGTCGGGGGCGGTGCAGCTCCAGCAATTTTTTTATTAAGGACGCTGCCAACTTCATATTTTAGCAGGGCGTTATTGAATGGAGTTGAAGAGAAACGACAGACTCGAATTCGAGAATTCGGGCGACAGGTACGGAGGGCAATAGAGATCCACAAACACACGTATAATTCAGGGAAGAAGAAGTTGTGAACCTCAACCGAATATGGAATCCCAATTCAAGAAGTTCGAGAGTAACAAACATCATGTCGGCAGGTAGTACGACAATAATAAATATTAATGAACATTACCCGTACCGCTTTTCGAAGTCGTAATACTCAGTCATCAGAGTCAAATTTAAGATGGATGAGCCTCTGAAGAATCCAGTCAGGAAAAAATTCCAAAATACGACGGTTTTCAAACCCGAACTGAAGTAATGATACAAACTGATGCCACCAATATACTATTGAAGTAATTAAGTGCCTCCCTACTTATATTTTCCAATAGGTGGGCATAATATATAGTTCCAAAATAGTGAAATCAACATCTCACATTGGGTCTTTTTTCAGAATTGTGTCATAACATATTCACAGATATTGCTTCATATTCATTTGGTTCCAGTTCTCAAGTAAGACTTTCATAATTGCTGATCTGTAATGAATAATTTCAAACATTCAACTCACCAAAATGCAAATAGTTTCATGCTTGGAACTAATCATCTCAAGAACAAGAAATGCTTTCAAAACTCTTCAAATTAGGAACCGTTTCTAATTGGTTTTTTCCTCAAAATGTGCCCAAAAATAATTTCAAATATGGAAAAACTGGAGAGAGATTTTTTATCTTTTGATATTTTTTGTTGAGGATATCATAAAAAAGTCATCTTAGACGATCTTTTCAGTGAGATCTAAATTACCGTGTATAATCAAAATATCAGAAGCATTTCTGATATAATCATCTTTCGATCTTACCACGGATGAATTCATAGCGAGTCTTTGTAGTAGACGTCTTAGAGTACCGCGAGCAGGGCGGACCAAAAGATTCGGATCATGGCAATAATCAATAGAATTAATTTAAACCAACACCTCTGCTTTACCATAACAATAGATTTCATCAGAAGTCTGAGATATTTGCATCCCTAATGTTTGCAATAGCGGTACAATCGTATATATGAAGAGACATATACGTTGATTGTTTATTCTTTACTCAACGTTGGCCTATTTCCGCTACCAAAGCCAATCACCGACGCCGGTGAGCACATTTTCCCCAACCGGAAATTTTGCAGAACCCTCTGGTGTTTCAACAAGAGTTAGGGATCTTTTACGAGCCCAACATCCATGGACTCGGGACCGTCGGCTTTACTTCTCCTCCGAAGGAAGAAATATCCTCAATATATCTTGTGCTCATTGATATATTGCCTGCGAGCCATGATATGCTACTAGGCTGCAGTTGTGCGGGCCTTCGACGCGGTATTTCCCTGCATGGTCACCCATCCAAGTACTAACCGCGTTCGGCGTTGCTTAACTTCATATATAGAATGACTATCAGTCAACCTGAAGAGCTGGGCCGTGGCCCGTTGACTGATTTCATGATGAATGTACCAATGTTTCCTAGAATTTGAATAATTGTTACATTAACCCTTATATGAATATGAAATTAAGTATATAACTAGCAACATTGTCGCGTATTGCAAACGTACAGTAAATATTCAATGCTAATCAGTCAAGAGATTTAACATCACGTGAAAAAACTTAGACGTGCCGTCACTGTTCCGTTAAAACTATCAACTGCTCCGTATGATGTCATCGGTTGCGGTGGAAGGGTTTCGAAATATATCACGTGACTGGGTGAAACGTCTTACCTTTGTTAACTCGAACATTTCATTAACAACAGTCGAGTACTCTGGCTCGCTCATACTTTGTAGAGTGGGGAGATGTGGTCATCCTCACATCATTTGCTTTTTCGTTTCGTGTTTAGTAGTGTAATGAATTTAATTTGTTTCACTTTATTGCTCTACTTTTCGAAATGGGAAGGAAACGTTTGATTTCTATTGAGGCATTTCTTGAGTTTTTTATGAGAAAGGGTATAAAACTCCAAAAGGATATAATAAATTTGAATATTGAAGATGAAATTGTGTATGAGGCGTCGAATCATTTCCTTAACCATGATGGTTATGAAGGCAGGAGAAATATCATCAAATTGGTGAAAACTAATATAGGCCTTATAAAAGTTAATTTTATGGAAGATTCAGCATGCAGCTCAAACACTTCCACCAAACAGAATTTAAATAAACGCCTCGAAGATGAAGTTATCCTTTCGACATTGAAAAAATTCGGAATCGAGGATAATGCACTTAGCGAGGAATCATATTGCCCTAAAAACTCTGTGTGTATAGCTCTCGGCAAAAAAATCCAAAAGCAAATAGGAAATATATGAAACAACGATGGCAATCAATTCGTAGTTCCCATCGTCGTTGTAGTACGCCTATTGAGAACTTTCATGCACCTGAATCTCCCAACGTTTCGGCGATTTCAAATTCTCTCCGTTCTCATTCACCATCAGCCAAACAGGTAGGAACTGTTCTGCGAAGTAGCGAGAGTGAAAATGAAATAAGTGCTTCCGCGTTTGTACTAGAAAGACAAAAAAGAGGTGCCGAAGAAATTTTACCACATGGAAGTAGGAACTTATGGACGCCAAAAGAAGAAAAAGATGGGAATGGAAGCAAAAAACATTTCAATTTCAAGACGTGTACAGTTTTCGAAGGTAAATTTCATTTTTCTTCTATGGAGTGGACCGATATGTGGGTTAGAAACAAACTGATATCTAATGTTTACAATTATTCACTTTGTAAAAAAATCAGATCTGTTAATAACACCTGTACATTCATCATAAAATCAGTCAACGTAAAGGCCTCGCCCTATATAAGATTGTACGGATATTGCAAACATCAGGGATGCAAATATTTCAGGCTTCTGATGAAATCTAATGCTAATGGTGGAGCGGAGGTGTTGGTTTATATTAATTCTTTCAATTATTGCCATGATCCGAATTCTTTGATCCGCCCTGCTCGCGGTACTCAAAGACGTCTACTACAAGAACGACTCGCTATAAATAAACCATCTGTGGTCAGATCGGAAGATATCAGAAATGCTTCTGATATATTGATAAAACAAGGTAATTTGGATACAATCAGATCCGAAAGTGTCTACAAAAAAATTCGTAGTGAATATCTCGCTAAAAGAGATCGTCATGAAGATGATATTTTTGATGTTATCCTCATGAAGAGATCATACGATGAAAAATCTCCCTTCATTTCTTCTGTGGGTGAACCTTTTTTTGTGCACGTTATGAGTAAAGAACAATTAGAAACGGTTTCTAACTTGAAGAGTTCAATTAAACAACTAGATGTTCACATAGATTCTACAGGAAATTGTGTGAGAAGAATGATTCACACGAAAAAGCGAATATTCTATTATGCGGGTGTTGTAAATTTGCAAAAAATTTCCGCTGCGTTTCCTGTTTTTGAAATGATAAGTTCCGATCATGAAACTAATAGCATTTCGGTATGGTTAATGAATGTGAGAAATTATTATACGTGTCACAACAAGTGGCCAATTTTCAATAGAGTTGTGACACTTTTCAGTTCTGCAATCATGAATGCCGTACTCGAGAGTTGGAATCAAATGACTATGAAACAATATCTGGAAATCTGTTATGATATAATTATGAAAAAAGACTCAATGGGAGATGTTGATATCACTATCTTGAAACTATGTTGTGCCCACCTTTTAAAAAATATAAGTAGGGATGTCGGCATCTGTATAATTGATAAAGAACACAAGCAATTCATCATTGAGAATATAGCTGCTATGTTCAACTTCAATAGTATATGGGTGGCATCAGTTTGGATGAAATTTCTAACGATTATTTTGTTAACCCCTCGGAGCAATAAATCCGTTGAATTTTCTTTGAACTCTCTCACTAATATAGCTAACAGTAATTATGTCTCTGAAACAGATATCATTGATATGAAACGTTATATAAATACTATCGATATCAACGAAACTGACGAAAATGAGACAATTTATAAATCCAGTCCTTTCTATAAACATTTCAGTTCAATTGCCACTTCACAAATTATTGATGACCTTGGTGAAACCAAAAATTTATTTTACTCGCCAAAACTACTACACTTTCTTCTCTAAAGATATTTATCCTATTACATTCTTTGGTGTGGAATTAATTCTTCATCTGACGAAAACGAACGTTGCAGTAACGCCATTAATGGGAACTGGTTTGGTTACGTGAAGAATGTTTTACTTAATAGTCTGCCAAATCAAAAATGTACTAGATTTTTGAGACTTGTTAGGCAGCGAGTTCTGTCTCTTCACAAAGAAGTTACTCTAAATATTCCCCGAAACAGATGTACAAACACCAAGAGGAAAATGGAGAAAGAGACTTGGAAAAAACCCAAAAAGCGGCGTCATAATTATTTCAAAAAATCTCTGATACAACGGCTAGCCAAAATTGATACATTCGAAAAATATAAAATTTTACCGAATGGTTTGGTTGATGATGCCGATTATTATTTGAATTCTTCTAGTCATTTCCAAAATAAGCATTTTCATGTTTGCAGATTTTCCAAATTACCTTTACCAACAAAAACTTTATTATCGGATGATTTCTATAGATTGTGTCAGAATTTATCGAATAGCGAGGATATGTATGTGAGTAATTCAATTATTGACGCTTTCCTGGCTATCCACAAACCACATCATATATCGTTATTCTCATGCGACCTGTCATATTTTTTGATTCTGAAAGAAAATTCACAATTTGACTTCGATAGTATTCCAGAACTTAGGGATATTTTGGTTTTTATAATCAACACAGGTCAGCATTGGACTCTCATTGTAGCAGATAAAAAAAATAAGAAATTTCAGTACTTTGATCCAATAGGAACTACTCAACAACAAGTTGATCGTTTTTTCAAAAAGTTTATCTCCTTTGCTCAAGCTTACAACAGAATATGTAGGCACAATTCGAACCATCATTCTATTCCAGTAAGAGGGTGGTCACATGAAGTCGTTGAACATGTAAATCAGAACGATACGTTCAACTGTGGGGTGTACGTCCTCAAATTTGCTATGTGTATATTCTTCCAAGAAAATATTCCAACAAAATATTTCGAACCGAATGAATATCGGAAAAAAATAGCATATGATTTGATAAAAAACTCGGAAGATATGTCGAACATATGTCCTCTATGTGGGCGATCAACAGAGGTGACAGATATTACGTTGGACTGCATTATCTGTGATAAATGTGACAGGTGTTTTCATCAGAATTGTATAGTTAATTTGAATAAGAAAACTTTCGTTGTACCTGTTGGTTACTATATCTGTGATATATGTAGCTTATAATTTTTAATATTCTAAGAGATGACATAGTTTATATTTTTAAAACCGAATAGTCTTCATTTTCTTGTCACATAAACTATATGCAAATGAGTTTAAAATCATTTACCAAATAGAGTTTTCATTTTTCAAACTGCCAAACTAATGATCGATACAAATGTTGAGGATGAAGTTATATGACGACTCTCTTCATTCGACTGACTGCTATATGCCTCTATAACCTAATGTCACTCGAACAATACTTTCATGTAGAGTAATGAATCAGTTTTAACCAGCAACTAGAAATATTATCGTTTGGATAGGTATTACAGTTCTCCATATGTGTCTTTATCTAGTGTTAACTGAAAAGTGTCAATTCGAATGAAAAACTGAAATGTATTAATCATTTTCTCTATATTGAGATTGAGGAAGCAATGTTTATTTTGGATTGTTTGACCTAATGTTCACAGACGAAATGAATAAAGAGAAATTTCATTTCTTTTGTTACTTCAATTTTATTCTGGTAAGTTATACCCTTTTGAATTATGAGGTGATGGGGTCCCGAATGAAGAGTTGCTGATTATGTGTTGCCTCCGGATTTTCGGATTCGACTCTCGTCATCTCCTTTCAATTCCAGTCAGTAACGCTCTGCTAAAATATAAAGGTGGCAGGGTCCTTAATAAAAATATTGCTGGAGCTGCACCGCCTCCGACGCCCGGATTTTTGAATTCGACTATGTCATTTCTCTTCAATTCCATTCAGTAACGCTATGCTGAAATATGAAGGTGGCAGAGTCCTTAATAAAAATATTGCTGGAGCTGCACCGCCTCCAACGCCCGGATTTTTGAATTCGACTATGTCATTTCTCTTCAATTCCATTCAGTAACGCTCTGCTGAAATATGAAGGTGGCAGGGTCCTTAATAAAAATATTGCTGGAGCTGCACCGCCTCCGACGCCCGGATTTTTGAATTCGACTATGTCATTTCTCTTCAATTCCATTCAGTAACGCTCTGCTGAAATATAAAGGTGGCAGGGTCCTCAATAAAAATATTGCTGGAGTTGCACCGCCTCCGACGCCCGGATTTTTGAATACGACTCTGTCATTTTTTTGCAATTCCATTCAGTAGCGCTCTGCTAAAGTATGAAGGTGGCAGGGTCCTTAATAAAAATATTGCTGGAGCTGCACCTCCTCCGACGCCCAGATTTTTTGAATTCGACTATGTCATTTCTCTTCAATTCCATTCAGTAACGCTCTGCTGAAATATAAAGGTGGCAGGGTCCTCAATAAAAATATTGCTGGAGCTGCACCGCCTCCGACGCCCGGAGTTTTGAATTCGACTATGTCATTTCTCTTCAATTCCAGTCAGTAACGCTCTGCTAAAATATGAAGGTGGCAGGGTCCTCAATAAAAAATCTGCTGGAGCTGCACCGCCTCCGACGCCCGGATTTTTGAATTCGACTCCGTCATTTCTCTTCAATTCCAGTCAGTAACGCTCTGCTGAAATATGAAGGTGGCAGGGTCCTCAATAAAAATATTGCTGGAGCTGCACCGCCTCCGACGCCCGGATTTTTGAATTCGACTATGTCATTTCTCTTCAATTCCAGTCAGTAACGCTCTGCTGAAATATGAAAGTGGCAGGGTCCTTAATAAAAAAGTTGCTGGAGCTGCACCGCCCCCGACGCCCGGATTTTTGAATTCGACTCCGTCATTTCTCTTCAATTCCAGTCAGTAACGCTCTGCTGAAATATGAAGGTGGCAGGGTCCCCGATAAGAAAAGTTGCTGGAGCTGCACCGCCCCCGACGCCCAGATTTTTGAATTCGACTCCGTCATTTCTCTTCAATTCCAGTCAGTAAAGCTCTGCTGAAAAATAAAGGTGGCAGGGTCCTTAATAAAAATATTGATGGAGCTGCACCGCCTCCGACGCCCGGATTTTTGAATTCGACTCTGTCATTCCTCTTCAATTTCATTCAGTAACGCTCTGCTGAAATATAAAGGTGGCAGGGTCCTCAATAAAAATATTGCTGGAGTTGCACCGCCTCCGACGCCCGGATTTTTGAATATGACTCTGTCATTTCTCTTCAATTCCATTCAGTAACGCTATGCTGAAATATGAAGGTGGCAGGGTCCTCAATAAAAATATTGCTGGAGTTGCACCGCCTCCGACGCCCGGATTTTTGAATATGACTCTGTCATTTCTCTTCAATTCCATTCAGTAACGCTCTGCTGAAATATAAAGGTGGCAGGGTCCTCAATAAAAATATTGCTGGAGTTGCACCGCCTCCGACGCCCGGATTTTTGAATATGACTCTGTCATTTCTCTTCAATTCCATTCAGTAACGCTCTGCTGAAATATAAAGGTGGCAGGGTCCTCAATAAAAATATTGCTGGAGTTGCACCGCCTCCGACGCCCGGATTTTTGAATATGACTCTGTCATTTCTCTGCAATTCCATTCAGTAGCGCTCTGCTAAAATATGAAGGTGGCAGGGTCCTTAATAATAATATTGCTGGAGCTGCACCGCCTCCGACGCCCAGATTTTTGAATTCGACTATGTCATTTCTCTTCAATTCCATTCAGTAACGCTATGCTGAAATATGAAGGTGGCAGGGTCCTTAATAAAAATATTGCTGGAGCTACACCGCCTCCGACGCCCGGATTTTCGAATTCGACTCGGTCATTTCTCTTCAATTCCATTCAGTAACGCTCTGCTGGAATATTAAGGTGGCAGGGTCCTCAATAAAAATATTGCTGGAGTTGCACCGCCTCCGACGCCCGGATTTTTGAATATGACTCTGTCATTTCTCTGCAATTCCATTCAGTAGCGCTCTGCTAAAATATGAAGGTGGCAGGGTCCTCAATAAAAATATTGCTGGAGTTGCACCGCCTCCGACGCCCGGATTTTTGAATATGACTCTGTCATTTCTCTGCAATTCCATTCAGTAGCGCTCTGCTAAAATATGAAGGTGGCAGGGTCCTTGATAAAAATATTGCTGGAGCTGCACCGCCTCCGACGCCCGGATTTTTGAATTCGACTCTGTCATTTTTCTTCAATTCCATTCAGTAACGCTCTGCTGGAATATAAAGGTGGCAGGGTCCTCAATAAAAATATTGCTGGAGTTGCACCGCCTCCGACGCCCGGATTTTTTAATATGACTCTGTCATTTCTCTTCAATTCCATTCAGTAACG
The DNA here is from genome assembly GCA_032362365.1 of Zygogramma bicolorata. Classification (NCBI taxonomy): domain Eukaryota; kingdom Metazoa; phylum Arthropoda; class Insecta; order Coleoptera; family Chrysomelidae; genus Zygogramma; species Zygogramma bicolorata. The sequence goes on from JAVJAQ010002094.1 coordinate 376,551, forward strand.
CTATGCTGAAATATGAAGGTGGCAGGGTCCTTAATAAAAATATTGCTGGAGCTACACCGCCTCCGACGCCCGGATTTTTGAATTAGACTATGTCATTTCTCTTCAATTCCATTCAGTAACACTCTGCTGAAATATAAAGGTGGCAGGGTCCTCAATAAAAATATTGCTGGAGTTGCACCGCCTCCGACGCCCGGATTTTTGAATTCGACTATGTCATTTCTCTTCAATTCCATTCAGTAACGCTCTGCTGAAATATGAAGGTGGCAGGGTCCTTAATAAAAATATTGCTGGAGCTGCACCGCCTCCAACGCCCGGATTTTTCAATTCGACTCTGTCATTTCTCTTCAATTCCATTCAGTAACGCTCTGCTGAAATATAAAGGTGGCAGGGTCCTCAATAAAAATATTGCTGGAGTTGCACCGCCTCCGACGCCCGGATTTTTGAATATGACTCTGTCATTTCTCTGCAATTCCATTCAGTAGCGCTCTGCTAAAATATGAAGGTGGCAGGGTCCTCAATAAAAATATTGCTGGAGCTGCACCGCCTCCGACGCCCGGATTTTTGAATTCGACTATGTCATTTTTCTTCAATTCCATTCAGTAACGCTCTGCTGAAATATAAAGGTGGCAGGGTCCTTAATTAAAATATTGCTGGAGCTGCACCGCCTCCGACGCCCGGATTTTTGAATTCGACTATGTCATTTTTCTTCAATTCCATTCAGTAACGCTCTGCTGAAATATAAAGGTGGCAGGGTCCTTAATTAAAATATTGCTGGAGCTGCACCGCTTCCGACGCCCGGATTTTTGAATTCGACTATGTCATTTTTCTTCAATTCCATTCAGTAGCGCTCTGCTAAAATATGAAGGTGGCAGGGTCCTTAATAATAATATTGCTGGAGCTGCACCGCCTCCGACGCCCAGATTTTTGAATTCGACTATGTCATTTCTCTTCAATTCCATTCAGTAACGCTATGCTGAAATATGAAGGTGGCAGGGTCCTTAATAAAAATATTGCTGGAGCTACACCGCCTCCGACGCCCGGATTTTCGAATTCGACTCGGTCATTTCTCTTTAATTCCATTCAGTAACGCTCTGCTGAAATATAAAGGTAGCAGGGTCCTCAATAAAAATATTGCTGGAGTTGCACCGCCTCCGACGCCCGGATTTTTGAATATGACTCTGTCATTTCTCTGCAATTCCATTCAGTAGCGCTCTGCTAAAATATGAAGGTGGCAGGGTCCTCAATAAAAATATTGCTGGAGCTGCACCGCCTCCGACGCCCGGATTTTTGAATTCGACTATGTCATTTTTCTTCAATTCCATTCAGTAACGCTCTGCTGAAATATAAAGGTGGCAGGGTCCTTAATTAAAATATTGCTGGAGCTGCACCGCTTCCGACGCCCGGATTTTTGAATTCGACTATGTCATTTTTCTTCAATTCCATTCAGTAACGCTCTGCTGAAATATAAAGGTGGCAGGGTCCTCAATAAAAATATTGCTGGAGCTGCACCGCCTCCGACGCCCAGATTTTTGAATTCGACTATGTCATTTCTCTTTAATTCCATTCAGTAACGCTCTGCTGAAATATGAAGGTGGCAGGGTCCTTAATAAAAATATTGCTGGAGCTGCACCGCCTCCGACGCCCGGATTTTTGAATTCGACCATGTCATTTCTCTTCAATTCCATTCAGTAACGCTCTGCTGAAATATAAAGGTGGCAGGGTCCTTAATAAAAATATTGCTGGAGCTGCACCGCCTCCGACGCCCGGATTTTTGAATTCGACTCTGTCATTTCTCTTCAATTCCATTCAGTAACGCTCTGCTGGAATATAAAGGTGGCAGGGTCCTTAATAAAAAAGTTGCTGGAACTGTACCGCCTCCGGACGTCACCACTCTCGGAATTTTCCAATGGTCCCTTCTATTTTTTCCTTTTCGAAACATAATTATCATTTGCAAAAGCCTCGTCACTGTTTCGAAATGATAGGGAAAATTTTTTAAATATTGCCGAACATTATTGCTAAAGTAACCGAGGTCAAAAACTGTTAGATACTATACTAGACGAGCCGCCTGCCCTCTACAAAAACAGCCAATTTTAACTTATTAAATTTTATTTTTAATAGAAAATGAATTTATCAACAAATGACTACTACAACACAGTGTTTTTCTAACAAAAATTATACGAAAAAGTACTTATATACCCCTTTTCACGGGACCGACAATCAATAATCAATCATGGAAGAGATACAGCAACTCTCCAGTAGGAAACTGGTTTTCGGTGATGAAGAGTTTGAATCCAACAACACAAATGCTACAAAAATGTAGCAGGGTTGTAAGACTCCATGTGGGCTATTCCAAAAGAAAGATGTACATCCATGAGAGAAGCTCAGATATCGCCGAATGAATTAGCTCATCATGGAGAATGGAGCAAGAGAAAGAAGCAGAAGAGCCCAAATAATTTGAAACATACCTATTCGACAGAAATGTCCCAAAACTTGAGAAAGGAAGATGAATTCCACCCCAGAAGAAGTAACCGAGAGTACAACAGAAGTAGACATTTCACCCCGAAAGAGAGATTTATTTTGGAAGATATATGTAAATCATTCCTTGAGAGGCCAACTATAGAAAATGGAAGAGAGATCTCGAAAAAGAAAACGAGAAATCAAAGATATGCTACAAGATGGTATGAAGAACGGAGAAAAAGGCTCACGGCATAAAATTTTGGAGATATTCGTAAATAAATTAGTGGAAAAAGCAGAGTAAATCGCGCAATTACGCAGAATAACATTGCAGAGAACTAGTAATATTGTGTGAGCAATAATCGGTAGAAAAACATTAAAGATTATTTGCGTTCTCAAATGAAAGACGGTTTAAGACCAGTCCAAGTAGTGGCCCAATGGGATCACGTCGAACTTGTCGCGATACAACTGATAGAGGTTTCATGAAAACACGAAAAAAACAATAGTTAATTTTTTCGTGGTAAAAAACCCATTTCAATAAACTTTCGTCCACAAGTGCTGCATTCGTGGCAGACAGCAGTGGTATCTGAAATTGAATTGAAATTGCTTTCGTGTGCTTTTACAAAATGGTGAAAACTTTTCAACCAATCACACGACGGCAAACCAAATACAAGAGAACCAATCTTATCAGGGAAGCAATCATTCCATTCTCATTCATATCAGAACACAATCATCTCGTGTCGCTCATCACAAGAGGTATTTACATTAGTTGGTCACAAGTAAGTCTCTTTCCATTTTCACATCCTTTACTTGTGCAACGTTTACTACAGATATAGCATTTTTTTAAAGTACACTTTCATCTACGATCCACGTAGGTACTCATATTTCCAACGATTTCTTTCAAAAATGACTGAATTAAAGGATCTGATAGTAAAACGGGGGCAAATTAAAGGTCAAATTACCCGATTCACTACTTTTATTGATGAATTTGATATAGCAACAAAATAAATCGTTGAATTACAAACTCGTTTGAGTAAAATATAAGCACTCTGGCAACAATTTGAAGACATTCAGTCTGAGATTGTTTTGTTAACCCTGCTACTGCACACTGGGGTCTAGAAAACCCACGTGCCCTTTATATTCTACCTTGTGAGCAGGCTTTCGATCGTGATCTTGGGCCAGCGCCATGTAAATTCAGTTAACAGTTGTATACAAGTGAGGCAGGACGCACAATATTTTATCGCTCCTAGGTAAGTGGTAAATTTTGATTTTAGCTGCTCCTGGGTTACTCAGACCCCAGTGTGCAGGATTAAGTTACATACTTTCTATTAGAAATTAGAATTTTGGGCCATAGAGGAATGTCAATTTGAACGAAGTTTTTCGAGAGAAGAAGCTATGTGTGAAGAAATATTCGTCAATACCAAGACTCGCGATTCTACAGGGCGATTAGTTGTAAATCTTCCATCACGCAAACCAGCCTCGCTGTTAGGGGATTCTGAAAACAATGCACTCAAACGTTATTTATTACTAGAAAAGAAACTGAATTGCAATAGTAAGCTCAAAAAAGAATTCCGAATACCGAATTCATTAACGAATATCGTGAGCTAGGACACATGACTAAAGTCAATGATGAGATATCAAACGAAGTATTACTTACCACACCATTGTGTTTTAAAGGAGTCGAGTACAACCACGAAGCTGAGGGTTGTCTTCGACGCCTCCGCGAAAACTACAAGTAATGTTTCATTAAACGACATTTCAATGATCGGACCAATCATTTAAGACGACTTATTCTCAATCTTGCTACGTTTTGGAAAATACAATATCGTAATAATTGCCGACGTCGAGAAAATGTACAGGCAAATTTTAATAAACGAAGATCGGCGCGATTTTCGAAGAATTTCATGGCGTGACAACTTGGACGAACCTATAAGTCATTATCGCCTCAACACTGTAACATACGGAACGTCTTCGGCTTCATTCTTAGCAATCCGTAGTTTGCATCAACTAGCGCGTGAGAACTCGGAAAGGTATCCTGAAGCTAGTAAAATCATCTTATCGGATTTCTACGTCGACGATTTAATAACAGGGACAAACACTCTCCCAGAAATGTCGAAAATCAAACGTGAAATTTGTGAAATACTCGAAGGGGCTAAGTTTCTCCTGCGAAAATGGATGTCAAATTCACGCGAAGAACTAATAGCCTCAGAACAAAAATCTGAAGGCACATCTCGATATATTATTTCAGATGGATCGTGCATAAAAACCTTAGGTTTGATATGGCAGAGGCGCAACCAAGGGGGGGGCACTAGGGGCCAGTGCCCCCCCCCCCCCAGAGCAATCGATATTACCCATTTTCTTCACACCGATTACCTACCGAAAAAAGCGTATTCATTCTTTTATCTTACATCTTACCACAAATGGCACAAGCTGACAACGCTCGAACGCCGGAACGCCCTGCAAGCGATGCAAGTTACAACCTTTCTGTAATAAGGTAGAATAGTCTCGTAGACGCAAACGTAAATTTGAATTAGTCTTAGTCTTGTCTAGTATGCTCAATGTGGAAGTACCACAACTCACAATTTATTGTTTTCTTTGTCTCGTTCAGTGGTTCAGTCCTTCATAGTAAATATCTTTTAGAGTTAAAGGTAGGTGAGTCATAATAGATTGATTTTCAATCCCTTTCAGAATTTGATTAGTAGTTACGTTAATTGTTTTTTTTGTTTTCAGACTGATTAGTTGATACAATGAGCGAACAACAAAAAAGAAAGGCAATGACTACATTGATTTTTTTTGAAAAGAAAAAGCCTCCATCAGAAACTGCCTTAACATCAGATGATAACCATAATAATGCAGAATTAACGGCCACATCTGCATCTTCAAGCATCTCCGACAGCTTTACAGAACTTCAAGATATTTGTACATATAAAATGAAAAGTCTGCTTGACTGTACTGATGTTGATAAAGAAGATATTTTAAAAAATTTGTGGGTTCCAAATAAACATTTCAATTTTCCTGGTACAAAATTTGGAGATAGGATGAGAAAATTCAACTACAGCTGGCTAGAAACTTTTGCTTGGCTGGTATATTCTAAAACTGAAGATGGAGCTTACTGTAAATACTGTTTCCTATTTTATCCTAAACAAGTTGGAAATGTTTCATCACAAAATGTAGGTCAGCTTGTTATTCATCCATTTAGAAACTGGAAAAAGGCTGTAGAACACTTTCAACATCATCAAAATTTACAGTACCACCGGACAGCTGTCATAAAGGCTGATAATTTTTTCGCTGTTAGATCAGGAAAAACTGCATCAATAGAAAACCAAGTTGATACGGCAAGATCTAGGCAAGTTCAAGCTAATCAAGAAAGGTTAATTCCCATAATCAAAACAGTTATATTATGTGGTAGACAAGGTTTGCCTTTGCGGGGTCATAGAGATACAGGTATGTTTGATATAGATAGGGAACCTGAGGAAAATGAAGGTAATTTTCGTGCATTATTAAGAGCCAGAATTGATTCTGGGGATGTGCATCTGAAAAAACATTTTCAAATTTGTTCTGCCAATGCAACATACACAAGTTGGAAAATACAAAATGATATAATAGAAGCTTGCGATACTATTATCAAAAAGAAAATTTGCGATGAAGTAAATGCTGCGAAATGTTTTTCTATACTTTTTGACGAAACGACGGATATGTCGTGACCTGAACAATGTTCATTCTGTGTGAGATATTTGAAAAATGTAGATGGCAAATATATCATCTGTGAACACTTTCTGCAATTTGTCCCAACTGAATCTACGACAGGTGCAAGTCTTGCAAATGTCATAATCAATACCCTAAATTCACTGAATATTAATATTTTATATTTACGAGGCCAAGGATATGATGGAGCTGCTAGTATGAGCGGACAGCTCAAAGGTGTACATGCCATTATTAATCAACAATATCCAACTGCGTTGTACGTACATTGTGCAGCTCATAGTTTAAATCTGGCGATATCTGATGCTTCTGAAGTACAGGGAATCAGAAATTGTACAGGAATAATTGGAAAAGTGTATTCTTTTTTTAATACACCTAAAAGACAGTTAGTGCTGCAAAAGAATGTCCACGAAACATTACCAGAATCCCGTGAAGAAAAATTAAAACAAATGTGTCCTACCCGTTGGATACAACGTCATGATTCTGTTATGGTCATGAATGAATTATTGGAACCTGTTGTATTATCTTTACAGGATGTCTCTCTGTGGGCTGATAAAGATACCAGTTCAAATGCAACAATGCTACTTAGTGCTTTGAAGCAGCCCGAGTTTATAGTTTCCCTATTATGTATGCAAAAGCTTTTGGCCTTCAGTCTTCCACTATGCAAAATTCTTCAGCTAGAAAACGCAGATCTTGCATTTGCCCTTAATAATGCCGAAGATTTAATATCTTCAATTAGAGACATACGCAAAAATGCAGATGAAGAATTTTCGAAAATTTTTGAACAAGCCACACTGAAGGCAGATATGTTGGGTACAGAAATAAAAATGCCACGACTAACTTCAAGGCAAGCTCATAGACCGAATCCCAATATAGAGAGTTGTGTGGAATATTATAAGATTTCCATATTTTTACCCTGGATTGATTATTTTTTGTCCAGTGTAGAAAAAAGATTCACCAACCATAAGGCAGTTATTGCTAAATTCATGGTTTTATTACCTAATGGTAAAGTTGCGACAAAAAAGCAAATAGAAGAATTTATTAGTTTGGCTGGTTTTTATGAAAACGACACAAATGAAACAAATGATGCTATATTAGAAGCAGAACTTCGACTTTGGTATCAAAAATGTATTTCTTATGAAGGCCAAGTTCCTAAAAATCCATATGATGCAATAAACAGATGTTCAGCTGATATTTTTCCTAGCGTTTTTGTTCTTTTGAAAATTTTTGCCACGTTACCCGTCTCGACAAGTACTGCAGAACGATCATTTTCTACCTTACGGAGGTTGAAAACCTACCTAAGAAATTCGGTTGGAGAGAAAAGGTTAAATGGGCTAGCCAATTTGAATATCCACAGAGAAGTCAATGTTGACCCTAAAGAAGTCCTCTCACTTTTGAAACAAATGGGACCACGAAGAATAGATTTTGTTCTGTGAAGTTTACAGTGTAAACCAATTTGTGTAATAATTTATATAATATCCATTGTAAATGGATTGTTATTTTATATCTCATTTTTTATATTCTTGATGATATTGTGATATTACTATAAAAATCAATTTTCAGTTAGTTTTTATTATTTTATCCTTTCTGTAATATGAAAGCTTATAGATTTTCTCGTGAAAACGTAAATAATTCACAATAAAAATGAATAACTGTATGTTTTCACTTATTTATGGTTTGTATACAGGCGCATTAAAAACGTTTGTGCCCCCCCTAGAAAGTGATCCTGGTTGCGCCACTGTGATATGGAATGCCAATTCAGACACCATACAAGTAACCACGTTTACCGAACCGGTGTCCGAGAACATTACGAAACGTTTGATATTATCAACCATCTCACAAGTTTTCGATCTACTCGGACTAGTTGGTCCAATAATCATTGAAGCAAAAATCTTGTTGCAATAGTTATGGCTATTGAAAATCGGCTGGGATGACCCAGTCCCAACGGAAACCTACGCCACATGGCAACAATTTTGTTCTCAAATTCACAAACTCAAGGAACTAAAAATACCGCGTCTCGTTCTCGCACATAACTATGACACTCAACACATCCAGCTTCGCGGATTCAGCGATGCTAGTGAAGTTTCTTACGGCGCATGCGTGTACGCTCGATCATGCGATTCATATGGACATGTCACGGTCTCACTCATTTGTGCAAAATCGAAAGTAGCACCGGTAAAATCATCAACATTACCAAGGTTGGAGCTTTCAGGTGCTCTTTTACTCGATCAACTAATGCGATCTGTAATCGAAGCATTAAAATTGAATATTTCAGATATCGTTCACTGGTGTGACTCTACAATAACGTTATCTTGGATTTCAGCACCTTCCAATAATTGGAAAACGTTTGTATGCAACCGCGTCTGAAAGATACAGCAATTGACTTCAAATCATCAACGGCGTTATGTCAGATCAGCAGACAATCCCGCTGACATCATTTCTCGCGGCACTACACCTGAAAAATTAATTACGTCAGTATTATGGTGGTCGGGACCAACTTCATCACTCCATGAATGTTTTACTAAGGGTCGGTCTCTTCACTTATAGATAAAGTCTCTGATAACTATCTATCGGATACACTTCACAGGCAGACACATTGATATCTGACAGATACAGTTATCAGTACCTTATCTATAGGTGAAAATACCGGCCCTAAGGGTTGCCCAATCGGAAAGTTTTCCAGAAGAGCTAAATCGGCTCGAAAACGGTAAACAAACTCATAGAAGCAGCAAGCGTTCATTGAACCCATCTATTGATGAAAACGGAATAATCAGAGTAGGCGGACGATTATCCAAGGCTAAGGTCACTAAAGATAAAAACATCCTTTTAGCATTTCAAACAAGCACCCCCTAACTCGTCTCATCATCCTTCACGAACATCCTAAAAACTTTCACGCTGGTCCTCAAACTACACTTACTTTCGTCAGGCACACGTTCTGGCATCTGAGAGGTAAGAGTACCATCAAACAGATCCTACACAACTGCGTCAAGTGTTTTAAGGCCAGACCGACAAGCACAATTCCCCAAATGGCAAATCTACCGTTAGAGCGTTTTCAAGCGGTAAGACCATTTTTTAATACTGGAGTAGGCTTTGCCGGGCCATTTATATAAAGGATGGAATAACTCGCAATCGAAAAATAGTGAAATGTTATTTATGTATATTTATTTGCTTGGCGACACGAGTTTCTCAAATGCATTGAAACGCTTCGTCTCTAGGCGTGGAATTTGTTATACTATTTTTTCCGACAACGGTACTGATTTTCGCGGGGCAGATAATGAATTAATAGAAATTTCCAAGTTGTTGTCTCAAAATCTCAAGGAAACAAAGGTAGAACATTATTTGACTCAAAACTCTAATAAATGGAAATTTATACCCGCAAATTCGCCTCATTTTGGAAGTAGTTGGGAGGCAACTGCCAAGCTTGCCAAATATCATATGAAGAGAATTGTTGTCAATACGCATCTTACGTTTGAGGATTTAATTACTATATTTGTGCAAATCGAAGCCATCCTCAATTCCAGACCCCTTACTCCCATATCCGATAGTCCAAATGACTTAACCGCACTCACTCCAAACCATTTTCTAACTGGAGACGTTTTAAATAGTATACCTCAGCAATACATGACCCAAGTGCAGCCAGGAAGGTTGTACCACTATCATCGTCTCCAGCAGATAGTCCAACACTTTTGGAACCGTTGTAAATCCGAATATCTATCCCTGCTGCAAGCCAGGGCAAAATGGAAGTTAATTTCATCTGCCAAAATAAAGGTAGGAGCCATGGTTGTGTTAAAAAACGACAACGTTCCACCCCTCAGCTGGCCCATGGGAAGAATAGTGCAGCTTCACCCCAGTGACGATGGAAACATTAGGGTTGTGAGCGTAAAGACTTCCAATGGAATAATTGAGCGCGCAGTTACAAAAATTTGCATACTCCCTACGGGAAAGGAAGACATTTAAAACTTGTTAAAACAAAGTTTTCCTCGGGGTCAACTTGCTGATGGGCTTGAAAAAGATGCCAAGCTACAGGGATTACTGGTGGTTGCTAAGCAACATTCATCTGAATGACAATTCGGTTCTACCTACAAAAATGATCCCAACTATGATAAGCTGTATAAAGTTCGTCCACTTTTGTCTAAACTCCGAGAAAATTTTATTTCTGCTCTAGAACCACATGAATTTCAAGCAGTTGATGAATCCATGATAAGATTCAAAGGGCGCAGTAGTATTCGTCAGTACATGCCGCATAAACCTATCAAGCGGGGCAATAAAGTGTGGGTCAGGTCGGATTCGAGTGGTTTCATGTGTCATTTCGAAATAAACACTGGAAAAGTTGATGGAAATACAGAAAAAAAAATAGGGAATGCGGATCGAAAAGAATCTTACACGCACCTTGATTGGAAAGCACCACAAAGTGTATTTCGACAATTATTTCAATTCTTTTGAACTTCAACGGACGTTGCTATCGGAGGGGGTACATGCGTGCGGAACGTTCAGGAAAGGCAGAAAAGATTTTCCAGAATTGAAGCCTGACAAGGATATGAAACGAGGGGACATTGATTTCCAGTGATGGTTTCGTTGCATTGAAGTGGATAGACCGTAGGAGTGTATTGTTACTAGAAAACTACCTAGATCCTTCAATTATAGAAGTAGTAGAGGCGACAAAAAGACGGGGCTGTTTTAAATGCTACATGCCCTCGAATGGTTGTCAAATATAACTCTCATGTGGGATTCGTGGACAAATTCGACATGTTGAAAAGTATTTATGAAACAGACCGAAAATCACATAAATGGTGGCATAGGATCTTCTTCTATTTTCTTGATGCATGTGTTGTAAATTCATTCATTCTCTTTCAACAACGCAGTCAATCAAAAAGCCTAACTTTGAAGGAGTTCCGCCTAAATGTACCAAGGGATCTCATCGGGGTAGTTGAGCCAAGCAAACGCGGAAGACCTTCGAATGAAATGCCTTTCAATAATTTCAAGAGGAATGTCCCTATGGAGGTAAGACAAAGCAAAGCATGCCATATGCCGGAACGATTCACAAAATTGAGATGTGCTCTTTGCAGTACCAGCCAGAATGTTTCCCGCACCATGTGGAAATGTGCATCGTGTAAAGTAGGCCTGTGTATAAAACATGATAAAAACTGTTTTACTCAATATCACGCAAAGTAGATTCCATTAAGTTGCTTTGTTCCTAGTGGTTACATGGGGTTAATCCTTATGTTCCCAACTCGAGCAAAATGTTTTGTCACCTTGGATTATTATAAATAAATAGTTATATGAGGATTGAATTTATTTTATTGAAAAAAAAATGAATCCGGCTTCAAAGGGTTAAGTAGTGGAATAACATTTCAGGAATAGGGTGTCAAAAATCAAAAAGAATGTTAGTTGTACTATCTGTCTCAGACCGTCGGAGTCTGAGGACACTGTTTCCAAGCTACAGGAACGGAAAATTTGAGCCCGTGTCTCACGATCAAACAATTTGATCAAATCAGTTTGACGTGACGTCATTGATGACGTCATTTCAAATGTTTGATGGAAATTAGGACATGCTCTGATTTTGACAGGGGTTTGATGAAACAATGGTGTTATGTTATGTGTTTTGTCAGTTTTTGTTGTGTCAAATCAGAATAAAAATCCATCTGGAATCAAGAGCTGTTTTTAATGTTTATTTATTGAAATTATGAAAAATTTCATTTCCAAACAGAAAAAGTGAAAAGACAGTTTATAGAAAATGTCGGGGTGAAATTCGGGAATATGGACACCTCGCCGATTTTGATGAAATTTGCACAGATTATGTAAAACACAATAAAATTATAGAAATTTCATAATGATCACTTCACCAATGCTTCATAGTAGAACACGATTTATTATTTTCACGTATATTCTAATCCGAATACTTCATAGTCAACTATTAACGTCAATTCTTATAATAATAGAGGGAATTCATCAACTGAATGAGATTCAAAAAATCGAGAAGGAATGCTAAAATTGTCAATTCTAATATCAATATTCTTTACTGACATATTTGACACAGAACGATTGAAATGACAGTCCTTCACTCATATCACAGAATTTTGGGCATTATAGGCATATTAAATCGGATCTTTAAAGTGCGACGTTACCAATTTAATACTTTAAAAAATGTATACTTCATTATATTTATGGAAACTACTTGGGAAATAGATGAAATTGAAAAGCAAACAATTGCTGTTTATTCAATTCAATGCCTCTTATTATGCAAGCACGAAAATCACTATATATGATGTCATTTGATTTTCTCAACATTGATATACTGATTAACAAAAAGATATCAAGTGACAATGAAACTCATGTCAGTATTGTCAGTATTCCTTAGCATTAACGTCAATAGATGACTTCGTTCCAAGTTGCCAACCTAGAATATTCTTGAAAATGTCTGCCATCAGGGAAATGAAATTTTGCAATGAAACATGTACGAATGGGTTCTTTTCATTTAGCACTAACTCAAAAATTCTACTGGCCTCTTCAAAACCTGTATCTCCAGAAAAATATTCATTTTCCAGATGCTGATATCTGATTGGCTGCAGTTGGGTTGGTAGCAATGCGTTTGAGGTGATATGTCACTTGTTTATTGTTTACGTTTGTGACAGTTTTGTGTGAAGTGTAGTGGTGTGTATAGTGAATGGTAATACTGTAGTAACCTTTTACCAAACTCTAACTAGTCTAACAGCCCTACTATGGTATTACTTGTTAATTCAACAAGGTCGTTAAGTTAACAGAAACTTAACAACTTCGTTAACGATATGTTATCATATCCGTACTTTCCTGTCACTATTGTTAAGATAAGTTAAATATACGAAAATTAACAAGTTGCTATAGCAAATCTTTAATACATTGAAAACACAAAACACGTATTCAGAACACTGTTTACAATTTAACCTAAAATTCAAACTTTTGACAATTGTGTTTGCAAAGTTTGCATGGTATTGTGGCGTTACTTATATTTTGTTTGAAATGGAAAAGAAGAAAGGAGGAGCCCGGACTTCCCAACAGCAGTACCAATTAATTATCTAATGTCTCCGAGCTAACGATGACTTCCGTTATGGAAGAATTACAAGCGAAAATTCTGAAAGAATCAGCAAATGTTGGGAAACATTAACGAAACAATTAAATGCTTGTGGCAGTGGGGCCATCAAACCCACAGAAGACTGGAAAAAAGTAAACTGACTCAAATAATTACATCAGATAAAAAATATCTAATGATTCTTATGAACAAGGTAACAATTGTACTGATGAATATGTATTATTCAAGACATCCACTGAATGGAAAAGTTCGGTGAGGAAGCGAGAAAGATCTGGCCAAACATTAAAAGACACAGAAAAGAATTTGATAAATATGGAGAATACGATATCCTCACCGACTTTGACGAAATTTTCAGGGTAGCTTAAGGAGGTCCTAAAATGAATAAAAACGACGAGAAAGTACTTTTTTCCAACAAAATGCATTTAGGGGTTAAGAAAACACCTTTTACGAAAGCGGTAATTTCGTATGGCTTTATGAAATGTACTTACATGAATCGTTGAAATAATGAATCTACATGAAATATTCTTGATAACTGTTAATCAAATATGTGTATACACATTATTCTAATACTTATAATTTCTGAAATTTTACAGATTGAATGAGAAAAATAAATATGTCAACTGTCAAATTCAAAATTCAGCACAGGGATTCTTATTCCTCGATTCGATCGTCGAGTAGCTTAGACTGTGGCTGTACCATGCGCTGTGTCGACAATATACGCATATTCTAAGCCACTCGACAATCGAATCGAGGAATAAGAATCCCTGTGCTGGTGAATTAATTTACTAACCGGCGTTGCAATATTGTCAATAATCTAAGCTATATGAACTACAACTTATGTATTCATTTTATTGGTTTTAATAATATCATTTTTGAGCGTGATTAAAAATTTATTGAACATAAGTTAAAAAAAATAGTTTGAGGCTATCAAATTTTAGGAAAATGGTTATAAAAGTAAATAATACACCAATTACGCTTATAAGAGCACATTTTTTATATGAAAATAAATTTCGAGTTATCCATGGAAAAAAACAGATTTGAATTTGAAACTTATCGTTGACGTATTTCATTCTGTTATCAAGATGAATGTCATAAAATTGCAAGAAATTTGTAGAGATAAAGCAATATTCTTAACTCATTTGAGAGCTTGGAATTTAGTTAGTGATGAAAGGGAATATGTGATAAATGTGTACTGTGAAACGTATGGTTGAAAAAGTATCCGCAATTACTATTTAGGATTTTCTTAACCATCAAGATTTGTTAATATAGTAGCAACTATTTTCTAAAAAATGTTGGTACCAACTCATCTATTTTGTGATTCTGAACAAGAATTCAAAGTCAAAAGGCAGTACTTTTCCTTCATTCCAAAGTTATGGCTCTTCGAAATTCTTATGAAGGGCATATTCTTCCTTCTTTTTTTGCATTAAAAAATGATCAGAAGCACACGTACATCATTTTACCTTCTTCATCACTTCATCGAAACGGAAATTATTTCTCGAATTTTAAATTGACAAAAATAATGAAGAATGTTAATAAACTATGAAATTGCAACCTTTGGTATCAAAGTTGAAATCTTCTTTTCTAGAAATCAATTACTCAAACACCAAATTGATATTTTTGCACTCGACGCGCGTTTCGCTAACAAGGTTAGCATCTTCAGGAGAAGAAAATTGTCTTTACAAAAAAGTTTCAATGAAGAAGTTAGAATGATGTGTACCAAGCACCTAACGAATAAAAAAGTGCGTGTTTCTAATCGTCGTTACCAAATTTTTTTCGAAGAGATTTTATTGTCTTCGCGACATGTTTCGATACACTGAATCTTCTTCAATTTAGGGGTTACGGCGATTTAAATATAATAAATATTAATATAATATTAAATTACGATTTGGACAAACATTTCACTTGCGAGGTCTCATTTACTAAATAGACTTTTCGAAATATATGTATCGTCATCTCAAAAAGCCGCAACTCCTGGATTGAAAAAAAATTAGGACACGCTGCTTGCTTCATCTTTAAAGGAACATACCAATTGAGATTCGTATTCTTCAGAATGAAATGTGCGTTATAAGTCTGCCAGATAGTTTTTTATACAATACGGTGCATGAATTTAAGTATCCTATTCTAAATGAGTTTAATTTATTTTTAGACTTGATGGGTGGAGATGGATTTGCTATAACGTAGTGTCGGTCCAAACAAAAAAAAATGAAATATTGTTACACAAAGGAATTTAGATATGGAACGTATTTTTATAAATCAAAATTATCCATATTTCAAATTTTAGCATTCGTTGATTTATGGGTGGGAAATGTAACCCTTTCGATGATATGCGAACAGATTGAAATCGATAATCAAACCGCCATCGATTGGGCTAGTTTTTGGGGAGAAGTTTTGATTGAATCATTTTTAAATAGACCGGAAAAGATTGGTGGACCAGAAAAAATTGTGGAAAATGATGAGAGTAAATTCGGCCACAGAAAGTAACATCGTGGTCGTCAGGTTGAAGGACAGTGGGTATTTGGAGGTTTCGAGAGGGGTAGCGGCAAATTTTTTATGGTAGCTGTTGAACAACGTGACACCGATACTCAGCTTCCAATAATAGAACAATGGATTGAAAAGGGAACGACAATTATTTCAGACTGTTGGAAAGCTTACAACTGCCTTTCCGAGCAGGTATATCAACACCTCACTGTCAATCATTCCCTAACAATTAAAGATCCAGAAACCGGCGCTAATACTAACTCTATAGAGTCCACATGGCGTCATGCGAAGGCCGTCAACTCATCAAATGGTCGTAAGAAGGCTCATATACCTGGCAACTTAGCAAGATATATGTTTTACAAAAAATGCCAATCTATTAATAAAAACAGAACAGAAGAATTTTTTCGTTCAGCTGGTTCACTATATAAATCTTCCAGTGAAAATCAATCCATTCATATTCACGAAGCAGATGATGAAGACATTCTCGAATTCCATGAAGATCTCTAATCTTCCATTCAAAAAAAAGGCCCTTTTCAGGGCCACCAAATAATATTTGATGAATTCGCTAACAATTTTTATATTTGCTAATCTAGGATTTATATTTACAATTTGACAACATTGCATCATTCACCAAATATTACTTTTTGAGGTACGTCAATTGACGAAGTTGATTTTCTACAATATATTAAGTGTGGATTGATCACATCACAAGAACCTTTAAGTAAATAACATAAATCATGCTAAATTTACCGCTTTCGTAAAATGTGTTTTCTTAACCCCTAAATGCATTTTGTTGGAAAAAAGTACTTTCTCGTCGTTTCCTATGAACATTTTTGATGTTTTTATTCATTTTAGGACCTCCTTAAGCTACCCTGAAAATTTCGTCAAAATCAGTGAGGATACCGTATTCTCCACATTTGCCAAGAATTTATCATTGCTCACAGGGGGTTGAAGGATTATCAAATACAAAGGAAATGGGATTTGATTGCAATTATGAACCTGAACCATCACAGGGACGTGCAGAAATACAAACTATCGAACAACTTGATGCTATTGAAATTGTTTATGCAGATGATGAAGAGCAAAATGTTGTTTTGGTGGAGGAAATCAAAGGAATCTGCCCCGATACACAGTAAATAATATTCTTTTCCTGCATTCATTTTTATTGATCTACTCATGCTTTTACAGAACTGAAAAAGAAAGAAACTTATAGAACAAAATCATTGTTGGCACAGCAGTACGAAAAATCTGTAGTGTCCAACAAAGAGGCATTGATGGCAATAGCTAGTGCCCTAAACGATATTGCAGTTGCAATTGACTCCGGATTGCATAAAATTGCAGACAAAATCTGATCATGGCATGGCCAAAAATGATGAGACTATGAAAATATTTCGTTTTTGTAGAAAATTTAAATAAATGTTAATGAATAATACTGGTTTTCATTCATCTAGGATGTCGAAATGCTAGAACCACTCGAAATCAATATGAAGAATTCTTATCTTTCATTGAGGAAGAAAACAAAACAATTTTATTTGAAGATAACGAAAAGACTAAGAAATTATGGGGCAAATTGGGAGTTCGCCTAAATATTATAGGTCCAAGTAAAACAGTCACCCAGTGGAATGAGGTGAAGGCATTATCTATTCTAATGAAAAATTTGGATAATAATAAGTAATTTTATTTCGTTTTCTTAGGTTTTTTTATGACTGGGTAAACAATACAAAAAAGAAAGCTAGACTATTGTATGTGAGTCAGAGATTAACTGGGGGAGGATATCCTGTTTTGGAGATTTTGTCTGAAATTGAAAAAAGACTTCTTCAAATCATAAGTATGGCAGTTGTTTTGGGGATGGATATATTGGAGTTAGGCTTCACAAAGAAGAATACTGGATATATTCAAAATAAAATGAATATTCCAATGAATCGCAGAAGAAAATCACAACAAGAACAAGAAAAGCCCTAAAACACTTTTGTTCTTCATTTCAAACAGTTGATTATTCCAAAGAATTGCACTGTATTGAAAATTCCTTATTTTCCATAATGAACAGTTTCAATCAATTTATTGAGAATTCATATTTTGAAAATACATGTTAATGATTCTTTGCCATGTTAATCTACCCTCATTGAGCCAGTCTCTACCTAAATCTTCTGGATTGTCATTGTAGTTATGCAGGCTGTTCAGGATATGGATCATTGTCTACATCAAAAATCCCATGATTCAAACTGAAATTGTGCGAAATAGCACATGTGTTTATGATTTTTGCAGCGACTTCAGGTTTGTAATGAAGAGTTCTATGCCGAAGGCAACACCTAAATCTTGCCTTGAGAACGCCATTGAGCCTTTCAATTACATTTCTTGCACTCCTGTGTACTCGATTGAAGTTTATCTGTTCAGCATTCAGGTTGTTTCCTTCCACATGTGTCATAAGGAAAGGCTGGAAGAGGATAACCTGAGTCTCTAATCAAATAGGAATTATTATTTCCACCATTGAAGTTTTCTTCCAAATGTGTTGTGACCAAGGAGGATGTCCATATTGCTGAATCATGAACAGATCCAGGAAATCTTGAATTGACATTTAGAATCTTGAGATCTGCATCAACTATAATCTGGACATTTATACTACAAAATCCTTTACGGTTCAAAAAAACAATTCCAGGCATTTCTGGATGGTGAAATGATGGAGCTTGTATCGCAATATGTGTGCAATCAATGGCACCTATAATTCCTGGAAACCCACCTCTATCCATGAAGCCCTGTTTGCCAATTGTTTTTTCCTGCTCAGTTTGAGGAAATTCTATCCTATAACTCATATGAGTAACAATGGCAGAAGTTACTTCATTTATCGTTGACAGTGTTTGCTGAGCCATGGGTAAAAAGTAATCCTGCCCAACATACTTTTGATAACTTCCTTGGGCAAGGAAGTGAAGTGTTGCAATTATTTTATGAATTGCAGGAATCGCTATCTGATGTCTTTGGATGCTTCTCATCTGAGGCGATATTTCATCTACCAGATCGATAGCTAATTGCCTCGACAAACGGTAGATTCCGCGAAAATTTCCTTCTGGTAAAGTTAAGGGATCACTAACATCCCAAAGATGTCTTCTAGTAACTCGTAATTCATACCTAAAAATCAATTGGAGAATCCTCAATTGTGGTCAAATAAAAATATTGTCACAACCTTTCTTCTTCATCTGCAATCTCATCAAAAATAAAAATAAGTTCTGAATTGAAAGCCATAACTTCAAAATATTCATATTTTGTGTTGTAACAATGTCTTCAAAAATGATAGCATGAGCTTGCTAGCAAGTGATAACAATCTTGACCTATCTTTGAATTTTGAATTGCCAAGTTGGTTAGACTACAATAGTATGAAAGCTGAAAACATGTCGTTAACATAACAATTTGCTAGAATTAACAATATCTCTCAATTACCAAGAGCCACGAAAGTAGGGCTGTAACTGTGTAACTGGATTTGTCGTTTGAGGTGAGTGACTCAGAGCACAGGTTATTTTTTGCAGCATATTAATATTTTTTGTTATTTTTCAAGATCACTTTCTTACGTCCAGATGAGGTACATGGTGCAATCCTTTCCGATTATGTTTCTTTGGAAAATTACTCCGTTTTGAAACTGCAACGTTGGTTAGAGTGCAGAGGATTGAAGAAAGTAGGCTCTAAGGCGGAACTGATTGAAAGGTAAATATAATCTTATTATTCAGTCCATGTTTCTTCAACAATGTGAGCAGAACACTAATAATTGACTGATATCAATTTTCAGAATTAAAAACTGCATTGAGGCAGGAAATGCAGGAAAAATTTTCATTGGGGTTGACGGAGGACAATGGTTTCGTGCAAGAAGTATTCAACCAGGACCTGTCACCAGCACGAATGATTATGTTTTTGACGATATAGTTTGGGGAAAGTTTCCAAGCTGCGATATCCCACAGTATTTCAACAAGGGCCACATTTACACCTATATTGTCAATGAAAATGTTGAAAACGAAGACCCTGAAACAACTGAAGTATCCGAGATTCAGACCATAACTAGTGCGAAACCCTTCAGGCGGAGTCACCAATATGTCAGTAGCGAACATATCAGTGACGTGGTGGACAGTCAACAAAACAATTTTTATATGAGCCAGTGTAAACGTCTTGCATCTTTTCAAAAGACCCGACAATATAATGTCAAGGTAATTCTGAAAAAAAGCTCTGGAGCAGTGATCAAAGGTTTTTGCGAATACAAGCAGTCTTCCTTAGGAAAATGTAGTCATGTTACTGCATTTTTAATTTTTATTTGGGAATATGTCCATAAATATGGTTATAGCAGGCTATCATCCACCAGCCAACCACCTCAGTGGGGTTTGGGGTCCAAAAATCGCAACCCATTGCCCATTAAATCAGTTACTTTTCCAGTAAAAAGATTCAGGAACATAAGTAGAGCACATTTTGATCTCAGACCAGAATGTTATAAATTCTCCTTCAATAGGAATGATTTCATAGCAAATTCACAAAAAGTGAGAAATAAGTCTATGTATGAATCGATTTTGAAGTTGACACATAAATATTTTCAATATTCATCAATTGATCTGGATATTTTGAGACTGAACAGTTTATCCATAACCTTTATGAACATATGAATGTTTTGGGTGAGGGTGACCAATTATTCGAAATTCCTGGAACCTCTCGGCAAGGATCAGATTCATGGTTGAGATGGAGAACTTATTTCATTACATCTTTGAATGCTAAAATTGTTGCTTCTCAATTGAGATCAGATACTGCTAAAAAAAAATCCTGCTGAAGAATCTTTGGATGATGACCAAACCTGTCAAAACAGTAGCCATGGCATATGGTAAAAAGAATGAAGTTTGTGCTAGAAAACTTTATACAGACTTATTTTGGACAAGAATGTTGGTCATGTTGGAAACAGGCTCACGTTCAATGTTGAATACCCTTATTTTGCCATAAGCCCAGATGGCATTGTGATGCAAGGAAACAGAATAGATCACATTATTGAAATCAAGTGCTCAAAAGTATTGGAAAACTCTGGAAATGTGTATGACTTTGATACACATTTGACTAAGTCTCAGTATGAACAACCTTTTTTTAGAGAATAATGGAAAAGAAATGTTCATCAAACAAGGCCACCCTTATCTTTACCAAATTATCATGACATTAATCATTCTTGAAGTAAATGTATGTATGTTACTAGTTTGGTGTCCCGCTAACATGATGGTAATTCCAATATACAGACAAATACCCTCATATTGTTGATCTGATAAAAATTAAAGCACCCAATTTTGTACAATAATGTCTATGTACCAGAAATATTCGCAATGAGAACTGTGAGAGATTTACCTCCAGTTGTACTGAATGTTTGAAGAGATATGGATTTTTTTTCGTTTCATTTCTCTTCATTCATTCATTATCTTCGAGTGTACACGATAAAAAACACCGCCATTCAGAGAACATTTTGTGAATCAAGAGAGAAGAGATGCGAATTAGTTTCCATCTCAGATATTTGAAGGTTCTGAGTCTGATTTTCAATAGATCCCTGAGAGAGAAACAGATTCGGAATGTTTCCAAGACCACAACAAAGAGGTGGGAAAATATTACTTGTGAGATCAACCAACTGTGATAAAAATGACAAAGAAAAAACGATTATTCATCAGGAGAGCAATGGTGATGAAATTGGATAAGAAAAAAAACAAAAAAGTTATTGAGACCGTGACTCAAACATCTTGACAAAAAATCATTGTGTAATTTTTTCCATGTCACCATTTCTTATCTGGGAAATATTTGAAGAAGACGACAGATTTTTCATCAAAAAACTTTTGTAAGAAAAGGTGCAATTTACTGATGATAGGTATATTTTTTTCCATTTTTGCATGTAGAGGTGAGAGCGTCAGTTAATTAACGAAAAAAACCCATTTTGACCTCTGACAAGGAAACAGATTGATGTTCCGTTTTGAAATTAGCAAAATGAATTGTGAATTGATTAGAACAATTCACAAGCTAGCTTGTGGCTTCAATTCATTTTTTTATGAATTTTCAATTCATGAGTTCAATTCATTTTTTTTGCGTGAATTGTGACTTGTGAGTTCAATTCACGAAAGTAGTGAATTTGTCCAACTCTGTTATGTACCAATTCTTTCCATGTTTTATTACCCCAACTCAAAGTTCAAAATGCATTATATTCATCAAGTACCCAATATATTTTCATATAAGTGACAGAGAAGAGTAGCTACGAAAATAAACCCAAAGATTTTTTTTTAATAAATTCAAACTCATAATAAACTTATATTTCTTATTTCTACTGAAATACTGAGTTATTCAACTTTATCGGGCCTAAGTTTGAATATTTTTTTTCCACCAAATCTGTCAACCAATTATACGGTGGGTTAAAAACAATGTAACAATTTCTAAAAAGATAATAAATCAATAAGATTTCAGAAAAAATACAATTTTTATCAGATAAATCTCAATTGAGCGAACCCTAAAAAGAAAAGAGTGAACACTCATTGTAGTCCCACTACAAGACATCACAATATAAAATTAAAGTGGAAGCATGAATTAAATTTCAAAATTATAATAAAAGTGCAGTGGAGAGCCAGTGCAAGTCTGACAGCATATAAGTGATTTTTCACAAGTTATCAAAATCATGCAGGATAAAATGAGAACCCTGTCTTATCATTGGACGAAAATGTTAAAAATTAAATGCTCTTATAATAATTGTATATCCTCTCATGAGGTAGGTATATAAAACTCTTGAAGATGTTTAAGAAAATTATATTTCATAGTATTCCAAAACTTTCACGTAACTAAGCAATCCTCAAAGTTAACAAGAAATGCAATTGCAGTGAAAATATTCGACAAGATGGCATTCAATAATATAGGACACTGTTTTGAAAGGATTCCCTAAGATTTCACTCGACGTATAGCTCTCTACATGAATCCTTGCTTTGACAATTTTTTAAGTTAATAATTCTTCTTCGCCTGTTAATCTTTGCCTTCCCATAAGTAGTGGTGGTGTATGTAATTTCAGTGTCATTTCATTACATATATCTTGAAACAAAAATCCTCGATCGGCCATTATAACATCGTTTTCTTCCAAGAAAGTTCTAATATCACTCTTCTCAACAATGTCTTTGTCTGAAATGGATCCCTCAAATCCTTCACTCACATATACTATTGCACCAGATGGGCAGATCCCTATTTTTCATGAGCGTGCAAAATAAACAGGTGGTCGTAATTGGTATCGTAGTTATGCATCTGCAATCATCGTGAAATATTTGTGTATTACGGTAAGTATAAATGTGAATTCTCATGTAGTAATAATTGAAGTAACTAACAATAGTTTTATGTTTTTATTTCAACTTCATGATTAGGAAAAAAACATGACGTACGCACTTAACCTACAAAAATGTTAGAACGGGGAAGTGCGTACCGGTCAACTTTTTACTAGTACGCACTTCCCCGACAATTTTTTTGAAAATATAACAACAAATAACACTTATATTTATCTCTTGCAGATCACAAAGCCTAACAAATATGTGCGAAAAACTGATAAAGGTGGTAAATACACCAGAGAGCAGTTGCAACAAGCTGTGGCAGAAGTAAAATCAGGAGTTTATACCGCATATAGAGCTAGTAAAAATTATAATATTCCGCTGACAACCATAATTGATCACATTAAAGGAAGACGTGGAAAGAAGTCTCACTCTTTTGGTAGATCGACAGCTCTACCCTTACAAGATGAAAAAACACTAGTGGCAGGTCTGGCTTATATGGAAAAATACGGCTACGGATTGTCACGAAAAGAAGTTTTAGACATAGTAGGGACATATGTAAAGGAGAAAGGATCAAAAACTCCATTTGAAGATGGTGTACCTTCGAAAGATTGGTTCATTGCATTTAAACAGAGACATAACCTTCCTTCGAAAAAAACAGAGTGTTGAGTATGCTCGGAAAAAAGCTTGCGATCTATTCATTATCAAACATTATTTTAACATGTTAAAAAGTAAGATCGATGAATTAATTTAAGCGACAAGCCACATCTGATTTGGAACTTTGATGAAACCAGCTTTTGTAAAGATCCATCTAAAACTAAGGTTATTGGTCCAAAAGGGAGTACAGCAACTCGCACAACAAGTTCGCCGGGAAAGGAAAACATCTCCGTGCTACTAGGATGTAGTGCTGCCGGAGCCAAAGCCCCTCCACTCATAATATTCAAGGGCAAGAATATATGGGACCAATTTATGGCTCCACAAAATACAGGATTCCCTGGAACAACATACGCTGCCACAACAAATGGATGGATGGAAACTTCAGTGTTCGAAAATTATTTTAAAAACAGTTTTTCAACAATCTGGGATCAGAAAGACCGGTCTTGATCATATATGATGGCCATTCAACCAATTTTGGAATTAATTTAATAGAAATGATGAGGACCAACAACATTGTAATACTGAAACTTCCTCCACATTCGAGCCATCTCCAACAACCGCTAGATTTAAGTACCATGAAGTCATTAAAGAGCCGTTGGGATGCTAAATTAAAAACATGGCAACGACATCATATAGGCAACTACCAAAGAGAGAATTTTCAAAAATGATTGGAGATATATGGTCGGAAACAAGTGAAGATGTGATTAAAAATGGGTATATGAAAGGTGGAATAGTCCCATTTAATGACAAGATTATTAAAACAACGTAACAATTTCTGAAAAGATAATAAATCAATAAGATTTCAGAAAAAAAAATATCAGATAAATCTCAATTGAGCGAACCCTAAAAAGAAAAGAGTGAACACTCATTGTAGTCCCACTACAAGACATCACAATATAAAATTAAAGTGGAAGTATGAATTAAATTCCAAATTATAATAAAAGTGCAGTGAAGAGCCAGTGCAAGTCTGACAGCATATAAGTGATTTTTCACAAGTTTTCGAAATCATGCAGGATAAAATGAGATCCCTGTCTTATCATCGGACGAAAATGCTCTTATAATGATTGTATATCCTCTCATGAGGTAGGTATATTAAAACTCTTGAAGATGTTTAAGAAAATTATATTTCATAGTATTCCAAAACTTTCACGTAACCAAGCAATCCTCAAAGTTAACAAGAAATGCAATAAGTGGAAATATTCGACAAGATGGCATTCAATAATATAGGACACTGTTTTGAAAGGATTCTATAAGAATTCACTCGACGTATAGCTAGATCTCTCTACATGAATCCTTGCTTTGACAATTTTTTAAGTTAATAATTCTTCTTCGCCTGTTAATCTTTGCCTTCCCATAAGTAGTGGTGGTGTATGTAATTTCAGTGTCATTTCATTATATATACCTTGAATCAAAAATCCTCGATCGGCCATTATAACATCGTTTTCTTCCAAGAAAGTTCTAATATCACTCTTCTCAAAAATGTCTTTGTCTGAAATGGATCCCTCAAATCCTTCACTCACATATACTATTGCACCAGATGGGCAGATCCCTATGAGAAACTTAATTGTATTCGAATGTTTGTAGCTTGAGTAGGTATTGCCTGGTTGACGAAAATTAGATGGCATTTGCATGGTTATTTCCGTAGCATCAATTATGATAGTTATAGAATTTCCTTCAAAATTTTTGAAACAATGTGGTACTTTTTTTATAGATCTACCGCCTTTGAACATTTCTACTCTGCTTGAAATTTGCCAGTACATGAACTGAATCCAAGTGTGAAATATTACTGAAATGTGAGCTATACTTAAATGACTTAAAAACGACATATCGTCTAAGTATAACCTCTTCGCAGTCTAACTACTGTCAAGCACAATCTATCTTGGTTAGATAACTTGAATCTCTTGATGTTGTATCTTGGTTTCTTTTTCTCCTTTTCAAGAAAGTAATGCAATTCATCCATCACAGAAGGATCTAAAAATTCATAGAGTGCATCAAATGTTTCGGCTTCAACCCCGTCATATATTTGAAACGTTTTTCATTTTGTGTTAGGTAGAAAAATGGAAAAACATAATTGACTTCTTCAGCTGTCTGAGTACTTTGGTCATGGTGTGTGTCCTGTGCCAAGTATGCTTCTGAATTAACTTCATCGATGTGCCTAGGTGAATAGGGTATCGGATCCGAGGTGTTACTGAATTTTCCAGAAAAATGTTTACTGCATATAAAAGTATTTTTATTTATGCTATCAATTGAAATGATGATTTTCTTCACTTCTCTTTCAAATCCAAGGAAATGAAGCATATTCATGTTTTTTTTTTGTTTGTTCGATCCACAGAAGTGATTGTACTCGCTAAATTCGGCGTTTCAACGTCAATTTCTGACAGTTTCTTTTTTTTTTTAGAATTGATGGATGGAAATGGAGAGGTTTCAACTACATTGTAGACCGTAAAGAAAAACGTAAAAAAATGAAATTATTCAAAAGAGTTTCGTTATGGTACTTTCTTTGCAAAATCGAAATTGTCCATATTTAATTGTTTGGCTTTCGTAAATTTATGGGTATCAAATGCTCCATTAAAAATGATAATAGAACTTGAAATTAACGGTTCAACAGCTGTTGATTGGGCGAGTTTCTGCAGGGAAGTAGTTTACCAATCATTTTTTGAGAATCCCGCAAAATTTGGAGGACCTGGAATAGGTGTTGAAATCGACGAAAGCAAACTTGGCAGACGAAAATATCATCGGGGACATCGAGTCGAGGGCCAGTGGGTTTTTGGAGGTTTCGAACGCGGTTCTGGAAATATTTTTATGGTTGCAGTTGAAAAAAGAGACACTGATACATTGTTACCAATTATAGAACGATGGATAGAAAAAGGTACAACAATGTATTCCGATTGTTGGAAATCCTATGATTGTCTTTCCCAGAAAGGTTACCAACATTTAACAGTTAACCATTCTATCACTTTCAAAGATCCCGAGAAACAGGAGTCAACACCAACATAATAGAATCATCATGGAGACATGCCAAAGCCATAAACCCTGGTAGGAAGAAAAAACATGTGCCTGGT
Source organism: Zygogramma bicolorata (assembly GCA_032362365.1). NCBI lineage: Eukaryota > Metazoa > Arthropoda > Insecta > Coleoptera > Chrysomelidae > Zygogramma > Zygogramma bicolorata. Next base: position 403,253 of record JAVJAQ010002094.1, read on the forward strand.
AATCTGGCTCGCTACATGTTCTACAAAAAATGTGATTCTTTGAAATTGAATAGGACGGACGAGTTTTATAGACTGGCGGGTAAATTGTACGATCCTCGGAAGATGATTGATGGAACTGAGGAGTCTGTCCACGTGGCGGATGATGAAGACAAATCAGATATCGAAGACTTCATATAAGCAGCAGCACATTTTCGAAACAATCGGCTTTTTTCAGGGCCAACAATAAGTATATTTCGAAAGAATTCGTTTGCACATGAAGAATTTCGTAGCATTTTTCATTAGGTCGGTTGTGTTAGAAGATCTGAGAAAGGTTGGGCCAGATCAAAACTCAATAACGCAGACGGCAACTATTTTCCTTCACATTGTCAACGCTAATAAATTACTGGATATTTTGAAACTTCCGTTGTTGAAAAGGTCAAAGTTGGGTAAGATGATTTTCCCTTCTTCACATATCGCACCCTTGCGACAAAAGTGTCACAACTCAAAAATCTCATATTTTGAGTTAATATCATTAGCCGCTGCAAAACAGCTCAATCCATGAACCAACAAAAATGTATTAAGTTAGCTTTTATGCTGTCCCGCGAGATGGCGGTTGTGTCATTTTTGGCGATCTAGTACAGGTCTATACCAAATCAGCAGTAGCAGCGTTGCCACATCTAGTAGATTTCTACTTTTTTGGTAGATTTGCACCCTTTTTCAGAAAATTTTAGTAGGCACATTTTCTTCAGTAGATTTTGGTAGATTTTAATACATAACTTTCAATAATGTGAAAATGCCATTAACAATATAATTATTATAAAAAATAATTGAATCCAGCATTTACTTTAATTTCTATGTTGGTAGACGTGTAACTAATTTGATATTTTTATTCATTTGGATGCTTCGCCTGCGTTTTTGTCGGTGATTCCCCCTCATGCTTTATAGTTTCACCGTTGTATTTCCCCGACAAGTGACAACTGTGTAAAATTGCTTTTTTCGTGAAAGTGAAAATTATGAAGCGAGCTTATGAGCAATCCTATCGGGCAGAATGGGAACAGAACCCATTATTTTCTACTTGGCTGTGTAAAGCACAGGATGGATGTAGTGCCCATTGCAAAGCATGCAATGTTAGAATTTTATCCAGGATGGCTTCTCTAAAAGAACATAATACTTCCGCGAAACATAAGAAGAATATGATTGGATTTACTGGAAGCTCTAAGGTTTGTCTGTTTTTATTTATGTCTAATTAAAATATGTAGTAGCAAGAATAATGTTTTATTTTTTAGATTGACAAATTATTGAAAACTAGCTCAGTTTCGGATGGAATGAAAAAAGCAGAAATTAAAATAGTGTCTGTGCTTGTGGAGCATAATGTACCATTTCATGTGATGGATCATCTAAGCGATGTCATCAAAGATGCTTTTCCTGACTCAGAGATTGCAAGAAAATTTTCCTGTAAAAGAACAAAATCATCTGCAATAGCCTATAATGTTTTAGGAGGACACTTTGAAGAAAAATTAATACAAGATTTGAAGTCGGGACTTTCAACTTTTTCAGTAATCATTGATGAGAGTACCGACGTAATTATTATTCAGGGTTGTTAGAGGCGATACAGACCTGCTAGAATCAGACGCTTTCAAAAGTTAGGTTTCGTTTTGTCGCTGGAAAAGTTGGGCGATCATTTTTTGCTGTTATAATAAAAAAAACACCCCTGCTCGTGGGATTTTGAGTGTACAAATCGAATTGTCAATAAAAGTGCATATTTTTTTAGTATCCTTTCTCTATTTCTCAGTTCTTTATAGCGGAAACAGCTTAAAAGTGTCACTATAGTCTGATATAACGTGAAATAATTGTCTCTTGTATACCTTTCGGTGTGAGTATAGAAAAACTGAGATAGTAATTTTTAACCCATTCGGTGCGCATGTCACACATGTAGGACATACCGGTTTTCTCGGCAGTGCGCATGTCACACATGAGTGTTTCCAGCCGGCTTGCAATTCATTCGCCAGTGTTTTCTCAGCATTGAAAGTGGGTGCATGAATTCCTGTGAGAGTGTAGTTAAAGGTTAAAGTGTTGTAAAATTTTCCACCGTTACTAATTTTTCTTTTCTCGCGAAGTATACCTAACCTAACCTACCTGGTCCTTCGCGTGCAAAAAAACAAAAAGTATCATTCAAAGACCCAAACAAATAGATGAATTACTGGGAATTTCGGATTCCGACGACGAATATATTTTAGAAGGAGGCTGTGAGTCTGAGGAAAGTGATTATGATGATGGTGAAGGTAGGAATTTTGTTTTTCTTTTTGTTTATTCTTATATCGCATATTTTCTAGTTGATGCAGTCTTGCAAACACAATTACCTCAAACACACACACAAAACCATCAACTCTTGCAAGTAGAAGTATTATTCCAACGTGGTCAAGCAACCCTATAGCCTTGAAGATGTTTCCGTTTACGAAGAGAAATGAACTATCACAATTAATTCCTGGAAACAACGAGCCGATTGATTACTTTCGTGCAATATTTGACAATAATATTCTTGAGCTGATTGTGAGAGAAACAAATAATGAGGTGTTTGCATTTTGCAGAAAATGGACCTGCAGGAGTTCCAACGGATCGCTTGCATAAAATAACCTTTTTTAAATTTCTTCAACGAGAAGATGGCAGTTCTCTATTATCCCCAACGGGAACTTTCACTGGACGAATCGATGGTGCTGTGGAGAGGGCGATTAGTATGTCGCCAATACATCAAAAACAAAAAACATAAATATGGAATAAAATTATATGTGCTTACCGAACCTTGTGGAGTGATATTGAAAGTATTGATATACACCGGGGCAATGGACAATTTAGGTGGAAAAGGACATACAACAAAAGTCGTACTTGATCTTATGCGGAATTATTTAGATTCAGGACATTCTCTTTACTTAGATAATTTTTAGAATTCTTTCGAGTTAGCAAATGAACCAACAAATCGCCGAACGTATTGTACGGGAACTCTCAATGCAAAACGAAAAAATAATCCCAATGCCGTCATCGATAAAAAGCTGAAAAAGGGTGAAATCACTGGACAATACTCTAATGATATTATCGTCGGAAAGTGGAAGGATAAATCCAATGAATATGAAAACAATGTGATAGAGTAAACTGACAGGCAAAATCGGGCAAGGGAAAAACCTACGCCAATATATTATTACAACAAATTCATGGGTGGTGTAGATCACCAAGACCAACTGAGTGCATACTATCCTTGTGAGAGGAAATCTCTAAGATGGTACAAAAAATTAGGAATCCATCTCATTCACCTCATGTTACTAAATTCTTTCTTTCTATATAAAAAATATTCTGGAAAGAAACCAAGTCTTTATGACTTCCGCTTGTCAGTAATAGAACAATTGTTGGACATTCAGACGACAAAAACTCCTACAGTGAGGAAGTTGGAATCGGAGCATACACTGTCAAGAATTTCATCCAAAGGTGAAGACGGACGGACGAACAGAAAAAGATGCAGAGTTTGCCATGAGAGAAAACAGAGAAAGATGACTCATTATAATTGCGAACAATGTCCTGGCCAACCTGGGTTGTGTGTAAGTAATTGCTTCGACGTACCGTAAACTGAATAGGGACATGGAGGTGAATAGGGACAAAAAAATCAATAATTGTATAAATATATATAAATACAATAAAAATAAAGATATTGAAATTGGGTTTGTGGCAAAAGAAGGGCCATTCGTCATTTGTCAGTTGTTTCACATGAAGGCGTCAAAAAAAAATTAGACGGCCATTTGGCAACACTGCCTGTCAATTGTCATTTTCTTCAAAAATATCAAAACCTCCAAACTGTTGACGGAACGAAACACGTGGTTGTTATTATCAGATCGGTGAATCTAACTGTTAATGAATTTGTATTTGGTAAGTAATTTGTCATATTAGACTTTGAGATTAAGGCTTTCATTGAATTGTTATGATTTTTTTTGTAAAGCAAGACCTAACACATGGCTAAATTGGGGTGAATGAGGACATAGCAAAGAATACGTTTGAATCGTTCGGTGCCAATATTTATAGTGTTAGGTATTTGATAATACCTATATCTACCATTTTGAATAGGTAAATAAGTTGTTTTTTCTATTCAGGTGATGTTCGAAAATGGTCAGAACATACAAAAAGGACCCCAAAGCTGGAACACATGCTTCTGTTGATCGAGAGTGCGTTCGGAATGCAGTTCTGGATGTACAAAGAGGGATGGCATTGAGAATAGCAGCGGCGAAATGGAAAATTTCAAAATCCGCTCTGCATCGATATTGTTCTAAACCGAATCTGGAAATTGGAAAGAAAGGTGGACAAACAGCATTATCCACAGCTTTAGAAATAAAACTTGTTGATTGTTTAAAAAAGTGCGCTGAATAGGGCTATCCGCTCAGCGTTTTTGATATTCGTTGTTTTGTAAAATATCATTTAGAGCGAGAGGGGAAAGTCGTACCAAAGTTCAAGGACAATCTGCCGGGGTCCGATTGGGCACTTAGCTTTATCAACAGGCATCGAAATCAGCTTTCACAACAAATATGCCAAAATATTAAGAGAAGTAGGGCCGCTGTAAGTCCTGAAAACATCAACGCCTTCTTTGAAGAACTTACGACGAGTCTGCTCTATCGGATGATCCTGGGCGGCGTAAGCTAATTTTCAAAAAGGGATGCAAATATCCCGAACGGATCATGAACCAGACCAAAGCCGGGGTCACAGTAATGTTCGCTGCAACTGCATCGGGTGAACTCCTTCCACCTTATGTTATATACAAGGCGGTACATTTGTATGACCTTTGGATCCAAGGTGGTCCCCAAGGGACAAAATATAACGGAAGCAAATCAGGATGGATTGATGGACACTGCTTCCTTGACTGGCTTCAAAAAATTGTTTTGCCATATGTCCGACGTTTTGAAGGGAGAAAAGTCCTCATTGGGGACAACTTGAGTTCACATTTGTCCCCGGCTGTAGTTCAGACTTGCGTGGAGAATAACATCTCATTTTCTTTTTTGCCAGCAATCTCAAGCCACTAAACCCAGCCGTTAGACGTTGCTGTTTTCAGGTCCCTTAAGACCCATTGGAGAGCGGTTTTAGAACAAACTAAGGTCAAAGCAAAGAATACCAATCAGCCGTTTGATAAAAAATTATTTCCTGGACTCCTAAATCAAACTTTAATTAGAATGAAGAAAGTGGATGGTCTCAAAAACGCCATATTATCAGGTTTAAAGAAGTCAGGCTTGTGTCCTTTAAAAAGACACAGGGTTCTTGAAAGACTTCCTGCTTTTGAACCAAGAGAAAATCCGGATATTCCGCTAAATGACAGTCTCACTACATTTTTGCAAGAAATGCGCTATGGAAATGAAGAATCCAAAAAAACTAGAAAAAAAAGACTTCTTGTTCCACCAGGTCGAAGCATTGGTCCTGACGACTTCAAAACTAACACTGACGAAAGTAGTGATGATGGTCATCAGAGTGATAACGCTGACGAAATTAGAGATGATGATCATCAGAGTGACCTGGAAGGAGAAAATTGCGGTGAAAATGAGGACGAACTAATTGAAGATGTAGTAGGTGGACAAGAAGAAAATAAAATAATGAGCAATTCAGAAGACAACAGAAAAAAATTGAGGAGCTGAAAATAGGTGACTGGGTTAGCGTAAAATTCAAATATGACAGAGGAGTTGACAAAGTATTTTATGGCAAAGTGCTACAGATTGCAACCAAATTTCTTGGGACTTTCCTAAGACAGACATCTGAAATGGCATCCATATATGTATTTCCGGATGTTCCAGATGAATGTGAATTTGACAGGGAGCAAGTTGTGGATGTATTACCTCCCCCAAATATTCGAAGAGGAAGGCACACCTTTAGGACATAATTTAGCTTTAAGAGATACTTTTATATATTTTGAAATTAAGTTTTTTTCCTAAAAATGATGTCATAATGTCCTAAAAACTTTTCAAAATAAATACAAAGTCCCTATTCGCCCCATAGAAGTATTGAATAGGGACGTATACAAGAAATATAGACGTGTCCCTATTGACCCCACTACGGGGGCGAATAGGGACACCCATTAAAAAAAATATATATAAAAACCAATAAAAATATGATCATTTATGATCATTATGAACATTTTGAAAAATGTTGTCCGATTGGTCAGGATTTTCAAAAAACCTTCAAAACTGTCCCTATTCACCCCAGTTTACGGTATATCATAAATAGAAAATTACAATTTTATGTTTTTTGTTATTTTGACTCTTCGTATTTTCAACAAAGTTTTTATATTTTTCACAGAATCTATGTTTCTTTATTACAATTATGTATTTTATTGTTTTTTTTTTTATTTTCTTGTCCAATAATTGCCATTTTTGTGTTACCAAGAATATGTTTTTAATTTCATTCAGTTTAACAAATCTGCGATAGCTGTATTTTTGTGTGTTTTTAGGAATAAACGATTATTTCTATTTGTAGTTATATAATTTGCTTGTTATTACCCCCAAATAATTGAATGTCACACTTGTGTGACATTGCGCACCGGAAAACAAATTCGTCATCCGATGCGCATGTCACACTTGTGTGGCTTAATGTCAAAAAACATCAAAAACAGTTTATAAAAATATATCAACTATGAATATTGAAAATTAAAGTCAAAAAAAAAAGTTTTATAAAATAAAATGGATCCGCATCTAGCGAGAGACTTGTCGCTGTAGTCGCAGCGAATGGGTTAAGAAAAATAAAATAATTCGATCTTTCTTTTGTTTCAGAAACATGGATTCTTTTCATATACCTGGTAATATATCAAGAAGGACAGCAAGAATTCTTGTGACATCACAGGACATAAATAAACTTAGTTCAAATGAAGCTGTTTTCACTCAAAACATAATAGAGAAAGATAATGAACAGCGCTTTCCCGCCATTGCAGCTCACCCTTTCAATAATAATAATTCATGCAAAAAAAACCTCCAGATTTAAGTGAATACGCAGCATTAAAAGATATTAAAAAGACAGATCTACAGATTCGTGATGAAAGTCTAGTAGTCACAAACGATGAGGCCTGCAAAGAACCTGATGTTAGCGAGGAGGATGACCCTATAGATATCAATAATGATGTAATCAACTTGAATACTTTCGAATCTGTTGCTATTCCACATGTTCCAGTAATCAGTTGATTGATGTTTCGCCTGTTAGAACAGACCAAGTTCTGAATGAAATTAAAACACAGTCAAACTCTAACAAGATCTATAAGGTTTCTTGTGATTCCAAACGTCCGACCATTTTACGACTGACTAAAGTAAAGCCAACCAACTTTTATGTCATATCACCAATTAACAGTGGAGAAAGCGATGTGGACGATTCCGATGCCGAGCAAGAAAGTAATCAAGAACATTTAGTACGTGAGGAAGCGAAAAGACATATTTCTTCATCTGCACAAGACATTGACCAAGAAAATATTGAGGAAAATAAAAAGAAAGGGAAAAAAAGGAAGGCAAATCGTGAAAAATGGAAAACAGTTGAAGCCAAATGTTTAAGAAATTCTGGAAAAGCCTATGTGTCATTGTCAAAAAGTAAGAAACAAATCTCTGAAAGAAAACTTCGTCCCCCTTGTGGAGAAAAATGTAGATTGGGATGCAGTAGAAAAATAAGTGAACCTATGAGAATCAAAATTTTTGAAAATTACTGGCAATTAGGTAATATAAAAAAGCAACGAGAATTTATTAGTGCCCACACTGAATATATCAAACCTAAATACCGCTATTCTTGTACGAATAATTATAGAAACATGAATACGGCTTTTTATTTTCGAGAAAACGACAATCGAATAAGAGTTTGCAACGCGTTTTTCAAGTCGACCTTTGATATAAATGACAGGCCGATTAGAACAGCTCTGTCAAAAAGAACAGATACTCGTTTCGTTATGGGATATAACAGAGGAAAACATGGAAAGCAGCCAACTGTTTCACCAGAAATTGAAGAAAGTGTTAAAAGATTTATAAATGTGATACCGAGAATAGAGTCACACTATTTGAGAGCGCAGACAAGAGTATATTGATGGAAGCAAATGCTTGGCTGATTTATATCGCGACTATAGAGAAGATCGTGAAAGACTAGAATTGCCGTTTGCGCACTCAGTAATGTTCAACAAACTATTCAATGAGGAATTTAATATTTCGTTTTTATTACCGAAAAAAGATCAGTGTGACCTTTGCGAGTCCTACAAAAATGCTAGTGCAGCAAAAAAACTGAACATTGAGAATGAGTATAACAACCACCTAAAAAAAAATGAGTACAAACGAAAAAAAGAAAGATAAAAAAGCTCACGATGAAAATGTTCACCTAAATGTTGCTGTATATGACCTTCAGGTGGTGTAACCAGTGCAAAAAGTACAGGCGTCCTCATTTTATTTTAAGTCAAAACTCAATTGCTATAATTTCACCATAAGTGACTTACACGCGAAACATGGACTGTTATTTCTGGACTGAAATAGATGAAAACCGAGGAGCAAATGATATGGTAGGTAGTTGTGTGTTACATTATCTCAGAGCCTTGGTGGAAAAAAGTGACCAAGAAGATCTACATGTTGTGTTTTACTAGGATAATTGTTCTGGTCAACAAAAGAATAAGTATCTGCCTTCATTATACGCGTATGCAGTGAATACACTAAAAATTAAAAGTATTGCACATAAATTTATGATTCATGAACATACTCAAAATGAAGGTGATAATGCCCATAGCGTTATTGAAAAACAGATACGAAGACACATAAAATCTGGTCCAATTTATGTTCCAGAACAATACGTTCCTTTGATACGATGTGCAAAAAAAATGGGCCCCCTTATTCGGTTCATGAATTCACGCTTGAAAACTTCTACGATTTGAAGTACCTTCAAGTGTACTCGCTTCGGCGGTACATATACTAAAAGTACCTTCAAGAGCAATGGGGAACAAACTTCAATATCGACACAAAGAAAGATAAAGTTAAATGGAATGACATAAAAATTTTAAAAGTTGAGGATTCTCCTGAGACATTCTTTCATAAAACATCTTTTGAAGATAAAGAATTTAAAGCAGTGGTCATGGCCAAGAAAAGGCAATCAAAAGGAATGAACTTTGAATCTATCAATTTAACTCAAGCTCATGCGAACAACCTTCCGTTGGGGGAAAATGAAATCAAAGATCTGCAAGAACTGGTCGACAAAAATATTATACCTAAATATTATTACAATTCCTTTCATGAAAAAAATTCTTGGTTAGTCCTGATATCCCTTATTGTCGCTGAATTTATATATTTAGTTTGTTTTTACCAAGCCAAAGTTTTGCAAGATTATTTCAATGATCTCAATAAGTAGTAAGTAGAGCCTTTGAAGATTCCAAATATTACAATCGGTTTTATGTTCCTTAACTTATTGTATTCTTTATGAATAAACATTTTATAATTTTGAAGTCATTGAGAGAATGAGTGTTCAAAAGTGACACTTTCAGATAAACTTCCTTGAAAAATGACATAACTCAACATATTTTCAGTCCAAATCCTCTTGTTAGACATAAAAAGTGACTCAACTCAAAAGTTACGATTTTCAACTGATTTCACACCAACTCATTGAAACAATCAATCAATAGTTCCTATATAATCGTACTGCCGACAAAACTGTTATGAATTCGATTTAGTTTGGTCAATACTGGTTTTTCGTGTTTCCTGAGAAACTGATAATTTTGACATGTGACAATTTTGTCGCAAGGGTGCGATATCATATTTTTTACTTTTATAACATAAGGTAATAACGTTTAAAAGACGCTCCGCTGGCTTTTCGAAAATCCGCGCGCTGGGCCGACATGATTTCCGAAATTTCGGCCAAGCGCGCTCGCGTTAGGTAACATGATTTTCCCTTCTTCACCATCATATTTTTTACTTTTCTAACATAGGGTAATAACGTTCAAAGGACGCTCCGCCGACGGATATATATATATATATATATATATATATATATATATATATATATATATATATATATATATAAAGCTTCAAAAGCTTCAGAATTTATAGTTGGTAAGTTCGGTTTGACCAGAGCAGAGAGAGTAGAGTAAAATGGGGAGTAAAAGCACGTGACAGCGGAGTAAACAGTGTCAACTGTGGGTCTAACCTAACACCTAACACCCACCCAATGAATAAATATAAACAACCATCACAACTCATCATTAAACTCTATGAATTGTGATGTTTTCGGAATCACTGCTGTGTATCGTGTTGATAGGTTTGGTAATAGTTGCTAGTTACGTGATGGATCCTAGATTAATAATTGTTAATTTTGAAGGAATATTATTTGAATATAGTTCTGACGAAGAACAAGACTGATAAGCAATTCCAGATGAACTCTAAGATGACACCAGAAGCTTCTGAAGATTTATTAAGGAAAATGAATAGAGTTCGTGAATATGGTGATTATATCCATGTGGGCTATCCACGAACAGAATTATAAAAATAAAAAAAAATTTGGAGTGTTCGGGAAGCTTCCTTACATTAATCATTGATTCTACACAAATGATTCTTCGGGAAAACTTGTGTAAATAGATTTACAAGTTTTTGTGTCAGATTTGTGGCGGAAAGGTTTAGTGTAAGCAAAAGTACGTCATGGCATATTCTATACCGAACATGTCACTTACTGCTTAAAGTAAATCGAAGATTTCAAATTATACAATGGCCTTCACAAGACCACCAGGAAGCAATTAGTGCACACTTTGAACACAGTATTTTCAGAGGTGGGTACATGTTACATAGAATGTTTGCATGAGTCATATTGCTTTTGTTGTAGGAATAATTGGTGCAATTGACGGGAGTCATATTGAGATTGTAACTCAAAAAAAATTATCATTCTGTCTTACTACAAGGAGTTGTTATCTACAGATGACTACACACAGGTGAAGCACAACGTGAAAACAATTTTTATAATATTTTGAGAAAAGTTGTCATTGAGAATGCGTTCGCATTATTAAAGGCTAGATTTCGACTAATACCTTTGTTAATTGTAAGTGGTTGTATTAGTATAACTACTACGAAATTAGTAAAAAATATATGAATCTACGGCAGAAATCTTGCTCTACCCAATTTTTTTTCGTTAATTAGGTTAATGGAAAATGCACAAATCAAAACATTGGTAGTAATAAATTTGGTAATTTAGGGAAGCAAATAGCAACATATTTAAATCTGCCTGATCAAAATTTATATACAGGGCATTGTTTTCGAAGGACACCTGCAATCGTATTAGTTGATGCCGGTGGTGATATAACTGCATTGAAACGTTACGGTGGCTGGAAATCCAATTCAGTGCCGGAAGACTACATCGAAAATTCGGTGCAAAATAAAATCAACATTTCGAAAACGATACTGAACTCTATCGATTGTTATTATTGTGTTCGATACAAATAAAAATGTAATATTTATAGTTCTTTCGCTGCCCTACTTAGTGCAAAACTGTAACATCTCAAAATTTTCACATTTTGAGATATTATTATTTTTAAGGAGGTTCGATAGTCGGGACTTGGTGGGGGGTGAAAAAGAAGGACAGAGTAACAGAGCGCGAGCTGGCTAGAAAATATCTGGCAACGCTGTCCTGCGCCCGGTCTAAGAGCAGATGCGGCTTTTTTTTTTGTAGCGTCAGTGTTACATTCCAAAAACGATTATTCGCGTAGTAAATGAATATGTCTGAGCATACTAAAAATAGTTTTCGCTGGAAAGGCAAATTTGTTGAAGAAAAAGTGCACCGCGCAATGTAACAACGTGTCATGAATGGTAAAAGTAGATGTAGAAAAATTACAGACGTTCCCATGTCAAATGTAAGAGGTAACAGGATTGTCTCGCTGAAATACATGGCCCAGCAAATGCAATGCCTACATTGCACAGAATTTTTATTATTACAAATTATAGAAGGAGAAACTCATCATGGACTAGCATCTATTTTCTGCATACGCTGTCAAAAATGCCTGAAAGTGACAACAGTGAAAAGTGGAGAAAAATACAAAAATCCGTTACGAAGTATAAATCAATAAAAAGTTTGAACCTATCACTTGTTTCGATTACATTTTCTTCTTCATAAAAAAAATTCACATCTCATCAATGTTAATTGACAATTTCCATTTACAACGCTGCGTCTCAAGTCAGAAGAAAACTCACAGAAAAGTTATGTTATTCGCAGAAGCAAAATTAGCATTGCGTTACGAAAAAAAAATGATTGACAAAAAATAAATGGTTGTGGACCTTGAAAACACAAAATAAACTGAAAGAATTCCGAAAGAACAACAATAAAATATGATCATGGCAAATTAGCAAATATTCAACAGAAAACAACTCCTTTCCGAGATGATACCCCGGCGGCTATTGAAATACAACTGATGAGTGTGCATCTGGTTATGAGATGGAACTGTGTAGTGGCCTTCGCTCATTGCATGCCCATTTTCTATAATTGGTTTTATCATTATTTTCGGTGGAAAACAGACGATTGTCATCGTCTGTGAGAATCTACTCTGTACTGACGATGGTCAAAGACCCCAAAACCAGTATACAGGTAATTTCTCTGTCTCAAACGTCAAGGTCAAAGCATTTGCAAATTGAGGTCTGTACGGTAAATGACCGTCGGGGTATTATCTCTGGAAGTAGTGGGTCTCCATTGAATATTTGCCACAATCCTATTGTAAAGGTGATTGCGCATTTCGATTAATCCAAACTCTTTGTGCTCTATGTGTGGTTTCTGATTTTTGAAAGACTATAGCCCATCTTGAACTCAAACATAATGTTTGGAAAAATCGGCAGTAATGCAATGAAACAGGTGCAGGGTGTAGCTGCAATCGGTCCAGCGCCTGACCGATAATGAAAGAAATAATGTTCTAATAGAGGCGGCTCTCTTTCTAAATCAATGAAAACTGAAAAACATATGTATAATAATATATTTCACATATTGCTGTTTCTCTATTTTTCTCTTCTCTTTTGCTTTGGGCTCAAAATGCCGCCCCTGAGGCGACCGACTCACCTACCTGACCCCTAGCGCCGGCCCTGGTTATTCGCGCCGCCGAGCAGCTATTCGGTTTGAGCGTAGCGCTGTTGCCAACACTTTCGAATCACGTACACTTTTCTCATAATTTCATTAATTATTCTATAAAATGATCGGTAAGGCAAAATCAAATTGGGTGGAAAATGATCGTTGATTGTTGGGCTATCCACATCCACTCATGCTAAATTGAAATTGGACTTCTCTCATAAGATTCCATGTTAAAATACCGGATTCCAACAACCATTTACCCAAAAAATCATTCGGTAAGAAATATAAAAAAAATCGCACAATAATCTATATTCATAGGGTAACTTGTATACCAAGTTTCATTCGGTTCTGTGCATATGTCTGTAAGTATCGTACCTCCTTAATATAAAAGTGACCTCCTCTTTGAAATGCAACACAGTAACATGTCAAAATAATTCATTTTCCTATTTATTTTACTATTTGTTTTAGTACTGCACCAAGCTTAGTTGATGGTTTTGTTAGTACAACACAATAACATCCCAAAATATCACACTATTGCTCTAAAAATTATGTTATAGTGTGGAGGAATCTGAAGAAGATTATGAAAAGGTAAGCTTTATTTCAGGTTATGTTGTAGGTTAGCTTTATGAAAAGCTTATGTTAGGTCTACCTTTGTTTAGGCCTAAGCTCGAAACAATCATCTTACCGTTAGTTAATAACACATTAAGTTACTGGAATGTTTTCTATGCCTAAGCTTGAACGTACAGCAGCTTAGCAATTCTTATTAGAACTTTTAGCTATATTGGGTGTGCCATTTACCTATATTAAAGCTAACTAACCTAAACTAATTAGCACATTGGGTGTGAGGTGGGGTAGGGGATATCAATATATTTCCTGTCTTATTACTGCATGAAAACATAAATAGGCCCTAACCAAAAATACATTTACAAAAAAATGCATTTATTAAAAAACCTCTATTCTTGGAAAAATGTTGTCTTTGTGAGAATTAACACATTATTTCAATTTGTTTTCAGACTAAGGACCGACCTCAAATTGGAACTCAAGCTTGTGAAGGAACTAAATCAAATTTGGGTGATGCTGAGACCAGGCCTACTTCAGAAATGTATGTAAACCATCAACAAGTAGAAAATCATTATGTTCTAACTGTTTGCGAGAATCAACCAGTGACAGCTGACGATGTGTTAGAAGGTGAGATTTTGTTTGATGATAGTATTGAAGTACAAGAATATCAGCTTTTTGAAGATGTCACAAATAACGATAAAGATTATGAGGACCAGGGAATACATGTAATTAACGTTCAAGACGAAGTTTTAACATTAGTTGATAAAAAAGTAGTAACTCAAGCTCAATCAGTAACAGTAGTTGATGGAAATGAAAGTAGGCCTAATGTTGCATTAGGCGACTATAACCTTTTTGAAAATCTCGTTTTTGATAAGGATGAAGATGAAGAATACATATCAGATGATAATGACCATAGTTCTGACAACAGCGGTGAAGAGACAATAAATCAAAACAGGGAAGATGATATACAAGAGGAAGTTTTAGAGGTAGACTGAGTACAAGAAGAACCTTTAAATCAAGTACCGGCAATCAATGATGACAGTAAAAAAGCTGAAAAAAGATTAAGAAATGAACAATATTGGAAAAGAAATGTAAAAAAATTGAAATAAATCAAGGTGAAGCTTATCAAACTAAATCAGGCAACCTGAAGCAGGCAAAATCTCTAAAAGCGGGATGTGGAGATAAGTACAAGTTAAAGTGTTCGGAAATTTTAAACTTGGTGGATAGGCAAAAGATTTTAAGTGATTTTCTCTCTCTAACTGATGTTACCCGGAAAAGAGATTTTATATCAAAGTTGATGGACGAAGTCAAGCAAAAATACACTTACAAGAAAGATGACTCACACATATCAACTAATCATTCATACCATGTCATAATCAACAGTAAAAGATTAAGAATTTGTAAAAAGATGTTTACTGATACCTTTTGCATGAGCTCAATTTTTTCAACAACCATAAAAAGCAAAACAACATCTACAGGCGTTGTTGAGGGAGATCGTAGGGGTAAACATATGAAACAGCCAAAAACAGACGCACAGGTAGTCAAAAGTATTATTGACCACATCAATTCATTCCCTAGGATAGAAAGTCACTATTGTAGAGCTGATACAAAAAGGGAGTATAACGATGGAGACCTTACTCAGGCAGAAATGTATCGTTTATATGCAAGCAGCTGTCAAGAGAAAGGCATCCCTTTTGCAAAAAAACACAAGTATGAAGAGATACTGAACAAAAAATTTAATATTGGGTTTTTTGTACCCAACAAAGACCAATGTGCATTTTGTGAGGGTTATAAAAACGCTTCAGACGTAGAAAAAGTTGAAATGCCAGAAGCTATGGACAACCACCAAAAAGAAAAACAAATAACGCCAAGAGAAAAAACTTGATAAAGAATCGAGCAGAGAAAAAAATTCAAAGGTTATAGTATGTTGTTTTGATTTACAGGCGGTTGTTCAGTTACCAAAGGGCAAAATTTCTACATTTTATTTTAAAAGGAAACTTAACGCCTTTGATTTTACCATTCACGATGCAAGCACAAAACAAGGCTACTGCTACATTTGGCACGAAGGATGTGCAAAGCGTGGTTCACTTGAAATAGCATCGTTCATCTACAACTACTTGAAAGAATACTGCAGTGGAACTGATAAAAAAGTAGTATTTTATTCAGACAACTGTAGTGGACAAAATAAGAACCAGGTTTTGCTAAAAATTTACCTATACGCTGTGAAAACTTTGAACATCCCATCTATAACTCACAAGTATCTTATTGTTGGCCATACACAAAATGAAGGAGACGTAATGCATTCATACATTGAAAAACAATTGAGTTTAGCCACAAAAAAGACGCCACTTTATGTCCCTAGCCAGTTGCTGTGGCGCAAGTTGCCAGCAAAGGGAAGAAACCCTTTGTGGTTAAACAAATGGACACTCGAGATGTTCTGGACTGGAACAGTGCTACACCCCCTTATTGTAAAAACTTTCAGTACTCAACATCTGGAGAAAGAGTAGTTTGGGCTGACGTTAAGGTTTTTGAGGTCCGGCAAGATATTCAAAACACTGTCTACTAATAAACCTCATATGATCAAAAAGACATAATGGCAAAAAATTATAAAGAAAAAAGATGGTTCTATAGTAATAATCCCAAGAGGCATGTCAGCTCAGGCTGAAGGTACACTTTCAAAACCCAGACGAACTTCTACATCGAGGAAAGCTAAAACTGAATCACCAAAACAAAGTCTGAATCCTTCAATAACAAATGATAAAAGTATCAAACAAGCCTATGAAATTCCCCCAGGTATTACAGTTTTGAAGAAGGAAGATCTGTTGTCTTTGTGTAAAGAGAACCTGACTCCACGGCCTTATCACCAGTTTTTTTAAAATTTGAGAACTTCCACTATCACGACTAACGATGTCCTAGATGATGTTTCTGATGATGACGAGTAAACTGATGTGCTTTACCCCTGACAAAACCAACTCAATAAATAAGCTATAAGATGTTGTGTGTTAATATGTTAAAATACATAATTGTATTGGTTTTGAATAATTGGTTTTAATACAATCACTTCCCTTTTTACTCCTATATTAGAAACTAGTGGTTGTTTCAAAAAGCAATATATAAAAATATCATTTAAATCATGCAGTGCAATACAGTAACAAAACAAAATAAAGGTAATATTTGAAAATTATGACCGTAAAAGTTTGTGCAATACTGTAACAACTCAAAGTAAAACTGTTAACTTAATTTTTTTTAAATAGTAAATAAGACAAATTAAAGTGTTTACTATTTTTCCGAGATGCCGAAAAAATATAGCATATAATAACACTTTAACCATATACATTAAAATATTCATACAATTTTAAATTAAAATTAAAGCATCGTAAAATGTTTTTACCCTAAATATCTCAAAACAGCAAATTTTAAGATGTTACAGTTTTGCACTAGGGCAGCGATTTATCGGGTGTAGATAAAATAGCGTATGCAACTTTCTTGTAATGGTTATTAATACACTCGCATAAATCACTTCTAACACCTTCGGCTCGTTTCGTACCCCGGTTAATGCTCATGTATTAATAACCGTTATGATGGTCGTTGCATAATAGACTAATTCAATTCATATGTTCCAGTATATTTTAAATTCTAGAAAAATTGAAAAACATAGCAGATTGTGATTGTGATCTAGAGCCATAATTGAAATAAAGGGCAACATCAAATGTGCATTCATCTTCATTCCGACCTATTCAAGACGGCCAGACTGACTCACACGATGATGCACAATTGGAATTTGAGAATTCTGAAATGGAAATTGCAGAAGAAATGTTATCTTGTCGACGATGCTGCAGGTAAGTGAATAAAAACAAAGTGTAAAGGAAACTTCTTCTGTTGTTCGGAACTCAAAGGTTAATGATTATAAGCGTGAGCATATTAGCGTAAAAAACCTATGATTGATGCAAGCTGCAATATATTATTCAATATTAATTCATTTTGTCTTGCAGATGAAAGTTTGCCATTTGCCATTGCTGAACCAACCTTACATTAATCCCGTTCGACGTCAAAAAACTCCAAGCTTCATTTCGTACATTGATTCGAAAAAGACAAAAGTGAAATGAGCTGGAAGTTTAAAAAAGTCATCTAACGAATTGTTTTAATTGAGCAGACCTTATTCGGGAAAGCAGCTAGTGTAGAAGTTTATATGAAGATCTATAGTGACCTATAGTGACAGTAAGAGCAGAGTTATCATCTTATCTTGAAAAAAAAAAATATATATATATATATATATATATATATATTGCGTATCAAATATTGACAGGACCTCGACTAAGAAACAAAATTATAACCTGGTTGTATCAATTTGCTGTTTATCTCTTTATCATATGATCAGTTTAATTAGATCATCGAGAGAAAACGAACAAGATTTGAAAGGTATTCTCCAGATACCAGAAAATCAACAAACAAAAATCACCAGAAAACGAAAAGCAGATCGAAGTAAGTGGAAGCAAAATATAAGGAAACAAAAACGCCAACAAGGAGAAGAATATTTTTATGTTGAAGAAAAGTTACACATTGTTTCAACAGAAAAAAAAAGGAAGCAATAACAGAAATCAAATATTGTAAATGAACAATTTGTTCAGAAATGTTACCTCAGATGCCGGAAAATATTTTGTTTTTTTCTGTAAGGTTAAAAGTATTGAAATGAACAAGTGTTTTGTTTGAGGCTATATCCACGAAATAATCGAAGGGGCACTTTCTGTTTTCTTTATCTAAAAACAAGAATATTTTACATTAAGCTTTCCTAATTCTTTGAATTATCAACACTTTTATGTTCGTGTCTTCAGTATTTAGGATAGTTCGACTAATAAAACTATTCTGATGTGGTGTATTTCAGTAATAAAAAGCCTTTTCCATTGGGATTCACACTTCTTTAATTCTGCAAAAACTGACAAGTCCGCTATCCCTCACCGAATCTCAACCCTTTATAGGTTAATGGTCGATTATTCAACCACGTCTAGAAAATGTAATTCCTAGTGACTCTCGGGTTTAAAATTCAACCAGTTTTCTTGTTTATCATTGTACAGACGTTTACTGGTTTGAAATTATACCGCTTGTGTTCAACTCCATAAATCAGTCTAAAGTGGTGTTTTTCACGTAATCTGATCAATGTCCCTGACATAGGAATGAATATTCACATCAATGTACCTGATATAAGATTCCCCCATTGACAGCTGCTTCCTACCATCAACAATTTCCTAACACCACGAGAAATTGATATCTGAAGTACTGCTAGATCTTCACTTCTCTCTTACCTGTGATAATTATAGGACTTTTCTTCCACTGTCATTTGTTCCTAAGGTCTTTTAAATCAGTGTATAGGTTTAGTTTTAGTTTTTATTGTGTTTGTGTATAAAACTGGTGCATGTTATTTATTAGACCTAGTCTGTTTGTTATCAGTATAAATAAATAAATAAAATAAAAAATTGGGCCTCCAATGTAATAGGACCGGTAGAGGGAAAGAGGAGTTATGAATCTAAAGAATATTTCGAAGTTGATACTAGGTAAGTTGTTAATAAATAATATTTAATCCGTTTTCAACGAGGAATGCCACTGAAATTGCTGCAGTGATCTAAGTTTGGTTGAGAACAGTCACAGATAGAATTGGTGGGAGAAATGAGAGAACAAGGGGGATTTAACAAGACTGATATCATTTTAAAGCATCCAATGAAAAATTTTTGCAAGCTTTGAATTTTATTTCTGACTGGGATGAAAGAGAATCTTCTAGTAAAGTTAGGACGCATATACTTGCGATCTCATCAAATTGCAACTTTATCGTCTAAATGAAGAATTCGCAATAACGTTACCTCCAAGCAAATTTTTGCAAACATGGATTTATTCAATTTGCCAATATGTCTTCCAGCCATATTAATTCATTTCAATGAAGATGGCATCCATTTCCGCTGAAATCGACTTTCATTGCAGAGCTACATTCATGAAAAATAACATGTAAACACAGCAAAGAATCGGAAATTCCGAGCGATGGACTGAATGCTCTCAAACAATGTGATGAAATGATGTATCCAATCGTTCATGAAATTTTAAAAATACTGTGTACTCTTCCAGTGAGTATGTTTCGCTAAAAGTGGTGTGAGACGAAACATAGAGTTTGTCATGTAGAAATTAGTTTTTATTAATAATTTCATTTGAGTTGTTATTTTCTATCGTCAATATATAAAATATCCCATTCTGAGTTTTGTGTTTGTATTGAAATTGATGACTAATATATCATTGTACAGAATTCCCCCCCCCCCCCACCGAATAAAGATAATATATGATGCCCCTGATCTCGACTTCACCTGTACACAATGTTGGCAGATGGTCCGTTGCTCTTAAACTGGCATTCTTAATCGCAGAATGATAATTAAGCTATTTTAACAATGAAGCGCAGGGCAACGTCTATAGCGCTTAGAACGAATTGCATTTAAAAAAAAAAACAAGATTAAAGTTATGTTGGTGAAACCGGGCCTCGGTCCAGTGATCCTACGCCTCTTAAGGCAGGTTTTTCAATCTCCTGCTAAGAAATTCGACTGTCAACTAAGTCCTTAACAACCAATCGAAGTGCTTGGCCGCGAAACTGGCCCTTAATCCCAATTACACTCTTTGTTGACTTTGAACTCAATCACATTGGCTGCGTCTAACAGGATACAGCGGTTAAAGCCGCTTCAAAACATTTGACATTTCACCATGGAGAACTGTCTAATTTTGTGCAGCGGCTTTAAGAGCTGCGGCCAAATGACATCGCGGGTATATGGGGCCCTATTCTTGAATCACTCGCAGTTCTGCGTATATGCTGTTGCTAAGCTACGACAGATCTGATTGGTCTCTGACTAGCAACATATGCGTTCAGCGAACGTGTGGTTCAAGAATAGGGCAGATGACATGTTTCTTCTTAGATATTTGAACCTTGTAGCATAGGTATAGAGTATCTCTACTACCAGTGATCTCTTCGAACGAGGAGCCTCATATAAATACGATCGAACTTCACAGATAAGTCCTTCTGATCGTTCAAATCGTTTGAAAGTTTACACAAAAACTGACAAATGATTTTAAAGCAATGGTGTGTAAAAACCATTTTAATTATATATGAATTGTATAATATTGTGTGGATTTATGCAACCTCAATTATCAAGTAACAATTATAGAAAAGTAAGGTATTGGTGAGAAATATATAACCGATCAGCCTTCAGATTTGCTCTATTAATTTTTATGTGATATATGAGGCTGTATAAATACACTAAGGCGGATTTACTTAGCTAATGGTGCATTATTCAATGGATAATGCATAACTCAGATAGCAGAATATTCCTTCTCCCAGATAAAAAATTTCACTTGTCGCACGAATAGTTCTCATTCAATATACCAAAGCTGAAAACAAATCCAGGAAGGACAGTTTTCCGCCGGTAGATGTGATTTTTTTTCGAGTTATGCATTATTCACTAAATTATGCATTATACGATAAATTAATCCAGCCTAGGTCGCATAGCTGTGTTGAAAATATCAGTTGAAGGGCTCAATTTTCAGGCCAAAGATCTTACAGACTCTAACAATGAAATATATCTAAGTACCTGGGGGTTGTCAGCAACGAAGTTCATTCTACTGTAGTCAGTCTTCAAATCCCTCAACGTAAAATGATTCCAGGTGAAGCCAGGATCAAATATCGAGGGTCCTTGATCCAGATTCAGAAAATCCTGGCTGAAGAGGTATTCTGCATCGATTTGTATCCTTTCCCACATTGTTCGTGCATTTACTTTGTCTACCGGACCATAATTTCTTCCCTTTTTCTTGGTACAATTAAAATTGCATTTTAATTTATCTTGCTTTCATGTTGCCTGTCAAACAAGATAAACAGATTCTTTCAAGCAAAAATAAAAATTTGAGAGGTTCTTTACAAGCTCAGGATAATTCTCAATATTGAGTAAAGAACTCACCTTTCCAAATATTTCAGATTTGGTAAACTCATCTGCTTCCTGCAAACACTTTTTCTAACAATTTCAATTTTGTAATAGCTGCACCTCTTCTTTTGAAATGAAATGTTTTGCCTTGGGTGTGAGTTGCTCACACACTGACTTTGGCTTGTAACTCTGTTCCTGAAAATTCAAATAGTAGAACTTCAAGTTAAACTGGCAAATAAACGTCAGAGGGCGAGATTTATAACACAAATTGCAGTGCATATTTCAAGGATAGCCTGAAGAAATTGAAAAAATCTATAAACTTTGAGCTACTTGAGAGATTTCAGCTGAATTGAAATATCATTGCTTGCTTGAATGCGGTTGACAATGTTCCTTGTTGAATGGTAATGGTTCGGATTTCCATAGTGATTCCCAAAATCTAAGTTTGCAAGGTAGAACAACAAATCAATTTACCGTAAATGACAAAATGAAAGCATTTATTAAGAAGTTACAAATGATCAACAGTAACGTATCAAATGAAAACCTGGCATACTTCCCTAATTTGGATTTTGCTTTCAACAGAAAATGAACTTACAGTGAGCAAAAGCTGGAGTTTCATAGATTCAAGGCAATCACCAAAAAAATTCTTCTTGAGAATCGCTTCTACAATGTAAGGGAATATCTCAATCGAGCATGTTTATTGAAATATCCCCAGTGAACTTTATTCATAGGGCATGATTACTCAACAAGACAATGATGATTTTGAAACATTTGAAGAATATTTTACAGGAAGACTATTCCGATTTTAATTGGATAAGAAACCCATTCGTTTGGGATCTGATGAATAATAGTAAAAATTCAACTATGAGTGAAAAAGAGTCTCTGATAGAACTTTCTTGCGATGGAGGTTTGCAAGCTGAATTTCCAAAACTAGATTTATGTGAATTCCGGCTTAAAGTTAAAAATGAATATCCATCGCTTTCCATGAAAGCATTAATGTTTCTGATTCCATTTACAACAGCGTATCTTTTGACAGAGCAGAATTTCTGCTGTTGTTATTTAAAAACAAATACTGCAATGGGCTGAACATAGCCAATAATTTGCGCTTAAAATTAAGTACAACTGAGCCAAACATCTCTCTTGGCTCGAGTATGCAACACTATTTTTCACACTAAGACTGTTGTATTTTTTTTGAATAATTGATAAATATGATGTCATAAACCGTTGCAGTTTTGATTACTTTTTCATTTTGAAAGATTTTATATAATTTCAACAGTTCAGTGGTTACGCGACTGATTTATAATTTCATGGGTGGTATGCGAGATCTAAAGTTTGGGAACCACTGGTCTATACTATTAAGTCTGTTGGAACCTGTAGCAAAAAACGAAAGGATAATAATACAATTCGAATAGGTAATAAAATCCAAACAAAAGGTTGAAATGGATTTTATGGTTAAAGGTAAAATTAAAGGTTCGACTGATAAAAAAAAAAGTGACAAAAAAAAAGGAGATACTGAATATGAAATATTAGTGAACAAAATTGAAAATAAAGAAATAAATGCAATAATATTGTGATAAAATTGGGATAAAGAAATGAATGAAATGGTATGAATAAATGTTGAAACCAGGATTCAAGTTGAATGTACTCACGACTTTTGATTGCTAGTTTCTGCAATCGTCTTCTGGTCCTCACCCGTTTGATTTGATTACCTATTTGATTTGTATTATCATACTTTTGTTCTTAGCAACAGGTTTCAATAGAGTTAATAATTAAGACAATGGAAGTCCGAACCATTACCATTCTAAAACATTATCGCTTCACTTGCATGTACAAAGAATGGTATGAGGAGTATCTCACCTTCCTTTCCATCATCTGGCTGTTCGGTCAGATCCCAACTGCCATCAATAAGACCTTCGTTTTTGTAGGCATTTTGGGTTTCCACATATGTTTTATTCCAATAATCATATTCTTGTTCAATAGTAATGGATCAATAGAAATGCTACTGCTGATGGCATTTTCAGTCTTCGTATATGTATGATTCCACAAGTCATGCCTAATTCACCAGTAATAGTACCAACAGGCACTTAACTGTTGAAAACATTTTGAGTCTTGGAATATGTATTATTCTGCAAGTCTTGTGCTAGTTCATTAATAATGCAATCAATGGGACCTTCATTGCTGAAGCCATCTTGGGTCTTTGCATATGTATGATCCTGAAATTCGTAGCCTTCTTCATCGATGTTATCAGTGGTCTCTATTAAAAGTTGGTTCAGAATTGGTATCCATTCAATTAGATTCAATGTCAGTCCTAATTGGCGGATTTAGTAAACACATAATTTAGTGCATAACTCAAACAACCGAAAATAACATTTCCCAGTAGAAAAAATTCAATTCCTAAATAAGTTTCATTCAATATACTGAAGCAATAATAAAGTATCAGAAGTAACAGTTTTCAGCTAGTAGATGTGATTTTCCTTAATTTAAGTAATTTAACTAAATTATGCACCATGTGTTCATGTTCACTAAATTTGCCGGCAAATATGGAAAATACGGTATCCTCACCCATTTAATGTTAATGTACATTTTTTCCAAGATTCGTAAAACTGTTTGGGTAAAATACCACCACCAAATTGCCAGCAGCCAGCGACCGCAACCACAAAACATCCACATTCCACATGTGTTGTGTAAGATGTTAGATGTCTAGAAGGATGGTGCTGGGACTGATGCGATGCGATACCTTAGATGCGATAATGGGGATGACGGCTGCAAAACTCTACCACTAGGAGCGCCACCACTGCATATACCTTTGACAGCCTCTCAAGTCAAATGACAACAATTCAAAACATTAAACGTCCCTTCTTTGCAATAATTAAGAATATAAAGATTTGAAATCGACATAAAATGGTCTTATGTAGTGCATTCCCATGTAAAAATGTAGGTACGCATTTATTTCCAAAAGAAACAAAACTGAAAAAGCAGTGGGAAGTAGCCCTGAAAAGAAAGAGCTTTCAGGCTTCTGAACATTCTAGATTATGCTCCAGTCACTTACAAAAGAACGTAGCAGGGCTAGTAGATGGTTAATATGATGATTTTTAACGAAACACTTCTGTAATCAGTTTGAATCGTTTACCTTTCACTCAGATCTTTTTTTTTTCCTTTGAGGGATCCACCACGTTCCCTCAACAAACTTTTCAGTTCTGGTACAGACAAACATCCATATCTATCGGTTGGAGAAAACATTCTTATGATTCTTAAGTATCTTTTGAAAATATTCATTAAAATAAAAATACAACATAACCTGCAAAATCACTCGTTAGGCACATGCAGTCGTGCTGCCACCTACTAAAAGCTTTGGGTCATCTTCCCCATTGTTTAGAATTTTATGGCGACACTTATCTGTCATTAGTGTCATTTTTACGTATCGTGGTGTGTTTCTCAAATTCATCGCTAGTTGACGCTAATTGGAAGTGCCAAGTCAACCGATTGATCGACAAACTATATTCTTCGATTCGAGCAGTCAATAAAATGAACAAAATCTCATAAAAAACAAAATCGAATGAAAGGAACACAATTATAGGGAATTTGGCTAGTATTCTGAACAAATAATATAGGTTGTTGATCAGTCAGCGTCCAAAAGTAAAAGTATAGCCAGCCGTCAGGTCGGCCGTTTATACATTTCCTAGGAAATTTGTAACTCTTTCCGTTGCAAACGCCATCTGAACTGATTTGATGTCAAGGGGTCATGATGCTTATTATCATAGTAGGCATGTGTCGCCAAGTTTACCCCAAACATGCCCAGGTATAACTCGGTACACCATCCTTCTAGACATCTTAGTTGTGTGGCTGTTTTGTGCCAGCGACAAAAAAATATACCCTAACCATGTATATGACTTCGGAAATTGATATGATGGACAAATACACAATCCTGCAATTTTTCACTTTTAAAGATAATGCACGAGCACGAGTGAACTAGCTCCATCATCATAAGAAAATTTTAATTTAATAGTGAGAAGTGAAACATCGGCTACCACTGGCTTCGGCTTCATGAAGTTGCATTCTCTAGATTCTCAGCAGAAGTTCCATCTCAATTTCCTACTTTCAATCAGTGATTCAATCGACAAGAAATGTGGAAGTGTTTAAATTTCAATTTTTTTATTCTATACCCAACAAAGAAAATGAAAACCTCCAACGGAGCACATTAAAAATAATGCTCGACTATGTATCTATTTTTCTAAAAATCTAAAAAAGAGTTCTACCAATAAGCTCCGTTCACTTAGTGAAAATAACAAGTGAAATACACTTCGTCGTGTTTTGAAATACACTCCATTCGTCATGTTCCATGTAGTTTGTAAAAATTCAATCCGATTTTTTTTCTTTTCATGCATTCTGTATCTCACTATTGCGATTATAATCTCATCAAATTACCATTGTTGTTTATGGAAATACGATGTTTGTCCAGCAGGCTACTCATGTGACGTCCCATGCCCGAGGTCCATATATTGATCAAAACATAACATAACCATAACCACAAACTATCAAACGATCGAAGTGCAAATGGATTAATGAGAGTTTTAGAATTATGGCTGAAAACGCTGCTAATTTCACTTCAACCTATGAAAGTAGACCAAGTATTTTTGAAGTAGTCGCCCAAAAATCTTTGAATGATACTTTGCACCCAGCATTTCAGAAAATAGCGCTGGTAACACTATCTTCAACTATTTTTTAGCTATTTCCTAGAACCCAAAACATTCCAGGTATTATCAACTAATGTACCACAAAAGTTCAGCTGGCTCAATGAATATTTTGAAGAAGCATTCCTTTGTCTCAATGGACTCTTGCAGTGTTACTATCTGTCGTATTACGGTAAAGATAACATCTAACTGAATTGGTATTATTTTATTGGAATTGTTGAAAGCATAATAGCTCCTTATCAGTATAATTAAGGAAAATTTTAATTTGCAGATGCATCATTTTCGGAAAATTTTTATGGGCTGAAGAGGGTACTAACTAACAATGGTAAATTATCTAAAAAACAAAGAGAATATTCCTTAATAATTTTAGTGGTTTTGCCTTATTTCAAGAGAAAATTAGAGGAGAAAGTCGCTTTAATTAGAATAGAACAGGCCGAAGGGTGTTTGAGAAATGTAAGTCCACTGAGAGGAATGAGATAGGATAAGTTTCTTCCTCATTTTTTTCAGGATATGGAGGGAAGACTCAAGAAAGTCCTGTTGTTTTCCCACTCTTCATTTGAAATATTGTGGGGTCTATTATCAATAAATAATTACTTACAATACATGGCCATTAACACTGAAATTCAAACTCCTTCACTCAGACTGAGCAGCATGAAGTTAACATATAATAAGGACCAATTAGATGATTCTGGTTTCTGGACATCACTTTTCAAAGGCAGTTTGAGGTATAATGATTGGTTACTGATAGCTTGCGATCTTTCTTTCGAATAACTCTAGAGTTATTGAGATATAAATGCCCTGATGGTAAAGATTTTACAAAACCGAGGGCCTCTTCATCTATTATTACCCATGGTGCATACAAATTTTATGCCATGCTAGTTCGTTTTGCATCTACAACATATTTGAAAAGATAACATACTTTTGAGAAAATAGATTGCCTCAATTTTAGGAGAAAACTGTTGAACTCTGGGCCTCAAATTGCAGGAGAGTTTTGAATCTTTATAGCCTGCGCGGATCATAAAGCGAATTTTACGCCTACACAGGCATATAGTATAATATTATAGTGAAATAAGGTTTTTCCATAAACCTTCTAACGCCCCCTACAAACATCAACCCTTGCAATTTGAAAGTTATGTAAGCATTGGTTCAACGGAGTTTTACTTTTCAAAGTGTAATTCATATCTAGGTGGTTCCTTAGTGGAATATCGCACAAGACTGTCCCTTTACCATATACTAGAATCAAAAAATCCTGAATCTTAAAACAAATTTTTTTCTATAAAAAGTTTTACACTTGATTCCAATATGGAAATGTTTGTGCACTTTTTCAATAATGTGTCCAACTTATTGAACAGTTTTGGTTCCAGATATAAAAAACTTTTTTGGTGAAGCGTAGTTCAGTGTGGTCCAGACACAGATTGCTAGGCCTGCTAGTAGGATACAGATGGTGTGATTGATGTGAGGCAAAACGTTGTATATTTTTGTAAACATAAATACATAGCATTTAACGTCTATTTATCAAATACATGAACTGACCTGGTATTACTGTAGGTTTGTGGTTGGATCGCCCCTTACAGTCAGGAACATGAGCCATCCTTTGCTCGCGCATACTTTGCTTTCTGGGCGCGCTCCCATAAATTTTCAATAAGAGGAATGTAAAAAATCTACATAAAAACCAGCAGCAGTAGGCATTCCCAGCTTAATATGCCATAAAGTAACAACCAAGCTAAATGACTAAATTTAAAAGTAATTAACCCAATGGGAAATGATGGATTCAACTCAAATTCCTGAAAAAATGTTTCCCAGTAGTGAAAACATAATTATTGCATTAGTTAGCTCTTTAATTCTAGTCCTGGAAAGTGGCACATGTCATCCAACTACCTGAAACTACAGTAATCAAAGAATACAAAGATCAGAATGAGGAGAGTTTCACTCCAGAAATCTGGTGTACAAAATTTAGTCGAAATTTTGCAAATACATGTTGAAATTCAGAAATCATTAGTGAAATCCCATATTTACAACGTTCATTTGATTGAAATACCCCTCGGATCTGTGGTATATGAGCACCAAGGTTCTAGAGCCATAACTCAATGATTGAATTAGGTATTTGCTAAACAAATTGATGCCAGAGTATTAACCTGGTTTCATGGCAAAACACAGCTGCTCCACCCAAAGTGACTGACTATATTTTTAAAGTCACGGATGAAAGGCGATATCCCGGTTTTGATCCAGCTGGATAAGAGTAAAGCTTTCGAGGGCTTAAACCTGAATATTTTTATGTCACTTTTACAATTCTTCGTATTTTTGATAAACGCTTGTAAATTAATGACTAGTTATTTCACAGATATAATTCAAATAGTTTATTTGAAAAATGTATTTTCTAGCCCAATAAGACAATTAAGAGCCGAACCTCAAGGTTCGGTACGTGGCCCACTATATTTTTGTACACTTTTTCTTTGATAAATGGTAACATTGCACTATCCATTCATATACTGATGATACACAGGTGTATTGATCAATCTACCCAATCGATCTGGATAGATCACTGGAAGAAATCAATAGTGACTTACAAAAATAATCTATGAAAAATCACCCAAATATGAGCTACTGTCGAACCTTACATTGTCGAAAGAGATGGTTTTTATGAAAATGTAAAATGAATTTGAAAAATTCTGATTCGGAAATACTGAGAAATAGTTGTTCTGAGATCAATTTCTCCCCATAAAACATAGCCCAATATTTTTAAATTACCCATATGCCACTGCATACGTCTGTCCCATTTGAAAGATCCTTCAGTTATTGTGTAAATATATCGTCGATGTAAAATCAAACCGGCAGCCAATATGGACTTTCTTTCGCACTTCAATTCAATTTTGCAGACATGCCGGTTTGATTTCATAGCGACGATATAACTTTGCCTCTCAATCAAGACGGGCTTTATAAAGACAAATAAGAATTTACAGTATATCACGCGACATCTACAGGATTGATCCAAAACCGATGTGTTTCGACTTCAATAAAAATTATGACCCTGTAAACCTTCAAATATTCAAGCAAACCTGTGAACTTTCATCTTTCAAAAAAAAAGAGGTTCGGGTATGGCTGCTAAGTAAAAAACAAATAGATATTATGTAACGGATAGTTATTTTTCTGATATAACAATTCTTATTTAACCCAAGATCAGAACTTATACTTTATTTTTGTCTTATTTTTTTTTGTAAAAGATTTGTATATATGAAATTGGTAGTGGGCCAAGTATGGGCCCTTAAGGAGCGCCTTGAATAATTTATGATGACCCACTAAGTGCGGTTTCAATTTTTATTCTGTGTTCTGTCCTTAATCTCGTGAATCCATTGCTCACACAGGTTTCGAATTCTGTGGGGTGACGTTCGTAAGCTGGTTAACGAAAAAAAAAACATTTTTTTGAACAGCATTATGAATTACGGAATTGAAGGCTCTGAATAATTGGCATAGCTGTTTGCTATTCATTAATAATTCGCTATTTCAGTGATTTTATTTTGTATGAAGCCGTGTTGATTTCCCGTGAGGAGTTCATTTGCATCGAAAATTGAAAACAATGTTGAACTCGAACAAATTAGACATACTAGAGAGGAGATATCCCCTTACAATTTTCACACTTATTGGAATGTTTTTGAAAAATGTATAAACCTTTGAAAATTTTGTTTTTCTGTTCTCAGCTTATCCCAGTTGAGTTTTGGCCTTGTCAGAAATGCTGTTGCTACATCCTTGGAACTTGGCGCATTTTTCTTGCAATTTTTACATGCTTGGAACACACAGAAGTCTAACTACAATTTGACTGATTTACCAATTACAACTGCGCCGATGGTACGTATTATCGTTTTTTCGATTTCAAGGGGAAGGCAATATTAAAAGAGCAAACTGTATCATTTTTGAATTGATCCAAATCTGAATCTGTTTTGGAACTCGACAGGTTTATCGTGGTGGAATCAAACATACTTTCGAGAAATATATTCACCTCAATCAGAGCAATGACTGGATTTACACCAAATGAAAATAGATAAAGTTAATCTTGAAGAGGAAAATAGTATTTTGTGTTATTGAAAGGCAAGAATTAAATTCTAGCTCACGTGGTTCCATGGGAGCCAATCGCGTCGCAGGTACAGCCGATCTAGGCTTTCTCTCGCACTTCAAGCTACGCATAGTGCTGTTCACCCGCACCACAGATGAGAGAACTACCCGCACTTCTACGGGAATTTCTTGATCGTCTTGCAGGTGAAAAATTCTATCGAATTGATCTGTCTTTTTGGGATCATTTGTCTTGGTATCTATATTACTCTCCCAAAACGCCAGCAGTTCTCAAGAACAATTTTATCATTTATTCAAAAAATCATTTTTCAGTAGACTGGTTAACATCAAAGCCCATCCATTCGGTCTGGCTTTTTATGTCCTAATTCCTCAAATATTCAACTTAAACATAAAAATTTCAATAAACTGCCTCAAAATTTTTTTTTTTTAATTTTCCCTGATAAAATAATTCAAGGGTTAGTAGAGGGCCGCTACCCTTCAACGGGATCGTGACTGTCTCATTCAGGAGTCTTTCAAGGACAATAATTACAAAAATTTTTGTAGTACCTCAAGAACATACCCAAAATTGTTCACCGCTCTCCTACTAAATGTTCTCATGTACAGCTTGTACATTTCATCTTGGCACGGAAATGATGACGTATTGCGCAGTGTGACACAAGCAACCATTTGAAATACACGGTCAGTTTAGTGCGCAACCAGATGTGGAACCAATTTCCGTGACAAGTTGGATTGGAAGCCTTACAAATTTGAGTTCTGTGATTCGCCCCCCTACAACACACTTCCCAATCATTACATTTATGACAGTGATGAGCAAATGAACACCAACTTCAGTGATCTGTGTCTGTGATCATATGATCCAGTTTTAGTGGTCAGTGTTGAAGCGAAAGGCTCACGCCTGATCTAAGTTTATATTCAGTCGATAAAAAACGTTAGTTTTTTTTAAGATGTTCACCTATAATATACTTGAACTGCCTGTCACGTGACTGAGAGATACTGTGAAGGATATAGATTTCCGGTTGGGGCAAATGACGTCCATGCTTATATTAGTTCTATGCGCTCAGGATTTTTTTTATTTGGATTTCAAGAGAGGCGATACCTCCTCTGATTGGAAGTGTCATTGTCAAAGTGGTGGTATTTAGAAACATTCTTGGGCTAAGTGGAGCTGCGATGTTACTTTGGAATATGAATATAATTATTGGGATTTCAAATCAAGACTGCAGCGTCATTCTGGAAAAAATCTCCAACTGCTGTCACCACTTTGACAACCATTTCTAGTGACGGCCATATGGTGACGGCTGGGACTTGACGTTTCTGACATTGTTTGAAAATTCAAAACTCCAACTATTTGGTCAATTGCGCCTGCGCAGGAAGCAACGACCAACCAAAACACAGAGAGAGAGAGAGAGAGAGAACTCCAACTATTGGGTACGCGATTATTATCGTTTTAGTCTTTTTTATGTGAATCTTAATCAAGAATTGGGCCTCATAAATATAAACCAATGTCAAAATAGATGATATTCTCACTCGAGTAGTGCTGCGATCTTAATTTGAAATCCTATTGGGATTTCATGAGAGGTAATACGCCCTCTGTATAAAAGTTTTATGATGTAAAAGTGGTGGAATTCAGTCGAGGTCTTGGTCAAAGTAGGGCTATGATATAATAATTTGAAATTTCAGAAAATTATTGAAATGATAACTAATAGGCTTCTCAAGCACAACTCATGATTTAAACTCATAAAAATAGTGAAAAACCACTAAAAAACTTTTTTCTACTCCCACTATTTTAAACCGTTCATTACGTATTCGACAGCTGTTAGGTAATGGCTCATTTAGAAGGGAGCATCTCGTTCTAACCACATTTCGTAACACCCACAGTGCATAACACCCAAAGTGCGTAACACCCAAATGTTATAACACCCAAATTTCGTTATGCCCACACTCTCCGAACATACATAAACTCAAAGAATGCAAATGGCTCAACATGCACAATCGTCGGCAATTACATATGTCATGTTTATTTTTCAAAATTATAAAGTATAAGACACCACCTTACTTACATAATAAATTGAAATATCGTACTGACGTTCATAATCTGAATATTCGGCGAAAAAATTTACTGACACTACCAACCCATCGGAAAGAAATTTTCAAAAGATCTTTTTCCTACAACATCGCTGCTAATCTCAACAATTTGATGAAACTAAGTTTCTTTGACGTCAATATGAGCTCACATGCATTCAAGATGAAATATAAGCAGTATCTGTTGAATAGCTGAAATTTTTTTTTCTCTCTCTCCTCTCCCCCACTTTTCTCCTTTTTCTCTCTTCTGCTGTATCTTCTTCTCTATCTTCTTCTCTCCTAGCCATTCATACCAATCTTTCAAATTCTCGTGGCACTGGTGGAAGAACAGAATCGGGGGCTCACCCTCTCGATATCTGAACCAATAAGCCATTTGTTCATCAGAATCCATATGTTTTTTTATATGTAATCCATCCTATTTATGTGTGTATATGGCAAATGTATGTATCGGATGAACAATAAAAGATATTATTATTATTATTATTATACCCGAATGATGCACTGTTGCCAAATTCATCCTTCTTTTAGGTTAGGTTAAGTTAGATTGGGTTAACAGGAAATTGCAGAATATCCGGTAAATTTTGCAACAGTGCATCATTCGGGTATGTTCGGAGAGTGTGGGCATAACGAAATTTGGGTGTTATGACATTTGGGTGTTATGCACTGTGGGTGTTACACAGCGCACCCGTTTAGAATACAAATGAATTCTGAATTAATGGCGGTCGCTTCCGCAATTGTTTTTTTGGAACGATGTAAACATTCGACCTGACAAATTTGATATTTTGACTACATTCAATGGCCAAGAAACCAAATTCGGCGAATTTTCGTTTCAAAGTCTTTGTTAAATTGAATCAAAAATGATATTTTTAATAATCTAATATCTAATAATGTAATTGGCGTACTGGGAGGGGTTGGTTTTCATTAAATTTTTTCCCAGTAAGGTGGAATCAAACAGATTCGATATCCGACGTACGATTCGTATCGTCGGACTAAAGTGGGCGATTCACATAGCCATCTTAGTAGAGATAAAACCAGTAGTTTCACAATCGGTCGGCTTCTTTGATGTTCGTGTCCCACAGTTTCGTTTTTTTTTTTTTTAACCAGTGTGCATCCTAAAGTTTCACTCCCGCGGTTGATGGGCCACGCCCCCGCTAGCAAACTTGAAATAAACTACTAAGCAAAACTGCGATTCTTAGTTCGAGGAATCCAGTCCGTTGCTTCAGCTCCTAATAATAACAATGAATGCTTTAAAAAATTTCGATATTCTGAGAATATTGTTTAATTTACTTGACCCGAATTATTCAACTTTTGCAAAATTCATTCTTGTCGATAGACCCACAATGAATGTGTTAGGTTGAGTCAGGTTAGTTAAGTTTGGTTAGGATGGGTTGATGAAAAATTGCAGAATATTCGGTGAATTTTGCAATAGGCATCATTCGGGTATGTTCGGAGACTGTGGGTAAAACGCAACGCACCCATCAAATCACATATAAAAAATAAAAATATGACTCATTAAAGGAAAAACTCTTCAGCTAACATTTGAAAAAACTGACTAAAAAAGGAGGCATAAAATAAATAACCTTCGAGTTTATTGTTGTATAAGCTAAGTTCGTTTATTAGGCTCTGAGCGCTCACTTTGCTCGAAGCCGTTCGTTTATTACAAATCGAGCTCTCCGAGCTTATATATATATATATATATATATATATATATATATATAGGTGCCCATTTATTCACTGAGCGAGCATATTGAGAGAGCTCTCTCAGCTCGGCTGTCCTCAATCTACTCAAAGTCGTTCGTTTATCCCAAATCGAGCGCGCAGAGCGATAACTTCGGTGCCCTTTTATTCATAGAGCGTGCAAATTGAGCAGCTCATTTAGCTCAGAGCTTCGTTAAAGAGAAAATCGAGCGAGAAAATGTGACGTATGATGAAGAATAAATTTGACATTGAACGATGATGTGAGATTATTATTGTTATGGGAAGAATAAGACCATTTTTTCCAAATTCTTGCAGTTCTATTTATATTTTTCACATGTGAAAGTCATAGTGACGAACGATACCTGTTTAATAAAAGATTTTGAAAACGAACCTCTCGAAATACATACCTACCTAGCCTCACCTTAAGCTAGTTTTAAAACTATTCTTGAAGTTTTGAAGAATTTATTGGTTGAACAATAGACCTAGGTTGATTGTTAAACACTGAGGTAGTAGCTCGTGTGAAGTTAGCGTCGGGCGCCAGCGCCCAAATCTAGCGCCCACCCCCCACTCCTAAGTCTGGTTTACACCACACAACTAGTAGACTGAGGTATTGTAGAAATCGCCAAATCGACTCGGAGGTATTTTGTGTTCCCTTCAAGTTAAGTCGAATAGTAATGGAACATGAGCCAATCATTGCTACACACTTAATACTTAAAGAGACCAACTTTGTGATATATTTTTTATAATAATGGACTGTGAACACATAAGCCCAGAATGTTTTTGAAGAGGTTTTGAAATTCAATCTCACGTTAGGAATTTGAGCGTGGGACAGAATATTTTATTACACTTCCTAGGAGAATAAACTCCAAAATTACGGCGTCATGGCGACCACCCCTGAAAAGACTTTGATTTTTTTCCTGGTTTTGAGACATTCTGATGTAGTGCATCATGTTGAGTACATTCAGTAGTATAACTCCACAAATTTTCAGCCCTTCAAAATATCGGCGTTATAGTTGAAATGGCGACCACCCCTGAAAAGACTTTGATTTTTTCCCCGGAAACGAGTCCTTGAGACACATTATGATGAAGTGCATCATGTTGAGTTTATTTAGTAGTATAAGTCCACAAATTTTCAGCCCTGCAAAATATCGGCGTCCTAGTTAAAATGGCGACCAACCCTAGAGAGAATTAATTTTTTTCCTCAAAACGAGTCCCTGAGACACATTCTGATGAAGTGCATCATGTTGAGTATGTATATTACTATAACTCCACAAATTTTCAGCCCTCCAAAATATCGGCGTCATAGTTAAAATGGCGACCACCCCAAAAGAGAATTTATTTATTTTTTCTTGAAAACGACTCCTTGAGACACATTCTGATGAAGTGCATCATGTTGAGTATGTATAGTACTATAACTCCACAAATTTTCAGCCCTTCAAAATATCGGCGTCCTAGTTAAAATGGCGACCACCCCTAGAGAGAATTAATTTTTTCCCTTAAAACGAGTCCTTGAGACACATTCTGATGAAGTGCATCATGTTGAGTATGTATATTACTATAACTCCACAAATTTTCAGCCCTCCAAAATATCGGCGTCCTAGTTAAAATGGCGACCACCCCTAGAGAGAATTAATTTTTTCCCTTAAAACGAGTCCTTGAGACACATTCTGATGAAGTGCATCATGTTGAGTATGTATATTACTATAACTCCACAAATTTTCAGCCCTCCAAAATATCGGCGTTATAGTTAAAATGGCGACCACCCCTAGAGAGAATTAATTTTTTCCCTTAAAACGAGTCCTTGAGACACATTCTGATGAAGTGCATCATGTTGAGTATGTATATAACTATAACTCCAAAAATGTCCAGCCCTTCAAAATATCGGCGTCATAGTTTAAATGGCGACCACCCCTAGAGAGAATTTATTTTTTTTCCAGAAAACGAGTCCTTGAGACACATTCTGATGAAGTGCATCATATTGAGTATATTTAGTAGTATAACTCTAGAAATTTTCAGCCCTTCAAAATATCGGCGTAATAGTTTAAATGGCGACCAGCCCAAGAGAAAATTTATTTTTTTCCTGAAAACGAGTTTTTGAGACACGTTCTGATGAAGTGCATCATGCTGAGTATATTTAGTAGTATACCTCCACAAATTTTCAGCTCTGCAAAATATCGGCGTCATAGTTGAAATGGCGACCACCCGTGAAAAGACTTTGTTTTTTTCCTGGAAACGAGTCCTTGAGACACATTTTGATGAAGTGCATCATGTTGAATATATTTGGTAGTATAACTCTATAAATTTTCAGCCCTTCAAAATATCGGCGTCATAGTTTATATGGCGACCATCCCTGAAAAGACTTTGACTTATTTTCCTGGAAACGAGTTCCTGAAACACATTTCGATGTAGTGCATCATGCTGAGTATATTTAGTAGTATACCTCCACAAATTTTCAGCTCTGCAAAATATCGGCGTCATAGTTGAAATGGCGACCACCCCTGAAAAGAGTTTGATTTTTTTCCTGGAAACCAGTTTTTGAGACACATTATAAGATAGTGCATCATCTTGAGTATATTTAGTAGTATACCTCCACAAATTTTCAGCCCTTCAAAATATCGGCGTCATAGTTTAAATGGCGACCAGCCCAAGAGAAAATTTATTTTTTTCCTGAAAACGAGTTTTTGAGACACATTCTGATGAAGTGCTTCATGTTGAGTATATTTAGTAGTATAACTCCAAAAATGTTCAGCCCTTCAAAATATCGGCTTCATAGTTTAAATGGCGACCACCCCTAGAGAGAATTAATTTTTTTTCAGAAAACGAGTCCTTGAGACACATTCTGATGAAGTGCATCATATTGAGTATATTTAGTAGTATAACTCTAGAAATTTTCAGCCCTTCAAAATGTCGGCGTCATAGTTTAAATGGCGACCACCCCTGAAAAGACTTTGATTTATTTTCCTGGAAACGAATTTTTGAGACACATTCTGATGTAGTGCATCATGTTGAATATATTTGGTAGTATAACTCTATAAATTTTCAGCCCTTCAAAATATCGGCGTCATAGTTTATATTGTTTAATGATTCAATAATACCCGAAATAGGATGAAATACTTGTAACATCTAACATTTTTTCTTGCCCTTTGAATAACCTCTTTCACGGCCCTATCATGTTCATCTTCGGTTCTACCCGATATAATCATATCATCGTGACATACTTCTACATTCTCAATATCCCCGAAGTATTTATCAACTTGTTCCTGAAACAAATCTTGGGAATTAGATAATCCATATGGCAAAACTACATATCTATAAATTCCATATGGAGTAGCAAAACAGCATTTCCATGATGATTCATCAGTAAGTCTTAACTGATGGTACTCCTCAGATAAATCAAAAACAGAAAAAAAATTCTTCCCTATCAAATTCGAACTAATTTCTTGCGGAACTTTTGTTAAAATAGGTTTCCTGACTATTTGCTTGTTCAAATCAGAGGGGTCCAAGCATAGCCTAATTTTACCATTTGCTTTTTCAGTTGTGACCATACGATTAATACTTGCACGGGGGTTGATATCATCAACTTTTACGATAGCTTTACGTTTCACTAACCTATCTAATTCTGCTTTCAAAGGTTTTTTTATGGCAACAGGTATTCTGACTGGTTGATAACTGACACTCTCAAAATTTTCGATGGTTGTAATCGTATGCTTACCAGGAAATTGTCCTGAACCCTCAAAAATATCTGAAAATTCCTTTATGAATAATTCTTTTTCACATTTTTCACCCGACAAGATTTTGCGAAATGATTGAGAATACCACACTTTTTACATTTTTTACCATAAGCAGGACATTCTCTTCGACCATGCGTACTCTGACATCTCAACATCAAACTACTACTATATATTTCTCACTTTTTTGACTTTCACTCTGGCCTCTACTCACTGTCCTGTCTCTTTGCTTCCTCCTCACGAAACACACATCTGCGTTGCCTTCTTGCTCGAACTGTGAATTCTGTGACTTGCTTTGCTCCGAAGTTATACAGAAGTTTATTGCTTTTTCTAGTGTGAGCTTTTCAATTCTCAGTAAGGCTTCACGGGTGTTTGGATCTCTTATATTCATATTCATAACGATTTTATCTCTCAGGGCTTTATCGTCCACTGACTCATTAGAATCCATGACGTTATAGTTGCATGTCTTGATCAACTTCCTGCAATCCGTCAAGAAACTTTGAAAAGATTCACCTTCTTTCTGGGTTCTCTTCAAGAAATTATATCTCTCGTAGCACTCATTGATTCGAGGATTAACATACTTTTCAATTGACTGAATCAAATATTTATAATCGTTAGTCTTATCTGCTGGAATGTTAAAAACTGATATCGTCTTAGCAGCTTCATTTCCCATCAAGTTTCTTAAGATCGAAATTTTTACACAATCGTCGGATTCATGATTTCCTGTGGCCATGAGATAGTCTTCAAATGCTGTCTTCCAATATACCCACTCATTTGCAGCGTTTCTTCCTTGCAAATCGAAATCTGGCGGTACCTTCACTGGCATTCCACCCACGATCGACATTTTCATAGAAATCTTTGAATATGTCCTCAAAAATCGATTGCACGCGTAAGTCGACAATTCAAACTTATTGTTTTTCTGACTGCGCCATGTTTAATGAATCAATAATACCCGAAATAGGATGAAATACTTGTAACATCTAACATTTATTTTTCAAAATTACATGTCAATCTGACAGTCCGATATTCAACATCATATAGGATGATACACATTAAACATA